>OZ037741.1:4309690-4367152 GCA_964035505.1 Watsonalla cultraria | reverse complement strand
TAACCTAACCTAACCTAACCTAACCTAACCTAACCTAACCTAACCTAACCTAACCTAACCTAACCTAACCTAACCTAACCTAACCTAACCTAACCTAACCTAACCTAACCTAACCTAACCTAACCTAACCTAACCTAACCTAACCTAACCTAACCTAACCTAACCTAACCTAACCTAACCTAACCTAACCTAACCTAACCTAACCTAACCTAACCTAACCTAACCTAACCTAACCTAACCTAACCTAACCTAACCTAACCTAACCTAACCTAACCTAACCTAACCTAACCTAACCTAACCTAACCTAACCTAACCTAACCTAACCTAACCTAACCTAACCTAACCTAACCTAACCTAACCTAACCTAACCTAACCTAACCTAACCTAACCTAACCTAACCTAACCTAACCTAACCTAACCTAACCTAACCTAACCTAACCTAACCTAACCTAACCTAACCTAACCTAACCTAACCTAACCTAACCTAACCTAACCTAACCTAACCTAACCTAACCTAACCTAACCTAACCTAACCTAACCTAACCTAACCTAACCTAACCTAACCTAACCTAACCTAACCTAACCTAACCTAACCTAACCTAACCTAACCTAACCTAACCTAACCTAACCTAACCTAACCTAACCTAACCTAACCTAACCTAACCTAACCTAACCTAACCTAACCTAACCTAACCTAACCTAACCTAACCTAACCTAACCTAACCTAACCTAACCTAACCTAACCTAACCTAACCTAACCTAACCTAACCTAACCTAACCTAACCTAACCTAACCTAACCTAACCTAACCTAACCTAACCTAACCTAACCTAACCTAACCTAACCTAACCTAACCTAACCTAACCTAACCTAACCTAACCTAACCTAACCTAACCTAACCTAACCTAACCTAACCTAACCTAACCTAACCTAACCTAACCTAACCTAACCTAACCTAACCTAACCTAACCTAACCTAACCTAACCTAACCTAACCTAACCTAACCTAACCTAACCTAACCTAACCTAACCTAACCTAACCTAACCTAACCTAACCTAACCTAACCTAACCTAACCTAACCTAACCTAACCTAACCTAACCTAACCTAACCTAACCTAACCTAACCTAACCTAACCTAACCTAACCTAACCTAACCTAACCTAACCTAACCTAACCTAACCTAACCTAACCTAACCTAACCTAACCTAACCTAACCTAACCTAACCTAACCTAACCTAACCTAACCTAACCTAACCTAACCTAACCTAACCTAACCTAACCTAACCTAACCTAACCTAACCTAACCTAACCTAACCTAACCTAACCTAACCTAACCTAACCTAACCTAACCTAACCTAACCTAACCTAACCTAACCTAACCTAACCTAACCTAACCTAACCTAACCTAACCTAACCTAACCTAACCTAACCTAACCTAACCTAACCTAACCTAACCTAACCTAACCTAACCTAACCTAACCTAACCTAACCTAACCTAACCTAACCTAACCTAACCTAACCTAACCTAACCTAACCTAACCTAACCTAACCTAACCTAACCTAACCTAACCTAACCTAACCTAACCTAACCTAACCTAACCTAACCTAACCTAACCTAACCTAACCTAACCTAACCTAACCTAACCTAACCTAACCTAACCTAACCTAACCTAACCTAACCTATCCTAACCTAACCTAACCTAACCTAACCTAACCTAACCTAACCTAACCTAACCTAACCTAACCTAACCTAACCTAACCTAACCTAACCTAACCTAACCTAACCTAACCTAACCTAACCTAACCTAACCTAACCTAACCTAACCTAACCTAACCTAACCTAACCTAACCTAACCTAACCTAACCTAACCTAACCTAACCTAACCTAACCTAACCTAACCTAACCTAACCTAACCTAACCTAACCTAACCTAACCTAACCTAACCTAACCTAACCTAACCTAACCTAACCTAACCTAACCTAACCTAACCTAACCTAACCTAACCTAACCTAACCTAACCTAACCTAACCTAACCTAACCTAACCTAACCTAACCTAACCTAACCTAACCTAACCTAACCTAACCTAACCTAACCTAACCTAACCTAACCTAACCTAACCTAACCTAACCTAACCTAACCTAACCTAACCTAACCTAACCTAACCTAACCTAACCTAACCTAACCTAACCTAACCTAACCTAACCTAACCTAACCTAACCTAACCTAACCTAACCTAACCTAACCTAACCTAACCTAACCTAACCTAACCTAACCTAACCTAACCTAACCTAACCTAACCTAACCTAACCTAACCTAACCTAACCTAACCTAACCTAACCTAACCTAACCTAACCTAACCTAACCTAACCTAACCTAACCTAACCTAACCTAACCTAACCTAACCTAACCTAACCTAACCTAACCTAACCTAACCTAACCTAACCTAACCTAACCTAACCTAACCTAACCTAACCTAACCTAACCTAACCTAACCTAACCTAACCTAACCTAACCTAACCTAACCTAACCTAACCTAACCTAACCTAACCTAACCTAACCTAACCTAACCTAACCTAACCTAACCTAACCTAACCTAACCTAACCTAACCTAACCTAACCTAACCTAACCTAACCTAACCTAACCTAACCTAACCTAACCTAACCTAACCTAACCTAACCTAACCTAACCTAACCTAACCTAACCTAACCTAACCTAACCTAACCTAACCTAACCTAACCTAACCTAACCTAACCTAACCTAACCTAACCTAACCTAACCTAACCTAACCTAACCTAACCTAACCTAACCTAACCTAACCTAACCTAACCTAACCTAACCTAACCTAACCTAACCTAACCTAACCTAACCTAACCTAACCTAACCTAACCTAACCTAACCTAACCTAACCTAACCTAACCTAACCTAACCTAACCTAACCTAACCTAACCTAACCTAACCTAACCTAACCTAACCTAACCTAACCTAACCTAACCTAACCTAACCTAACCTAACCTAACCTAACCTAACCTAACCTAACCTAACCTAACCTAACCTAACCTAACCTAACCTAACCTAACCTAACCTAACCTAACCTAACCTAACCTAACCTAACCTAACCTAACCTAACCTAACCTAACCTAACCTAACCTAACCTAACCTAACCTAACCTAACCTAACCTAACCTAACCTAACCTAACCTAACCTAACCTAACCTAACCTAACCTAACCTAACCTAACCTAACCTAACCTAACCTAACCTAACCTAACCTAACCTAACCTAACCTAACCTAACCTAACCTAACCTAACCTAACCTAACCTAACCTAACCTAACCTAACCTAACCTAACCTAACCTAACCTAACCTAACCTAACCTAACCTAACCTAACCTAACCTAACCTAACCTAACCTAACCTAACCTAACCTAACCTAACCTAACCTAACCTAACCTAACCTAACCTAACCTAACCTAACCTAACCTAACCTAACCTAACCTAACCTAACCTAACCTAACCTAACCTAACCTAACCTAACCTAACCTAACCTAACCTAACCTAACCTAACCTAACCTAACCTAACCTAACCTAACCTAACCTAACCTAACCTAACCTAACCTAACCTAACCTAACCTAACCTAACCTAACCTAACCTAACCTAACCTAACCTAACCTAACCTAACCTAACCTAACCTAACCTAACCTAACCTAACCTAACCTAACCTAACCTAACCTAACCTAACCTAACCTAACCTAACCTAACCTAACCTAACCTAACCTAACCTAACCTAACCTAACCTAACCTAACCTAACCTAACCTAACCTAACCTAACCTAACCTAACCTAACCTAACCTAACCTAACCTAACCTAACCTAACCTAACCTAACCTAACCTAACCTAACCTAACCTAACCTAACCTAACCTAACCTAACCTAACCTAACCTAACCTAACCTAACCTAACCTAACCTAACCTAACCTAACCTAACCTAACCTAACCTAACCTAACCTAACCTAACCTAACCTAACCTAACCTAACCTAACCTAACCTAACCTAACCTAACCTAACCTAACCTAACCTAACCTAACCTAACCTAACCTAACCTAACCTAACCTAACCTAACCTAACCTAACCTAACCTAACCTAACCTAACCTAACCTAACCTAACCTAACCTAACCTAACCTAACCTAACCTAACCTAACCTAACCTAACCTAACCTAACCTAACCTAACCTAACCTAACCTAACCTAACCTAACCTAACCTAACCTAACCTAACCTAACCTAACCTAACCTAACCTAACCTAACCTAACCTAACCTAACCTAACCTAACCTAACCTAACCTAACCTAACCTAACCTAACCTAACCTAACCTAACCTAACCTAACCTAACCTAACCTAACCTAACCTAACCTAACCTAACCTAACCTAACCTAACCTAACCTAACCTAACCTAACCTAACCTAACCTAACCTAACCTAACCTAACCTAACCTAACCTAACCTAACCTAACCTAACCTAACCTAACCTAACCTAACCTAACCTAACCTAACCTAACCTAACCTAACCTAACCTAACCTAACCTAACCTAACCTAACCTAACCTAACCTAACCTAACCTAACCTAACCTAACCTAACCTAACCTAACCTAACCTAACCTAACCTAACCTAACCTAACCTAACCTAACCTAACCTAACCTAACCTAACCTAACCTAACCTAACCTAACCTAACCTAACCTAACCTAACCTAACCTAACCTAACCTAACCTAACCTAACCTAACCTAACCTAACCTAACCTAACCTAACCTAACCTAACCTAACCTAACCTAACCTAACCTAACCTAACCTAACCTAACCTAACCTAACCTAACCTAACCTAACCTAACCTAACCTAACCTAACCTAACCTAACCTAACCTAACCTAACCTAACCTAACCTAACCTAACCTAACCTAACCTAACCTAACCTAACCTAACCTAACCTAACCTAACCTAACCTAACCTAACCTAACCTAACCTAACCTAACCTAACCTAACCTAACCTAACCTAACCTAACCTAACCTAACCTAACCTAACCTAACCTAACCTAACCTAACCTAACCTAACCTAACCTAACCTAACCTAACCTAACCTAACCTAACCTAACCTAACCTAACCTAACCTAACCTAACCTAACCTAACCTAACCTAACCTAACCTAACCTAACCTAACCTAACCTAACCTAACCTAACCTAACCTAACCTAACCTAACCTAACCTAACCTAACCTAACCTAACCTAACCTAACCTAACCTAACCTAACCTAACCTAACCTAACCTAACCTAACCTAACCTAACCTAACCTAACCTAACCTAACCTAACCTAACCTAACCTAACCTAACCTAACCTAACCTAACCTAACCTAACCTAACCTAACCTAACCTAACCTAACCTAACCTAACCTAACCTAACCTAACCTAACCTAACCTAACCTAACCTAACCTAACCTAACCTAACCTAACCTAACCTAACCTAACCTAACCTAACCTAACCTAACCTAACCTAACCTAACCTAACCTAACCTAACCTAACCTAACCTAACCTAACCTAACCTAACCTAACCTAACCTAACCTAACCTAACCTAACCTAACCTAACCTAACCTAACCTAACCTAACCTAACCTAACCTAACCTAACCTAACCTAACCTAACCTAACCTAACCTAACCTAACCTAACCTAACCTAACCTAACCTAACCTAACCTAACCTAACCTAACCTAACCTAACCTAACCTAACCTAACCTAACCTAACCTAACCTAACCTAACCTAACCTAACCTAACCTAACCTAACCTAACCTAACCTAACCTAACCTAACCTAACCTAACCTAACCTAACCTAACCTAACCTAACCTAACCTAACCTAACCTAACCTAACCTAACCTAACCTAACCTAACCTAACCTAACCTAACCTAACCTAACCTAACCTAACCTAACCTAACCTAACCTAACCTAACCTAACCTAACCTAACCTAACCTAACCTAACCTAACCTAACCTAACCTAACCTAACCTAACCTAACCTAACCTAACCTAACCTAACCTAACCTAACCTAACCTAACCTAACCTAACCTAACCTAACCTAACCTAACCTAACCTAACCTAACCTAACCTAACCTAACCTAACCTAACCTAACCTAACCTAACCTAACCTAACCTAACCTAACCTAACCTAACCTAACCTAACCTAACCTAACCTAACCTAACCTAACCTAACCTAACCTAACCTAACCTAACCTAACCTAACCTAACCTAACCTAACCTAACCTAACCTAACCTAACCTAACCTAACCTAACCTAACCTAACCTAACCTAACCTAACCTAACCTAACCTAACCTAACCTAACCTAACCTAACCTAACCTAACCTAACCTAACCTAACCTAACCTAACCTAACCTAACCTAACCTAACCTAACCTAACCTAACCTAACCTAACCTAACCTAACCTAACCTAACCTAACCTAACCTAACCTAACCTAACCTAACCTAACCTAACCTAACCTAACCTAACCTAACCTAACCTAACCTAACCTAACCTAACCTAACCTAACCTAACCTAACCTAACCTAACCTAACCTAACCTAACCTAACCTAACCTAACCTAACCTAACCTAACCTAACCTAACCTAACCTAACCTAACCTAACCTAACCTAACCTAACCTAACCTAACCTAACCTAACCTAACCTAACCTAACCTAACCTAACCTAACCTAACCTAACCTAACCTAACCTAACCTAACCTAACCTAACCTAACCTAACCTAACCTAACCTAACCTAACCTAACCTAACCTAACCTAACCTAACCTAACCTAACCTAACCTAACCTAACCTAACCTAACCTAACCTAACCTAACCTAACCTAACCTAACCTAACCTAACCTAACCTAACCTAACCTAACCTAACCTAACCTAACCTAACCTAACCTAACCTAACCTAACCTAACCTAACCTAACCTAACCTAACCTAACCTAACCTAACCTAACCTAACCTAACCTAACCTAACCTAACCTAACCTAACCTAACCTAACCTAACCTAACCTAACCTAACCTAACCTAACCTAACCTAACCTAACCTAACCTAACCTAACCTAACCTAACCTAACCTAACCTAACCTAACCTAACCTAACCTAACCTAACCTAACCTAACCTAACCTAACCTAACCTAACCTAACCTAACCTAACCTAACCTAACCTAACCTAACCTAACCTAACCTAACCTAACCTAACCTAACCTAACCTAACCTAACCTAACCTAACCTAACCTAACCTAACCTAACCTAACCTAACCTAACCTAACCTAACCTAACCTAACCTAACCTAACCTAACCTAACCTAACCTAACCTAACCTAACCTAACCTAACCTAACCTAACCTAACCTAACCTAACCTAACCTAACCTAACCTAACCTAACCTAACCTAACCTAACCTAACCTAACCTAACCTAACCTAACCTAACCTAACCTAACCTAACCTAACCTAACCTAACCTAACCTAACCTAACCTAACCTAACCTAACCTAACCTAACCTAACCTAACCTAACCTAACCTAACCTAACCTAACCTAACCTAACCTAACCTAACCTAACCTAACCTAACCTAACCTAACCTAACCTAACCTAACCTAACCTAACCTAACCTAACCTAACCTAACCTAACCTAACCTAACCTAACCTAACCTAACCTAACCTAACCTAACCTAACCTAACCTAACCTAACCTAACCTAACCTAACCTAACCTAACCTAACCTAACCTAACCTAACCTAACCTAACCTAACCTAACCTAACCTAACCTAACCTAACCTAACCTAACCTAACCTAACCTAACCTAACCTAACCTAACCTAACCTAACCTAACCTAACCTAACCTAACCTAACCTAACCTAACCTAACCTAACCTAACCATAACAACAATTTTTCCAAAAAGATTTTCAGAGTGCCAATTGACGCTGGTTGCCTTGCGAATAGCTCCTGTATATCGTCCGTGACGATCCCGCGACGCTCCGCCCCCGCACCTGAAAAATAAACAGTTTTAAATTAATTAAATAGTCCGTTTTTTGGTTAAAATTTTCTTTAAAATTTCGAAATAAATTATTTTTGTACTAAACTTTCGCGTTTTTCGCTCCCCTAATATCCGGAGCACCCTACCGCAACCCCCCACAAGGTTTGCGCGCTCAAAAACACACAAAAACGCGAAAAATCGCATTTATTCAAAATTTTTCTCTTTGGACCGAGGTTACTTGGTAAGTGACTTCGCCCATACATTTCATAACAACAATTTTTCCAAAAAGATTTTCAGAGTGCCAATTGACGCTGGTTGCCTTGCGAATAGCTCCTGTATATCGTCCGTGACGATCCCGCGACGCTCCGCCCCCGCACCTGAAAAATAAACAGTTTTAAATTAATTAAATAGTCCGTTTTTTGGTTAAAATTTTCTTTAAAATTTCGAAATAAATTATTTTTGTACTAAACTTTCGCGTTTTTCGCTCCCCTAATATCCGGAGCACCCTACCGCAACCCCCCACAAGGTTTGCGCGCTCAAAAACACACAAAAACGCGAAAAATCGCATTTATTCAAAATTTTTCTCTTTGGACCGAGGTTACTTGGTAAGTGACTTCGCCCATACATTTCATAACAACAATTTTTCCAAAAAGATTTTCAGAGTGCCAATTGACGCTGGTTGCCTTGCGAATAGCTCCTGTATATCGTCCGTGACGATCCCGCGACGCTCCGCCCCCGCACCTGAAAAATAAACAGTTTTAAATTAATTAAATAGTCCGTTTTTTGGTTAAAATTTTCTTTAAAATTTCGAAATAAATTATTTTTGTACTAAACTTTCGCGTTTTTCGCTCCCCTAATATCCGGAGCACCCTACCGCAACCCCCCACAAGGTTTGCGCGCTCAAAAACACACAAAAACGCGAAAAATCGCATTTATTCAAAATTTTTCTCTTTGGACCGAGGTTACTTGGTAAGTGACTTCGCCCATACATTTCATAACAACAATTTTTCCAAAAAGATTTTCAGAGTGCCAATTGACGCTGGTTGCCTTGCGAATAGCTCCTGTATATCGTCCGTGACGATCCCGCGACGCTCCGCCCCCGCACCTGAAAAATAAACAGTTTTAAATTAATTAAATAGTCCGTTTTTTGGTTAAAATTTTCTTTAAAATTTCGAAATAAATTATTTTTGTACTAAACTTTCGCGTTTTTCGCTCCCCTAATATCCGGAGCACCCTACCGCAACCCCCCACAAGGTTTGCGCGCTCAAAAACACACAAAAACGCGAAAAATCGCATTTATTCAAAATTTTTCTCTTTGGACCGAGGTTACTTGGTAAGTGACTTCGCCCATACATTTCATAACAACAATTTTTCCAAAAAGATTTTCAGAGTGCCAATTGACGCTGGTTGCCTTGCGAATAGCTCCTGTATATCGTCCGTGACGATCCCGCGACGCTCCGCCCCCGCACCTGAAAAATAAACAGTTTTAAATTAATTAAATAGTCCGTTTTTTGGTTAAAATTTTCTTTAAAATTTCGAAATAAATTATTTTTGTACTAAACTTTCGCGTTTTTCGCTCCCCTAATATCCGGAGCACCCTACCGCAACCCCCCACAAGGTTTGCGCGCTCAAAAACACACAAAAACGCGAAAAATCGCCCCCCCACCCACCCTTTCTCGATCCGGTAGGTGACCGCGGTCCGCCCACGCAACACCCAAAACCCCAAAATCAACCGATTTTGGTGCGGTTTTCGACGGGATAGGCTGCCTATCGGTCGATTAGACTTATTGGAAGGTATCCAGACTGTTTAGGAAATTGTTGTTAATTTTAATCTGACAAAAACGGTTTTTTGACCGTTTTTTACTAGATTTTTAAGACTTCAGCGTCCCTATTGACGACTGTGTTGCCCCTGTTGGCTTAGTATTTAGTGACTCGTTAGTTGTCCTATTGGGCACTAATTTAGGATAGTTTTAGTTTTAGAATTAATTGGAATTATATTTATATTGAATATTTAAGACGGTCTTCTGACGAATTTTACCAAATTATTTAATTTAATTTTCTTTTATACTTAGTTTGCAGACAAGGGTCTTATTGGGCCCCTATTTTAATTTATTTTATTTATTTGACGTTATTATTATTATTTTAACTAAATTATTATATCGACAAACTTTAGACCGTCTTTTTATTGACTTTTATTGACTTTTTATATTTATTGGCCAATTGCTATTTGTTGTTTGTTTGTGTTGTGTTTTCGCGTATATCCCCCTCAACATGATTAGGCACAGCCCGCCTAAGCTCAGAAAGTGTACTCCCCCGAAGAGATACATCGCCCCCACCGTCTGGGCTCGTAAGAACCTCTCGTTCTCCCCGACTCCCGAGAAGGTTGAGCCCTCGCGAGCCATGGTGAGGCGTAGCGTCGAGGCGTGGGAGGGCGAGAGGTCGACTGGCGAAAGAACCCCAACCCCACCCCCGGCCCCCCTGAACACCACGACGGTCACTCGGAAGTCCAAACGGAAGGCGACACCGGAAGGCAGTGCGCCGACGGAGACAGCCGAGTGCCCGTCGAAGAAACCGAAACCGGCACAGGCTGATAGAGTCGCCGAGGCACGAGCTTGCCTAAACAAGGCAAAGCTGAACCTGGGTAACTCACGGAACCTTAAGACGGACATTAAGGAAGCGGTTACCCAGGCCCTCGAGCGGCTCTACCAGCTTGTGAAGGAAGCGGAGGCCGGGAGCAAAATGGATAAAGAAAAAGGGAATGGGAGGGAGGAGAAAGAGAAGGAGGAGGCTGTCGCTACGGAACAAGAGCCTCGCAGGCAATTGCCGAAAGAGCAACCCTGGGAGAGGGGGATAGTAGAGTTGGAGAAGCGATTGGAGGAGCATGCCACATTAATTAGGGAAAACAACACCAGAATGGAAGAGCTAAAAGGGAAATTGGAGCAACACGGCTCATCCCTGGAGAAGACCACGTACGCGAGTGTGGCGGCGGCAGGACCGAAACCTGTGGTCCCGACTCGGGCCCCACTGCACTCGGTCGTGGTCAGCTCCAGGGACACACAGGAAACTGGGGAGGAGGTCCTGACTCACTTCCGCGAGGCCATAAAGGCCAAAGACGGGTGGGTCAGGATCGAGAAGGTAAGGAAGGCTAAGGACCAAAAGATCATTGTGGCATGCTTCTCCAAGGAGGATAGGGAAAAGGTGAAGGAGCGCCTCAGAGGCGCAGGTGATCGGCTCCTCGTCGAGGATATCAAGAACAAGGACCCCCTTCTGGTCCTCAGGGACGTGATGTCGTATAACAGCGACGAAGACGTTACAAACGCCCTGAGGAACCAGAATAGGGAACTGTTTGACGGCCTCGACGAGGAAGACGTCCGGCTGGAGGTCCGCTTTCGGCGGAAAGCTAGGAACCCCCACGCCGGCCACGTGGTCATGAGGGTGTCCCCCGCAGTATGGACGAGAGTAACCGGGGCTGGCGCGGTGCACATAGACCTACAGAAGGTCCAAGCGGCGGACTACTCGCCGCTTGTCCAATGCTCGCGCTGCCTCGGCTACGGGCACGGACGGCGTTTCTGCACGCAGAAAGTCGTCGCGTGTAGCCACTGCGGGGGCGCCCACATGAAGTCCGAGTGCGCGGACTGGCTGGCCAACGTTGTCCCGCGATGCTGCAATTGCAGCAGCGCCAAACTGGACAAAACCGACCACAACGCGTTTAGTCGGGAGTGTCCAGTTCGGCGCAAGTGGGACTCGTTGGCTCGGGCCAGTATCGCGTACTCCTAGAGACACCACGTGGAGTCACGCCGATCACAAACAGGCTGGTGAGCATGGCGCCCTTGGGGCGCTCAGCTTGCAGGTGTCCAACAGTACCGACGGGACTGCAGACCGGAAAGGCGGCACTGTTCGCTCGAACCACAGCGGCAAAAAAGGACAAGAAACTGTGGCCGGTTTCATGGGAAACCGGCCTAGCTTTTGGCAGAAAACCTCGGACCGCTGTGGTTCGACGCAACAAAACGGCAGGCCGCCCTACCGGAACGCAGTGCAAACCGACGGAGCTGGTGAGTGCCTGCAAAGTAGGACAGACGAGAGGCCTCAAAACCCCTCAGGCAGAAGCCAAACAGTCGGGAGCGCCCGTCAACCTGAGGGGCTCGGACAAAAAGTACGTGGCTGTCCAGAGCAAATAAAAGGGCTGGGCCATGTTGATGCATGGCCCAACAATTTGGCAACGAATGCTCGCGCGGGCAGCCAAACCCAAGGCCCCTTGGGTTGACGGCTGCTGCAGACTCGAAGGGAAGAATGAGGAGAGGGTGGAAAAAGGATGAATGAAAATGGTGAGAGAGAGGAAGAAGACATATTAGAAAAAAAGCACATAAAAACAAGCACAAGAAATAAAAACACACATACACACACACATAAAACCACACAAAACAATAAAACGGCAATAAATCTCATGCAGATGCATAAGGACTCTGCTTATGGCAGAGGGACGATCGCGACGCCTCCAGGGCGTCAAAAAAAAAAAAAAAAAAAAAAAAAAAAAAAACCTAACCTAACCTAACCTAACCTAACCTAACCTAACCTAACCTAACCTAACCTAACCTAACCTAACCTAACCTAACCTAACCTAACCTAACCTAACCTAACCTAACCTAACCTAACCTAACCTAACCTAACCTAACCTAACCTAACCTAACCTAACCTAACCTAACCTAACCTAACCTAACCTAACCTAACCTAACCTAACCTAACCTAACCTAACCAACCAACCAACCAACCAACCAACCAACCAACCAACCAACCAACCAACCAACCAACCAACCAACCAACCAACCAACCAACCAACCAACCAACCAACCAACCAACCAACCAACCAACCAACCAACCAACCAACCAACCAACCAACCAACCAACCAACCAACCAACCAACCAACCAACCAACCAACCAACCAACCAACCAACCAACCAACCAACCAACCAACCAACCAACCAACCAACCAACCAACCAACCAACCAACCAACCAACCAACCAACCAACCAACCAACCAACCAACCAACCAACCAACCAACCAACCAACCAACCAACCAACCAACCAACCAACCAACCAACCAACCAACCAACCAACCAACCAACCAACCAACCAACCAACCAACCAACCAACCAACCAACCAACCAACCAACCAACCAACCAACCAACCAACCAACCAACCAACCAACCAACCAACCAACCAACCAACCAACCAACCAACCAACCAACCAACCAACCAACCAACCAACCAACCAACCAACCAACCAACCAACCAACCAACCAACCAACCAACCAACCAACCAATTCAGTGCAAAGATGGAAATTTGCAATTACAAACACACTCATTTTTAAATTTGTATTTGTTGTATCTTTTGTATTTTAATCTATGTATGTGTATACTAACCTCAAAGTTGACTTTGCCCGTCTGTTTGTGTTTGATGGAGTTGAACACGAGCTGAGCGTACTGCGTGGCGTCTGCGAACAATCATTATTTAATTAAATTATCAATACATACATACATATGCACACGTCTGTATTCCCCGAAGAGGAAGGCTTGTGTTGTAATTACTTTGAAAATTGGTTTTTCTTCCTCAGTACATTGTATACAAGGGTACGCCCTTAGTGAAAGGCTGACAAGCAGACACTTCAATTTTATTTATCTGTATAGATACACAGGGTGTCGGAGAAAAAGGAACAGTTGTCTTCTAGAAGTTGTAGGATTTTATGAATATATCACTATGTTGAAGTCGTAAAATATCTAGCTCCAACGATAACGTAGTTATAGGCTATGGTTGCTAAGGGCCGAAGAGCTCGCGACCTTAAGCGATTGAATGAACGCGCGCCCGCGTTTACCTACATTACGTACACGGTCATTACACTTCTTAAATTAAGGGAAAGGTTAATGGTTTCGAAAAATGATTTTATGGGATTATTTCAGGATTTATTAGTGGTAGAAAAATAAAAGCGTAGTGAGATTTCACGTGAATAACTCTGCGTTACAGCTGATTTTTATGCGAAAATAAGGTCTTGATATGGTCAACTTTAAACTTTAATTACTCGAAAACGGAAGAAAATATATTTGTCATAATAATTTTAATTGCTTCCTAAAATTATACCCTATCACATATTTTAACAGCTGTCCTATTTTCCCCGACACCCTGTATATAGAACATTCAGAACGAGAGCCACTGGCTGATCCATGATGTAATAATTTGGGAAGAAAAATACATAATAATAAATCTTTATAACTTGTCTTTCTATTCAATACGATCAATCCTAACTCATTATACAAAGCTTCAGACTTATATAATTTGGAAACAGCCGATATCCTTATAACAATTGTATGAAGCACGTGCCAAGATGAATGGAGGCCAATTTCATTATAGTCATTGTATCGGGTGCCAACTATTGGGTCCCTTTATTTAATCTTAACACAAGTCACAATTAAGAGCCCTCTTATTTGCCATGCTCACAAATATTTGTATTATTTTAGTTATTATAGCTGTGCTCCGCGGTAGATTTAGTTTCATCCTTATTGTCGCGGAACCCTAATATTTTTAATAACCAAAAGTAGCCTAAGTTACCCCGTGAAACATCGGCTACCTGCATGTGAAAGCCCCGTTATAATCGGTCCAGCCATTGCAGAGATTACCCGGAACAAACAGACAGACAGAGAAAAAAATTAAAACTTGTTTTCTTTGTGTCAGTATCGTGTATACTTTCATATGCATTTAGTGAAAAGCTGTTATTTTGGAATTACAAACAGACACTTCAATTTTATTTATCTGTATAGATATATAATTATTTCGTTAATCTATACTAATATTATAAAGCTGAAGAGTTTGTTTGTTTGTTTGTTTGAACGCTCTAATCTCAGGAATACAGCACTTTTATTAACATAAGTAACTCCCTACCGACATCATTTAATGTTATTTCGTTTCTTATTTTAATAAATTATTCAATTATATTATCGCAATAACATCACACAAACACTTAAACTGCTTAAAGTCAACCACAACTTATGATCAAAAAATGTTCAAAAACTTTCAAACTTTTAAAAGTTTATTTCTGTTTTTTTCTTGTAAGTAACCACCATAGATAAATGCAGCACTCGCTGACACTTTTGCATTCGTTTTTCATTCTACCCACAATGATCTTTTTTTCGTAATACTTTTTGCATAAAATAGGCAAAGTAAGCGCTAGTCATACAACCAATTGTTTGCTTAAAAAGTCATTCAACTCATGTTTTATTTTTAGCTGACAAAATAGGTTTTCCTAGTCAATACTAATACTAGTTCATTGGTCAAAGAAAATATTTTTTTATTGAAAAAAGTCATTCGAAAAATATTTTGATTTTTATTTATACAATCAATTAGGTACACACGTGGGCAATCATTATGATAATCTGCGCTCCAGGTATAGGTTTAGACACGTCCGAACGTCGTCGCTTGATCTTGCGTTTTACGTTTTTTGTATAATCATCTTTGTTGGAAACTATTTTGTAATAATATTTATGACTAGCAGTGCCCCGCGGTTTCACCCGCGTAGATTTAGTTACATACTTATTGTCGCGGAACCCTAATATTTTTGATAAATAAAAGTAGCCTAAGTTACTCCTTGAAACATCAGCTACCTACCTGTGAAAGTCCCGTTAAAATCCGTCCAGCCGTTTCAGAGATTACCCGGAACAAACAGACAGACAGACAGACAGATAGAGAAAAAATTCATAACTTGGTTTTTTAGTGTCAGTAGCGTGTATACTTTCAGATGCATTTAGTGAAAATTTGTTATTTTGGATTTACAAACAGACACTTCAATTTAATTTATCTGTATAGATATATTAAACAAAGACATTGTTTATTGTCATTGTTCAGTGTTCACATGTCACTGCTGGCCACAGCCCTCCCGTAATGAGCACTTGTGTTCAGCTTGCCGCATCCAGCATCTGCCTGCAGCCTTTCGCAGATCGTCATCCCACCTGGCCGGAGGAGGGGTGGGATGACGATGTGCGACGATGGTTACAAGTATTGCGAGAGACGCTAGCGAGTATAGATTATGAAAACGGTGGCAAACCAGTATAGGGGTACAGAGGGCCTAGTGCGAGTTTTCTTAAAATCGCCGTCACAAGTCACCGCGTCGACGTAAACGCAGATTAGTATGGGCTCACAATAGTGTCATGTTTAGGCCGACAGAGGCGCTGTTCCGATCCTATACAAATCTGCGTTAACTTTGACGCAGTGACTTGTGACGGCGGCAGTGAAAAACTCACACTAGGCACACTGGTGACAGACGGACAGAGGGACAGCGCAGTCTTTCACGTTTTTTACCCTTTCGATGCGGAATCCTAAAACAGGCAGGCTGCTTCAAATCAAACAGCATTAACACGAAAGCGCCTGATCAAATTAAATTGAAGCGCTCATTTGTAACTTGTAGTTTTTAATAGTTATAGTATTAATGTGCAACACAATAAGAATGAAATCCCTGTGCTAACATAATGACAACTATAGCTAGCACAACGACTACACTCGTACTCCTCCCCTCCATGGAGCGTTGACGACCTTACTTACCGCAAGAACACAACACTAATACAAACTCAAAAATATCTTTATTCGATTAGAATATCAACAAAATACTTACAAATTGTCAGAACGAATTATTACACAGGATTATACATGCTACCTCCAGATTCGGAAGGTTGCATTTACTGAGAAACACCTAGCAAGAAACTCAGTAATTACTGTTTTCAAAAATACTACACTTTTTTTTATTTAAAGATACAAAACGCAGATCCAGTGCACAAATGTCAATAAATACTACTACCTATATGTAAATGCGTAGCTTGAGATGAGCAGCCCCCACAAGCAGCACCTGTTCACAAGTATGACGAGAATGCCAGCCATCGCCCTCCTCAACCATTATAGAGGGAAGTGAGCGACCCGTCATCCTGACGCCGCCGCAAGCAAAGGCATTTTAATCTTTCAGCCATTTGCCGATTTATGATTCAATTAGCAGGTTTGTTGATATTTTGCAAAACGTTTTTAAAGATGGTGTTTTGAAATGTAATGTATACTTGTTGATCCTAACTAACTAAAAAAAAAAACTTAAAATTATCTCCTTTCTCGGTCACACCATAACTTTAGAACGCCTTTACCGATTTCATTCACCTGGTTTTTTTAATGTTTGCTAATTAAAGTCGACGGAAAAGAAATTAAGTCGACGAGAATGATACCGCGGTTCACTTTTCTTTGTTACATAATAACTTCGACTTTTGATGCGGTGGTTAAAATGTCAAGTTTCCATGAGGTGTAATCAGTACATCATTATTATAAATGCTCGGGAAATGAGTGGAAATAAAACAGCTGCTCTGTAGAAGATATAATATACAAATAATTTATTAAATTTTTTATCATAATAATTCATTTTTTTTTATTAGACGTGGATGTTTGAGCAACGCTTCTTTTGCATTACACAAGAGGAAGGAATTAGTAAAAATAATATTATTTATGCCGTCAAATATAGAGGGATGAGATGAACACTATAAGCGAAACATCGATGAAGTTCGATCTTATGATCGCTCAGTAAAAAAAAATATTCGCTCTTTTTTCGAGGGCACCATCCGTTATACATATAAGACTATTGACGAAATAATTATATATCTATACAGATACATAAAAGAGAACGTTCTCTTTGTAATTCGATATTAACAGCTATTCACTAAATTCATATCAAAGTAAATACGGTACTTGCATAAACATTTTTTTTTCAATGTTATCCACTATCTGTCGGTCTGTCTTTCTATCTGTTTGTTCCAGATAATTTCTGAAACGGCTGGATCGATTTTAGTGGGACTTTCGATTGGTAGCAGGCAGCTGTAGTTACGAGGAGTAACTTAGGATACTTTTTTTAATAAGATTTCCACACAGTTACACCACCCACGAAATTAAGTCTGCACAGGGGAATCTGCGGGGCACAGCTAGTATCGAACGTCGATATTTAATTTATCGAAAATATCTACAACCCTTCGCATTCTTCGCTGCCTTCCTTCACTCTGTCATGTTTTTGATTAGAAATTTGATTTGGTTTCGGTTTGGTTGGATTTTGTTTTTCGTACAATTTGTTTGTTTATCGTTTCAGGGAAAAATACAATGGATTGTTAGTGATTACTTGTAGTTTTGCTCAGCTGCATTGAAATATTTATTTTTATCAGTCAGTGTCGTTCGTAAGTCGAAGTCATTAAAAGTTTTCAATTATTCTAATATTTTGTAGTTTAAGATGCTATAAAGTGCTTTTAGGTATTGAGACACAAATTGTGGCATTGTGAAACACTAACAGTTGCTAAACAAGTAATTTTTGGTGTTACACAAATAATATATAACTACCTCCATTTTTTAAGTATGGCTTTAAAAAACAAAAAGAAATTCAGTGTTGATCGCAGTGTTGTGTTTGTCAAGTAATATAGTGTAGTGGTTGTGTCAGGCTGATGTATGTCCCCAGCAGGTAGCGAGGGGGCTCTTGTCTGACTTGAGTGCAATGCTCGGGTCATAATCTTGGTAATAAATTTGGTTGTCAGGAGTCAATACTATACACCTGCCGGTCACACGAGGGCTGTCACGGTGCGTTTGTGATGTTTATTGCGTTAGTTTGTTGAAATTATTGTGGTCTTCGTGGGTTGGTTTGATATATCACAAAATATATTCTAAAAGTACTGCGAGTGAAAATATTTACCAAAAAGCCTTCATTGGGTGTGCTCCCAGTCCCACGATATTGTCCACCGATACTTGACTACAACGACACAGTGTGAAAGTGTTCAGTAGTAATTGTATCAAACTACTAGTCTGGTGATATTGTGTTGTTACCGTCCAATGTGAAAGAGCACAATATCTGAATGAACAATTTTTTATCTATAACCTTTATACCTAAAATACTTCCTTAAAATATGTATAATATTGTATTGTATTGATGCTAAAAGAGTTTCTTGCCAGTTCTTCTCAGAAGGCTGGTTTCTCAACTGGTGGTATTTTCGACATTCATAAGTGCCTTACTGGAGCCTAAACTAAATTGAAAATAAATCATTTAAACAGCGTAATAATATATGTGGTATAATATTGGACATTTTAAATGTAGTGGGGAGCGATGTGTGTTCGTTCAGTGTTAGCAACGTCGGCAGTGGTGCAGTGGCTGGCTCCATCGGCTCGTACCCTCTCCAAGAATGCTCGAGGAAAACCAGGACTGTTTCAATAAAATCACAATAAATTCTAGATAGTAAATAAGTAATTGATTCCCAAATTCTTCCTGTAAATAAAACTCTATGTATCTTACGCTAACTTAAGTTAATTTACTACCGTTTCCAAAAGTAAGCCTGTCAGGAGAAGAAACGGCGAAACAAACTCCCCGGTTTTTTTTTACATGTGTCCCTTCTATATACATAGGGTTGTTTAAGTACATTTTAGTGGAAGAGTGAGCAACTCATTGCCATGTTTGGCTATCATCAATATACTCAGTATAATATGCTTTTTCACAAAGTTTCTGTTTGATGCTTGCCTTAAAACTTAAAAATGGTAGTTCACACATTTTTAATGGTAGTTTATTGAAAAGGCGTATACTTTGCCCCACAAAAGAGTTACCAGTTTTGTGCAGTCTAGCCACAGGGACACGGAGTTTATATCTCTTGCGTGTATTTATATTGTGCATATCACAATTTTTCCTAAAACTATCTATATTTTTTCTTACATATATCAAATTTTCAAATATGTATTGACATGCCACAGTCATTATCCCTATTTCTTTAAACTTCTCTCTGAGAGAATCTCTAGATTTGAGTTTATAGATTGCACGAACAGCCCGTTTCTGCAGCACAAAGATAGAACTGATGTCAGTAGCATTTCCCCATAAAAGGATGCCATAAGACATAACACTATGGTCAGTAAAGTCTGTTCCGACGATAGTCGGTGTGATTATCGAATAAAGACTGGTTGTGTTTTTCTGAAAGGACAGAATTTTATTTATAATATTTGTTATTGTTGGAGATGGTTAGGTGTTGCATAACGGCTTATTTTTGATGTAGAAGGGCCAGTGCAAGGATCCGATTGAGGCTCTTTCAGTGTTATGGCTCCTACGATGCCTTCACATATTTTACACTTATTTTGGATGGAATCCTCTATGTATCCCTCTACAACTGCACTGGACTTCCAGCCTCCGTGGCGCTTAAGGGACAGGAGATCAGCTCCGGAATCAGCCAAAAGTGTGGCTGAAGTTCGTCGGAAACAATGACCCGTGGACAACAGGGGTTCTGGATGTTCAAGAAATGTTGCTATTTCTCGTGGGATACTGCCAATTTTATTAGTACCCATAGGCTGTCTAACACACTTTCCATTGCGATACTGTAGAAAAAATCGATCGATTGGAGTGTTAGGCGTAAGGCTTGATATTTCTCAACAATCGTTACGTATGCCTTGCGAATGACGAAGTTGCGGTCTCTTTTTGTCTTTGTATTAGGTAAATTAATTAATAGTAAGTCATCTGAATGTTTCTCAATGTTTTTGACATTAAGTTGTGTTAGTTCATTAGTTCGACATGCTCCGTTTATTCCAATAATAAGAACAACCTGTAACGTAAAGAGTATTGTAGTAGATAAATGAATAAAATTGATATGAACGCATATTTAGGCCTATCAACATCTACTAAGTATACTATTTAATTGAGATTAATATACTTAAGTAGATACTGAATGTGCAACTGACTTACTTTTGCCGCCAAATATACAGGATCGGGTGTTTCGTTAAGAAACTTTTCAATATCAGATACTGTGAAAACCTTCGATTTTTTTGGTTGATGACCAGATGAGGCTCTTTTTAAAAATGCCACTAATTTAGGATAGGTATCGATATGTATGTCTTTTTTCATCTTTATTGTTGCTTTTAGCATCGAATACCTACTCCATAGAGTGCTTGCTCTCTTGTTCTCGGATAATTCTATAAAATATGCCAGCAAAACGTTTTCTGAGAAAGTTTTGGCTCCTTTTGCTATTCGCCACGTGTTGAACATAACGTACTGTTTTAAATACTTCTCGCGTGATTGTTGAGGGAGAAAGCTCATTGCGCATTATAAACAGTTTCAGTCAATTCTGTTGGCGTCAAACAATCTTCCTCGTCGCTAGAATCACTCATTTTAGTTTTTTCACTTGTTTTCAAGTTTCTTGTTTTTAATATAAGGTTTAACAATGACGTGAAAAAATGCCGCGTAAAGAACCGCGTACAAAGCAAATTGAAAAAAGAACACCAAGAAGGTTCCGAGTCTGAGTTTTTAACAAATTAAAAAAAAGTTGTATGATATATTCGGCACCATAGAGGTAGCAGTAAATAGGTTTAATGTTATTTTAATTCACAAACTTAGTGCACACGATGTTCTAAATTCAATTTACTTTATCCTCTAGAGAATAAAAACGGCTTTTCCACTCAGATATTGAAGATTAAAAATACTCTTTCCGAGATGGTGGGATGAAAAATATTTTTATTAATTTGCTACATTTAATACTTTGCTAATAATAAGCTACTGTTCTCGTAGTTTCCGTGAATAATCTATCGTGTTGTCGGGCCCTTCCAGCCCGCAGCCTGTTCTCCACCGCACCGGTGACCTCCTCGGGCGAGGTGAGGTACCTCTTCCCTTCGCGCGCCGCCTGAGGCTGTGTCTGTGACTCAGGTGTTGCTGACGTCACCTTGGCTTGAGATTTCTTGGTTTTCATCGCCTTCCCCTTCGACTGGGGGCCTCGGCGTCCTTCGGGGGAGTTCTTACAATGCATACACGAGACTTCCTTTCCCAATATGGCGCCGATGCCTTATGGCACTGTCCTCAGGAGAGAGAGAGAGACGGTCCGATGTCCCCACACGCGCACTGTGCGCCTCGCTCTCGTTCCAAGATGCCCCTTGGGGAAACGAGAGGGACCGATACACAGCGCCGACCATTCACGTCGCTCTATTGGTGTCAATAAAAATCAGTAGATAGGGACACCTGGCCCTCCACGTTCTCATGGCTTTGTTGACGTCAAGGTCATTAAAGTCGAATCACTTACGGTGTATGATACACGGGCACAGAGGGTTTTCAGCCCCGCATGGACCGTGGATCATGTTTTTCATAACAATATCGTAAGATCTGGTATTTCAGCGCTTATAATTTTATTGATTTGTTCAAGTCGCCATTTATCTTTTAACCAAAGCAAAATGTGGGAACCCCCGCTTCTGCCACTCAATGGAATACATAAAGCATTGCACTTCTCCAAAAAGCCTTCCTTTAGTTAGTACTTTAGTCATAAGCTTTCTGGCAATGACATCGTGCCTATCGTTGGCGCTTTGACCTGGCATCATTTCGTCAACTATTTCAGACGAGGATGGATTGCAGGTGAAGGTTACGAATAAATCAGTTCGACCATACGTAGGTACGCACATATATACACATACATAGGCAAATGCGTCTTGAGTATACTCGTGTAAGTTTCGGACACTGTTCGCAAACGAAGAGGGCAGAATCACCCTTGCCATTCACACTAGATCGGGGGTAAGTCAGGGATCTATCCTCGGACCTCTTCTATTTATCCTCATGATTAACGATCTCCCCGAGGTCCTGAAACACGCTGATTTTACCTATATTATTAGGAAGGTATTAATGGAAAAGTTGTAAAATCCCCATTGCGATCTGTTATACCTCGTCCATGTATAGAGATGGTGACGGGCCTGCTCTCGTCAGCATATTCATGGACATTTCCAAATAATTCAATTAATTCTAATTCCATTTCATAAATTAGACAGTTTAATTTATCAAGTCTTTTAAAAAAAGTCTCTGAATCCCGTGAAACAGATCGAAAGCAGCTCTATGAGTGCAGATAGGTTGGCGTTGGAACTAACCAAGTCATGATTATGATTTAAAGAATTTGTTGGAAATTATTATCTTACAATCTTTATGGTTAGGTTTCTACTGTTGTAATAAATACGGTAATGTCAGCTGCTTTTTTCACTGCACTCTGTCTCTAAATTTTAATATTTGCTATCGTCTACAGAATTGTGCTCGAAACGAAATCCTTTTGAGGTTGGGTAAACTTACATTTGTATTTGTAATCCAGAAGCACCTGCCATTCCCACCGCAGACAACACAGCAGTGTGCTCCTTAAAAGACACCGGGATAGGCTATTACTTTGCCTGATGGGTGATTATCAAATCTGTTAAATTTGTTAAATCTGGCGGAAATTCGTTCAGAAAATAAGCCATAGCAGTCGCATCTTTTGCACGTGTCTCCAGTCTGCAGGATATCGAAAATGATATACCAAAACCAAAGAGTTACAAGATTGTATCATTGTAGTTGTTACGTAGACTCTTCGGCGCAGGGTAATGTGCAGTACAGGCGAGGAGATGTTGATTCATTAAAAGTCTTGGTACATTATATATGTACAGTTTATTTACACACGCAGTTAGTTCAGTCAAAAATATTATTTACAATACGTTTATCACACAATCCCGTTGTTTTATTGAAAACTCAATCACAAAACAAAAAAAAAAGCGCGGGAGTGGGACGACTCGGGACGCTCGCTTGTTCTTCAAATACAATATTGCCGCGCAGATTTTTAAAAACTAAAAGCAGCCGATATCAGCCGCGCTCATTGGCCGATACGCGGGAGCTCCGTTCCATATAACGGAACATTATGGTACGTAGCATACATTGATAGCGTTCCACATTTGACCACAGACATACATATTTGTAAGCACAGATAGACAATTTCTAGAAAATTATTTTCTACAACGCCTGTGAAGACGAATCGAGAGTTTCAATGAAGCCCCAACAATCATGTTTGACCATACATAATAATTACTTTAAACAAGTGATGTGAAATACCAAGTAACCTGTGAACAGAACAATGCAAGACCTAAGCTTAATACACAATTATTAAGAGAAATAACATTTTATTCGCCGGAGATTTTCACTGCCGCCGTCACAAGAAACAACGCCAGCGCACATAACGCGGTGACTTGTGACAAAGATTTTAAGATTAAGAACCTATTTTAATACTGGCCTTCTATAATTAAAAATAAGAATCTTATACCTTAGAACGAGCAATTCTTGTATATATAGAATCCGGATCTCGGGAACGGCTGCAACGATTTTCATGAAATTTTGTATGGAGGGGGTTTCGGGGGCAAAAAATTGATCTAGCTAGGTTTCACTTTCAGAAAACATCGTTTTGACTTGAATGAATTTAGCAAATTTCTTCTTGAAGGAGAGGGAAAGTGTCCAGAAGTAAATCGTAGTCATGATATAGAATTATCTGACGGTCTCTGCCAGGTTGAAATACTAAGATACGTGGTTGTGTGAATGATCAATTTAGCGCCATTAAAGGACCAGGAAAGGACACACTCGCTCGCTGCCTCTCGTAGTGAGCGGACGTGTGCAGAGCTCCGTAAAGTTTTATTTTAATTTCTGTGCAGTGATTGGCTGTGCCAAAAACTCGGTCCCTCCTGCTTACTCGTTCGGGCCTTTCCTAGGACGGCCGCGGCCATCTTGGAAAGTGGGCGAGAAGCAGCGTCGGCGGCCCCTCCCCTTGCTTGGGATTGGCCAAATATTGACACCTAAGTGAGTGATAGGTGATTGCGACAAGGACGCCCCCTAGCTAGTCAGTTTTGACATTTTTGAGTTAGTTTTAAGATTGTGACAGTGACAGTGACACTTGCGACGTGGACGCCCTCTAGTGTTATTGTTAGTTTAAGGATTGTGCTCAGTGCTGCCGCCTACACTCTGTAAGCGGCAACTTTGGTTGACGCCGGTGGCGCCCCCCCGCGGATACACCGAGCACTGCGTGCCCAGGTGTCTCTGTGGTGCGCCATCTGGCTATATCGCCCACCGGTTCCAAGGTACTGGTGGCGCCCCCTAGCGGTGAAACACCGTACCAAGGACCTTCTCCGTGTGTGTGCGCGTGTGAGTGACTGGGCGTGAGTGGGAGCACCCATACACGCAAACTGTGTAAGCCACTAAAAACATCGATTCGTGCATAGAGCCTTGATTTATACATATGTAAAAGTTGGCCAAGGCCTACGCTCAAAATTTTTTAAATTTAGATCACTCTGAAACTTGCTGGCCAAAACAGCCACATGGGCCCGGAGTGGACTGCAGCCTGCATAATGAAGGAGGGAAAAATCGCCTTCAAGAAATCAAGGCGCGGCGGACCTACCACCACCGTGGTCCTAGACTGCAGTCCAGCGCTGCGGACGGCTCTCACCAGTAGGCCGACGCTGGCGATTGACTGGGACCCCATAAACGTGAAGATTACACGGAGGTAACGTGCTGCAGGAGGTGCCACTCATACGGCCACCCCGAGAAGCTATGTAGAGCTAAGGAGGAGGTGTGTGCAAGATGCGGCGACAAGGGCCACCGAGGAGAGGCGTGCGAGAGCGAGTCCACGGCCTGCGCCACCTGCAAGAGCCTGGGCAAAGAAGCGGCAAGCCACAGGACCATGGCCAGAGACTGCCCCGCCCGAGCACATGCCGAGAAGCGGCAGTTCGTATTCGAGTGGGGCAGTTGAACCTCATGGGTTCACGGGCGGCCACCCTCGAAATTAGGAGAGTGGCCGAGACAAGGCTCCTGGACATTGTTCTGGTCCAGGAGCAATACTCGACGGAGGAGCCCAGGCTCCTTCAGGCGCAACCGGGCTCGCTCGCCGGAGTGCTGGTGGCCCTCACCGGGGTGGCCTGCACCGCGCTGGGAGACCTCCCGAACGTATGCTGTATGGTCGCCCACATAGGCCTCCCCTACGACACCTACGTGGTCAGCGCGTACTTCAAATACAGTGAAGACATCACACCGCACCTACACCATCTGGACAGGGTCCTGTACGCGCTGAAGGGAAGGAGAGTTGTCGTGGGGGTGGACTCCAACACCCATTCCCCCCTGTGGTTCAGTGCCAGGAGGCATTACACCGGCCGCGGAGCGGAGTCTGAGAGGCGCAGGAGGGAGCTGGAGGACTTCATCGCAAGCCGGGACTTGCGCCTCCACAACAAGGAGCACTGCCTATCGACATTCAGTGGACCATAGGGGGGGTCGAACATTGACATCACGCTCAGCACGCGTGGGGTGGGGGTCTCGCAGTGGACGGTATAGGACGGCGAGAGTATGAGCGACCACCGCCTTCTTCAAAGGAAATGTGATGTGCATAACGTAAACACAAGACACAAACATAAAATTGTAGTGTCTGCGCATCGCCTACAAAAAGTGCATGGCTCATTTTTAGGACAGAGCACACGCTTCAATAATAAATTACCAACAAAAATTGTAAACTTGCTCTTCAACAAATTTGAACAAGGAGAGCATGCTGGAGGCCATAGTCAAGGCCTTGCCTAACACGGCGCCGGGACTCGACGGTATAACTGCGAAGATAGTTAAGAATGTATGGGCGGCTATACCGACAGAGATGACGAATGTTATGGCAGCTTGTGTGAAAGAGGGGGTTTTCCCCGATGTATGGAAGGAGGGCCGACTCCTTGTGCTACCAAAGGGCAACGGTAAGCCACTGACAGACCCAAAGGCGTATCGATCCATCACTTTTCTGCCGATACTGGGCAAGATCCTAGAGCGCGTCATGCTGCGGTGTGCGCCGCAGATATCATCCGGCATTTCGGCATGACATATGGTATTGTTAAATACATAGAGGTTGACATAAAAGAAGAGGAATTGATGAAATCTTAAGAGATTAAAACGTTTAAATAATAATGGGAGTTGGGATGATGGCGAGACGGTGCGCTTTGGTTTTAAAGGTAGCTCCTTGCCTCCTTATGTTTATGGATATGACTGTCGTTTTAAGGTGGAGCCATATACACTTCCTGTTAACTCAATGTTCTATTAGTTGGAGATTCGGCCACCAGGCTCGGGTCTGGGCATTGAATAAACAAATATGCCCTAAATGTAGCGGTGAGCATGGAAATTGCGAAACAATCAAGTATAAGTGCATTTATTGTAAAGGCAGTCACATGTCTTTTGATAAAACCTGTCCCTCATTTCTGAAAGAAAAAATGATAAGGAAAATTATGTGCAAGAAAAACTACACCTATAAAATAGCCCTTATTGATTATATAGAGGAGCGTGTAAATATGTATGAAGAGCTTGATATACATCTTATACCTTTAAACGAGAGATTCTTGTATATATAGAATCTGGATCTCAGGAACGGCTGCAGCGTTTTTCATGAATTTTTGTATGTAGGGGATTTCGGGGGCAAAAAATTGATCTAGCTAGGTTTCACTTTCAGAAAACATCGTTTTGACCATGTTTTCATGCACTGAATAACTCATAAAATATCAATACAATACGACAGTAAATTTCGCCGACAACTGTCAAGTTATGATAGCTCAGAGGCTTACGAGGTGATCACGAAACTAGAGTAGGTTCCCCGGTTCGAGACTGACGTTCATCGGTTCGATTTTTTCCTTTTTTATCTACTAGCTTTTTTGAGAAAACGTCAAGTTTTTTACTTTTGTGGGAAAAAAATTGCACAGCTCGGTCAACCAGGCGCTTATTGTGACACAGTAACAGTCATGAGGGTCTACCAATTGTTGATGATGTATCAGGGATTGAGAGTCAGGAAGATAATAATTCTTACGATTCTGGAACTAGTATGGAGGAAGTTTCAGGTGTTAATGGAAGTCTTATAGAACAGAAGAAACCTAAGACGAAAAAGGATCAGATTTTATCTACGACGAAAGAACTTTATTCTGCTGTGAGTAAATGTTTTCCACATGGCCAACGTTATGTTGCCTGTTCCAGAGTCGGTCCCCAACTGTTCATTTATTCATGCTCAAAATGACAAAAAACTGTTTAAGACTAACACATGACCCACCATAGTAAGAGTACCCAATTCTTCTTTATTTTTTAGTTTTTACAATTTAAAATATTTTTTTGTTTGAATAAATATTGAAAATGAAACTTAATAATCATTTTTTTTAATACTATGCCTTATACGTAGCGAAGCACGTACCGGGCCGCTAGTTTAGATATAGAATCATTACACATTCTGTCGATCCAGAATTTAGCAAAATTCTTCTTGAAGGTGAGGGAAGTGTCCAGAAGTAAATCGTAGTCATGATAATGAATTATCTGACGGTCTCTGCCAGGTTATAACGGACACTGAAACTTAAAAATACTTAGAAGATTCGTGGTTGTGTCAAAGATCAATTTTGCGCCTACGAGTATAAACGAGCAGTAACCTGCGCAGATTCTGGCTTATTTTACGCTGGAGGATCCCAAAGTACAGGGTTCCATTAGTCTGCCTTCTAGAGATAGAAACATGCCTATGAAAGAAGAGAATATTCTACTCAGCGAGAACAATTGAATACATTCAGAAAAGACAACATGGTTTAGATTCACAAACCAGCGCAGCAGATGGCTGCTCATGCTAGAAAACGTCTATCGGGCCCGCCAACACTCAGATGAATGATATTAAGACACGATGTTTTATTTAACTGTGGTTGCATAGAACATGAGGCGAGCGAACGTAAAACTGAAATAATATTTTTCCAATGTATAGTGCGGCCATATTGAGTGCTGAAAACCACTTACATATTGATTTATTTATGGTTATTATTGTTGTTTTTTATCACCGAAATATTCAGTTCTCACGAATTTAGTTAATATTTAAGCTATCGTCTATATTGAGATGTCCATCTAACAAATCATGTGGAAACCATCCAGCCATCCTCTGATCACAATGGAAAAGAACTGATTGCAACGTGAATAAGGAAAAAGAAGAGAATTATCTGTGCCAAGGGCGTCGCCAAATATAGGGCCCTGAAAACAATATACAAGGGCACATACGCCGCAACGGTGACGGACGCTGCGGCCGTATGGTACCGACGCTCGTCCAATGTTCTGCGCAGTGCGCGGGTAAACGGCGGGATTAACTATGACTCTCTTAAGATAGCCAAATGCCTCGTCATCTAATTAGTGACGCGCATGAATGGATTAACGAGATTTCCACTGTCCCTAACTACATCACCCCGCACCTACACCATCTGGACAGGGTCCTGTACGCGCTGAAGGGAAGGAGAGTTGTCGTGGGGGTGGACTCCAACACCCATTCCCCCCTGTGGTTCAGTGCCAGGAGGCACTACACCGGCCGCGGAGCGGAGTCTGAGAGGCGCAGGAGGGAGCTGGAGGACTTCGTCGCAAGCCGGGACCTGCGCCTCCACAACAAGGAGCACTGCCCATTCACCTTCAGTGGACCACAGGGGGAATCGAACATTGACCTCACGCTCAGCACGCGTGGGGTGGGGGTCTCGCAGTGGACGGTATGGGACGGCGAGAGCATGAGCGACCACCGCCTCATCTCCTTCGCCGTCCGGGGTCCCAACACCACCAAGCCGGCCGGAGAGACGCTGCCCGCCCAGGTGCCCCCCCGTCTGAGGGATAAGGGTGTGGACTGGGCCCTGTTTCGCGGGCGGCTGCACGACAGTGTCGGGTGTATGAACTGGAAGAAACCCGCGTCCGCACTATGCAAGCAGTTCACAAGATTGATAGTACGAACGGCATCGGAATGTCTGGGATGTGCGAAGCCGCGCGATAAGGACGCGGGCTACGAATGGTGGACGGATGAACTGGACAACCTACGCAAGGAGTATGGGAACAGAAGAAGACTTTGGCAGAGGCATAGAAAGAATGGAGGTCTGCAAGCTGAACTAGCGTGTGTGGAATTAAGGCAGGTAAGATCGCGCTACCGAAGGGCCATGGAGGAGGCGCAACTCAACCACAGCATAAGCGTGGCCGAATCGGGCAACGACGACCCCTGGGGTCTTGCCTACCGGGCAGCTAGTGGGAGGGTCAGACCCCCACAGAACATCATCTCGGGGACAAAGTTAGCGGAGGGATACGCCCGTAACTCGGAGGAGGCCATGCAAACCCTGCTGGGGGCACTCTGCCCCGACGACGACGCCAGCTGCGACACCGCCTACCATACTCAGGTGCGCACCCTGGCCGTCTGTCAACCGTCTGGTTGGGATGCGCCCCCTCCCACGGAGAGCATGCTGGAGGCCATAGTCAAGGCCTTGCCTAACACGGCGCCGGGACTCGACGGTATAACTGCGAAGATAGTTAAGAATGTATGGGCGGCTATACCGACAGAGATGACGAATGTTATGGCAGCCTGTGTGAAAGAGGGGGTTTTCCCCGATGTATGGAAGGAGGGCCGACTCCTCGTGCTACCAAAGGGCAACGGTAAGCCACTGACAGACCCAAAGGCTTACCGACCCATCACTCTACTGCCGATTCTGGGCAAGATTCTCGAGCGTGTTATGCTGCGGTGCGCGCCGCAGATATCATCTGGCATATCGGACCGCCAGCACGGGTTCACTCCGGGACGGTCGACCGTGTCCGCCTTGCAGACCATCATAGGCAAGGCTAAGGACTCCACTGCGAAGTACGTCCAGGCCATCTTCTTGGACATATCGGGAGCCTTCGACAATGCCTGGTGGCCGATGATCATGGTCAAGGCGAAGCGAGGAGGATGCCCGCCCAACATCTACCGTATGTTGGCGGGCTACTTCTGCAACCGCCGAGTTGGCCTGTTCGTCGGGGACCAGGCGTTGTGGAAGACATCGACGATGGGATGTCCCCAGGGCTCCGTACTGGGCCCCACGCTCTGGAATGTGCTACTCGACGACTTGTTGAGGCTACCACTGCCGCCAGGTGCAGACCTAGTGGCGTACGCAGACGACGTGACGATTCTCATCGAGGCCGACTCGAGGGCGAGAATCGAAGCTGGGGCGAGCCAGATCCTTAGGCTAATAAGCGAATGGGGAGCCCGAAACAGGTTGGGCTTCTCCCCCTCGAAGTCACTCACGATGACCCTGAAAGGGAAACTCCAGCGCCCACCCACCATCAAGCTTGGCGCGGACCCGGTGAGGGCCGTCACGTCAGCCAAGGTACTGGGCGTAGTGTTGGACGGCAGCTTGTCCTTCGTGGCGCATTCCACCTCCATAGGCGAGCGAGCGACGGCCTGCTTCGGCAAGATGTCGAGAGTCTCGACCGCCTCATGGGGGGTACGCTATCGCGCCCTCCGCGTGCTCTACGTCGGCACCTACGTGGCCACCGTAACGTACGCGGCGGAGTGCTGGTACGTGCGTGCGAGCCAGTACGCAGTCCGCGCTGCCTTGTTGCGCACCCAGCGCCCGGCGCTGGTGTTGCTCACCAAGGCCTATAGATCCACCAGTTCCGCCGCGCTGCCGGTACTCGCGGGAGTCCTTCCGGCCGACCTGGAGGTAACTCGGGCTGGCCGTCTGGCCGAGAAGCTTAGGACAGTACCGAGGAGCGAACGAGAGACGACGAAGAGAACGGTGAGTAGGGACATAGAGGACGTATGGCAGGAGAGTTGGACGAACGATACGAAGGGACGTGAGACGCATCGATTCTTCCCGGACGTGTCGGCTCGACTCAAGGCCACTTGGGTCGAACCGGACTACGAAACCTCCCAGCTGCTAACCGGACATGGCTGCTTTCGGAAGAGACTGTCTGATATGAAGCTGTGTGAGACGAGCGAGTGCTACTGTGGGTACGAATGTGAGGATATGCACCATGTATTATGGGAGTGCGAGCTGTATGAAAGGGAGCGAACGGAGATGTTGGAGGGCATCCGTCGAGCGGAGGAGGGTCCGGTGTATTACCCGGACCTCGTCAGCTCGGGGGGTCACTTTGGGCGGCTAAAGAAATTCGCCAAGAGCTGGCACAGAAAGAGGTCGGAGCTGGAGCGTAGTGAAGACGGCGCCAGGAGTGACGGAATGCAGGAGCGAGCAAGCCGTACGTGTGGTGTTGCGTCCCCCTCGGGGGAAGGCATTAGTAGATCAGAAGGGACAAGGATAAATAATTTGTAGGGAGTCAAGAAGCGCTGGATGGGAAAGTGCGTCATAGCAAGTACCGCCAGCGCCTCCCGCGTTTCGGCCTATATGACCTAGATGTCGAAAAGGCCATGGGAGGTGGAGGGCCCGGTGTCCCTAACTACTTTGCTCGCTGCCTCTTGTAGTGAGCGGACGTGCGCGGAGCTCCGTCAAGTTTATTTTTATTTCTAGTGCAGTGATTGGCTGTGCCAAAAACTCGGTCCCTCCTGCTTACTCGTTCGGGCCTTTCCTAGGACGGCCGCGGCCATCTTGGAAAGTGAGCGAGAAGCAGCGTTGGCGGCCCCTCCCCTTGCTTGGGATTGGACAAATATTGACACGTAAGTGAGTGATTGGTGAGTGCGATAAGGACGCCCCTAGCTGGTAAGTTTGACATTTTTTGACTTTTACATTGTTGTGACATTGACACTTGTATTCTTGTTTTATCTGTGTTAGTTTTAAGATTGTGACAGTGACACTTGCGACGTGGACGCCCTCTAGTGTTACTATTAGTCTTAAGTGCTGCCGCCTACACCCTGTAAGCGGCAACTTTGGTTGACGCCGGTGGCGCCCCCCCGCGGATACACCGAGCACTGCGTGCCCAGGTGTTTCTGTGATACGCCATCTGGCTAACTCTGAACTGGATAGCGCCTTATTTGGTGTGTGTGTGTGCGCGTGTGAGCGACTGGGCGTGTGTGGGTGCACCCATACATGCAAACTGCAATTTTAGAAACTTTGTAAAAATCGTCGATCTGTGCATACGAACCACTGCATACACATATGCGAAAATTTGGACCAACGCCTACGCGCAAAAATTTTTCGTATTGATTTCGCTGAAATTTTGGTGTCGCGTTCTCCTGGGGTTCTACAATGGACCCGCGTGACCCGTTCACCCCCCGCGAGCCCCTGGAGCGCACCCCCCCCCCGACTGTCGAGAAAAGAAAGAAAATGGAGGTGACTCCGGAGCCACCTCCCGGAGGAAAGCGTGACTGCACGGCGAGAGCGTTGGCAGCACTGGACGTCCCCTCCCCCCCCCCGCGTACGGCACTCTTCCGCCCCGGCGGAAGTGGATACGGAAATGCGGCCTCCCCAGGCCGACGTGACTGGACCCTCAGCGGTCCCTACCATCTTGACGGCAAGTAAGAGCCAGCTGGTGGCCTGGGCTCATGAAGCCATAGGCGGCATCCTCGAGGCGACGACGGTGAGCTCATCAAAGCTCAACAAACAAGAAATCGCCAAGATCGGCAGCCTCGGGGAGCGCGCGCTAGCCATGGTTAGCGCACTGGCGCTAAGGAATGCGGACCTGGAAGTGGAGGTTGCTACGCTCCGCGGGCAGCTTCACAGCAGGGCCCCCCCGCCCCCGACTGCAGTGGTAGCCACAGCCCCCCCCCCCCCCCCGACAATGACTGCGCTCTATTCGGGTGCCCTAAAGAGGACGGGACCCCAGACCGCCATCCCGAACCGAGGCCCAGTCTTGGCGGTGTACCCGGCGGAGGACCAAAAGGGCACCCTTAAGACGTCGGACGACACCAAGGCGGCCATTAAAAAGGCCATCAACCCGGCTGCCCTGCAGATAGAGGTGGCTAAAGTGCGTCGGGTCGGCAATGCAGGCATAATTATAGAGACGGCGAACAAAGCCCAACATGAGAAGCTGAGGAAGGCCATGCCCCCGACTCTCCGGGCCCAAGAGCCCCGCCAGAGAAGGCCGCTGGTGGCCCTGAGGAACATCCGGGGCTCGACGGAGTGGGACCACTTGGCCAGCTGGATTGCTGGCCAAACCAGCCACATGGGCCCGGAGTGGACTGCAGAGGAGATAAAGAGGGAGGGCAAAATCGCCTTCAAGAAGTCGAGGCGCGGCGGACCCACTACCACCGTGGTCCTAGACTGCAGTCCAGCACTACGGGCGGCCCTCACCAGCAGACCGACGCTGGCAATCGATTGGGACCCCATTAATGTAGAAGACTACACGGAGGTGACGTGCTGCAAGAGGTGTCACTCCTACGGCCACCCCGAGAAGTTATGCAGAGCCAAGGAGGAGGTGTGCGCAAGATGCGGCGACAAGGGCCACCGAGGAGAGGCGTGCGAGAGCGAGTCCACGGCCTGCGCCACCTGCAAGAGCCTGGGCAAAGAAGCGGCTAGCCATAGGACCATGGCCAGAGACTGCCCCGCCCGAGCACATGCCGAGAAGCGGCAGCTCGAATCTACATGCTATGGCTGCCCCTAGGGCAGCTGTAGCATGTCTTCGTGTGGGGCAGTTGAACCTTATGGGTTCAGGGGCGGCCACCCTCGAAATTAGGAGAGTGGCCGAGACAAGGCTCCTGGACATTGTCCTGGTCCAGGAGCAGTACTCGACGGAGGAGCCCAGGCTCCTTCAGGCGCAACCGGGCTCGCTCGCTGGAGTGCTGGTGGCCCTCACCGGGGTGGCCTGCACCGCGCTGCGAGACCTCTCAAACGGATGCTGCATGGTCGCCCACATAGGCCCCTACGACACCTACGTGGTCAGCGCGTACTTCAAATACAGTGACAACATCACCCCGCACCTACACCATCTGGACAGGGTCCTGTACGCGCTGAAGGGAAGGAGAGTTGTCGTGGGGGTGGACTCCAACACCCATTCCCCCCTGTGGTTCAGTGCCAGGAGGCATTTCACCGGCCGCGGAGCGGAGTCTGAGAGGCGCAGGAGGGAGCTTGAGGATTTCATCGCAAGCCGGGACCTGCGCCTCCACAACAAGGAGCACTGCCAATCAACATTTAGTGGACCGCAGGGGGAGTCTAACATTGACCTCACGCTCAGCACGCGTGGGGTGGGGGTCTCGCAGTGGACGGTATGGGACGGCGAGAGTATGAGCGACCACCGCCTCATCTCCTTCGCCGTCCGGGGTCCCAACACCGCCAAGCTGGCCGAGGACACTCCACCCGCCCAGGTGCCCCTCCGTCTGAGGGATAAGGGTGTGGACTGGGCCCTGTTTCGCGGGCGGCTGCACGACAGTGCCGGGTGTATGAACTGGAAGAAACCCGCGTCCGCACTATGCAAGCAGTTCACAAGATTGATAGTACGAACGGCATCGGAATGTCTGGGATGTGCGAAGCCGCGCGATAAGGACGCGGGCTACGAATGGTGGACGGATGAACTAGACAATCTACGCAAGGAGTATGGGAACAGAAGAAGACTTTGGCAGAGGCATAGAAAGAATGGAGGTCTGCAAGCTGAACTAGCGTGTGTGGAATTAAGGCAGGTAAGATCGCGCTACCGAAGGGCCATGGAGGAGGCGCAACTCAACCACAGCATAAGCGTGGCCGAATCGGGCAACGACGACCCCTGGGGTCTTGCCTACCGGGCAGCAAGTGGGAGGGTCAGACCCCCACAGAACATCATTTCGGGGACCAAGTTAGCGGAGGGATACGCCCGTAACTCGGAGGAGGCCATGCAAACCCTGCTGGGGGCACTCTGCCCCGACGACGACGCCAGCTGCGACACCGCCTACCACTCTCAGGTGCGCACCCTGGCCGTCTGTCAACCGTCTGGTTGGGATGCACCCCCTCCCACGGAGAGCATGCTGGAGGCCATAGTCAAGGCCTTGCCTAACACGGCGCCGGGACTCGACGGTATAACTGCGAAAATAGTTAAGAATGTATGGGCGGCTATACCGACAGAGATGACGAATGTTATGGCAGCTTGTGTGAAAGAGGGGGTTTTCCCCGATGTATGGAAGGAGGGCCGACTCCTTGTGCTACCAAAGGGCAACGGTAAGCCACTGACAGACCCAAAGGCTTACAGTCCCATCACTCTACTGCCGATACTGCAGATACCTACTACGCAGATATCAACTCGAATATGTGCAGTGTCCCCAGGGGGAACGCACCAAGCGTTTGTGCCCCAATCTACAGTTCATCCAAAAGTTGTTCACCACAGCCAAACTCACATTCAGTCTCACACAATATTTAACAGGACACAGTTTTACTAAATCATACCTACACAGATTTCACATAATCAACGATAACAAATGCCCATGTGATAACACAAACATACAAGATTTTGATCATTTAATAAAAGACTGCATGAGATTTGGGGCACAACGCCAAGTGCATGAATCTCTGTGTATCACCCTCGAACCTACCATTAACCCCTTCAACTAGAAGAACTACTTAAAAACAAGAGGACGCTTCACAGCTTCACCAAATTCATCGAACATATTGTAAATAACCTCAAATCATTTAACAGCCCATGAATATCACTTCGTCGTCATGTAAATACTTTTTCTCTCTTAGTGTAAATATTGTGTTTTTTATAAAAAGGAAAAAAAAAAAAATATATATATATATATATATATATGTCTATTAACATATATATATAAATATTACTATCCACTTTTCAATATAATATAATATATATAAACCACTCAAGTTTTGCATAAGTTCTAGTTCACGTAAACATAAAAGAAACCCAAAGCGATACAAAACTTTTGTATTAAATCGCAAAAGTTATCTGAAATAAAATCATTATAAGAGGAAAAAAAAAAAAAACTACGCAGATATCATCTGGTATTTCGGACCGCCAGCACGGGTTCACTCCGGGACGGTCGACCGTGTCCGCCTTGCAGACCATCATAGGCAAGGCTAAGGACTCCACCGCGAAGTACGTCCAGGCCATCTTCTTGGACATATCGGGAGCCTTCGACAACTCCTGGTGGCCGATGATCATGGTCAAAGCGAAGCGAGGAGGATGCCCGCCCAACATCTACCTTTTTTTTTGCGGGCAACACTAGCCCTAACGTTATCAAAAGTTATCATCTGTATTTAAAACTTAAAATAAAATTGATATATTTAATATTTGTGTGTAATTCCAATAAAAAACTGTAATTTAATGTATAGCTAAACCACACAAATGTGGGTTGTCTAATTTATTGTGAGAAGAAGGTTCAGCCACACTCATTGCTGGCCATTTAAATACAGAAAAAGAAATTATTCAAATTTTTAAGTATTATCGATTGTCATATGTTTTTTCCATTATTGCTATATCTTTAAACGAGCAATTCTTGTATATATTTATATAGATTCTGGATCTCGGGAACGGCTGCATCGATTTTCATGAAATTTTGTATGTAGGGGGTCTTGGCGCCGACGCATGGCCCTCGCGGTTGAAGGGCGCGTTCGTGTTCCGACGCGCCCTCCCATAGTGTAAAAGCCGGGTACAGCCTGGTACCATAAGGAGGGGCCTGACAGTCGCCGGGAGGGTCACGACGAAGCATGTGAAAACATACCACTTAGCGACCAGGAGGAACACCGTGGAGTTTAGTCGGTGCGAGTCCGACATAACCCTTCCGCTGCCCCCGCGGCAGTTGGTGTATCCATAACGGATTCTCCACGACAAAAAGTCAACTGTCAAGTTATGATAGCTCAGAGTACCCCGGTTCGAGCCCAATTTTGAAGGGTTCGATTTTCCTATTTTTTTTAACTGACATATATATGCTCTCGTCTGCAACCCCCCATGTCAATGGGTTTCCCACTCATCAATAAAAAAATGAGGCTGTCAGCTTACGAGGTGTTAACGAAATTAGAGTACCCCGGTTCGAGACTGACGTTCAACGGTCAACCAGGTAACTCTGTGTAACGCATTTCACACCACATACCTCCACAAAAAAAAAAAAAATATATTTTATATTTCAAATCATTAACTTTTTAGTTTAAATAATATATTTGGGAAATAGTTTGAAGAGATCCTCCCATAATATTATTGTTTTTTCTATGATCAAAACTCATTATTATCTGTTTAGTTTTAATTCCTTGTCGGACTGCTAATCACTTTAGTTGTCTTCTGCCTCAGAGACCTGCACCGCCAACATGTCAATGATGACCCGCAAGGCCACAACATCGCTTGATATAAGAACATCGCTTGCTGAACTCAAGACATGTAAAGACCTCTGCGCTAAGCTGCTGCAAGAGCGAGATGACAGCGAAGAGGAAGTTAAGAGTATTGTGGACCGCAACAGTCTATTGAAAAAGGAGCTGGCTTCACTCCACCAGAGCTATGAGGACATCCAGGACCAGCGGGATCACCTACAACTTTGATTGACGCCGGTGGCGCCCTCCCGCGGATACACCGAGTACTGGGTGCCCAGGTGTCTCTGGTGGCGCCCCCTAGCGGCGAAACTCTGTACCAACTAGGACCCTCTTTTAGTGTGTGGGTGTGTGCGTGAGCAAAATCGTCGATCTGAGCCTTGCCCTATACACATGTGCCCTGACAGATTCAGATAACAGACACAAATTATGAGATTATATGGGATACAATAATAAACGCAGCATAGTTCATTCGTACCTGGCAAGGTTTCTGAATCAAAAACGCATTGTAATGGAGTCGGCTAAGGCTATTCGGGAACTATTGATGAGACAAGAGAATGTCTTTGTGTGTGTGCGTGTGAGTGACTGCGTGTGTGGGTGCACCCATACAAGCAAACTGTGAATTTTTATAAACTTGAGAAAAATCGTCGATCCGTGCACAGGACTCTGCCTTATACATATGTGAAAAATTGGTCCAAGGCCTACGCGCAAAATGTTTACATCTTGGATCTGGCCGAAATTTTTGTGACGCGTTCTCCTGGGGATTTTTAATGGACCCGCGGGACCCATTCACCCCCCAGCAAGCCCCCCCCGCCCATCCCCCCGACGGTCGAGAAAAGGAAGAGGATTGAGCTGAGACACCGGAGCCGCCTCCTGGAGGAAAGCGCGACTGTACGGCAAGAGCATCGGTCCCCACCATCCTGACGGCCAGCAAGAGCCAGCTGGTAGTCTGGGCTCATGATGCCATAGGCGGCATCCTCGAGGTGACGACGGTGAGCTCTTCCAAGCTCAATAAACAGGAAATCGCCAAGATCACCAGCCTCGGGGAGCGCGCGCTGGCGATGGTGAGCGCACCAGCGTTAAGGAATGCAGACTTAGAAGTGGAGGTAGCAACGCTCCGCGGGCAGCTCCGCAGCAGGGCCCCCCCGCCCCCGACTGTAGTGGCGGCCCCAATAGCTGCGCTTCCAACGATGACTGCCCTTTACTCGGGTGCCCTGAAGAGGGCGGGGCCCCAGACGGCTATCCCAAACCAGGGTCCTGGCAGTGTACCCGGCGGAAGACCAGAAGGGCACCCTGAAGACGTCGGACGACACCAAGGCGGCCATAAACCCAGCTGCCCTGCAGATCGAGGTGGCCAAAGTGCGTCGGGTCGGCAACGCCGGAATTATAATTGAGACGGCCAACAAGGCACAGCACGAGAAGCTGCGGAAGGCTATGCCCCCGACTCTCCGGGCCCAAGAGCCGCGTCAGAGGAGGCCACTTGTGGCCCTAAGGAACATCCGGGGCTCCACGGAGTGGGACCACTTGGCCAGCTGTATTGCTGGCCAAAACAGCCACGTTGGCCCGGAGTGGACTGCAGAGGAAATAAAGAAGGAGGGAAAAATCGCCTTTAAGAAGTCAAGGCGCGGCGGACCAACCACCACCGTGGTCCTAGACTGCAGTCCAGCGCTGCGGGCGGCCCTAACAAGCAGACCCACGCTGGCAATTGATTGGGATCCCATCAACGTGGAAGACTACACGGAGGTGACGTGCTGCAGGAGATGTCACTCGTACGGCCACCCCGAGAAGCTATGTAGAGCCAAGGAGGAGACAAGCTATGTAGAGACAAGGGCCACAGAGAAGCCCCACCTGCAAGAGTCTGGGCAAAGAAGCAAGCAGCCACAGGACCATGGCCAGAGACTGCCCCGCCGAAGCACATGCCGAGAAGCGGCAGCTCGAATCCACATGCTATGGCTGCCCCTAGAGCAGCAGTGCTTGCGCAGCGTTCACAATTCACATGTTAGGGAGTACTCTGGTCAATTTTAATATTGTAACCGTTAGCTTATTTAAAATGTAATTACTGTACAAGTGTTATAACAATTATCTGGTGAGAAATAAATATTTTGTTCGTTGTGTGCTTATATATTTTATTGAATATTCGAGGCCATCGCTAAAAATATTAATATTGCGTGAGTTATGTCCGCGTAAACGTGACATTATACAATGCCACCCATTGTGATTAAGCAATATAGATAAGAGTCATGTGACATCGAAGGAAGCTTAATGCAAACCAGGAAACATTGATTATTAGAATAAGAAATCCTTTGTCTCACGTATCAATGTTTTAGATATAGTTTGAAATAACCGGCAGTCTTGACCAGGTCTTCGAGCGGTTAACACCACAAATTGTCTTTTTAAAAAGCCTGTAGCCCTGACCCACCTCCTAACTCGTGTCAGCCATCATTTTATTGTTAATTAAGAACAGCCTAGCTATGTAAGTCAGCTATCGAAGAAATCTTATAAATAAAAATGAATCCCCATTTCCATTGGTCACGGCATCACGCGTGAACGGCAGGACCGATTCTACCGGGACTTTTACTGGCAGATAGCTGAAGTTTCAAGGAGTGTTTTAGGCTATTTTTTTTTTTAAAAACAACTTGGAACTAAATCTGCATGGAAAAAATCTTTCAATTCCTATTCGGCAAATTCACGCACCGACGCCCCCTCCAGCGGGCTTTACGACCACTTCTCTGTGCCCGGCTGAACCTGGCTTTTCTCTCTCCGAGGACTGGTGTACAACGCCGTCACTTTTGTGGGAGGCGCGGGACCGCTTTAGCACGGCCCCGAGGCCCCCCAGCGACGCCAGATACCTGGCAGCTCCTGACTTTTATTGCTTCTGTATAACTGGGATGACGATCTGCGAAAGACTGCAGGCAGACGCTGGATGCGGCAAGCTGAACACAGGGTATGGTTCTCATTAGGGGGCTGTGGCCAGCAGTGGACCAAGATAGGCTGATGATGATGATATTTAACCAATCCATCCAGATCCTGGGACTACAACAGTAAAAGCAATCTTCCGAATATGTATAATCTTTCCTAGGTCACGGCATCACGCGTAAACGGCTGGACCGATTCTACCGGGACTTTCACTGACAGATAGCTGATGTTTCAAGGAGTGTTTTAGGCAAATTTTATAAAAAAAAAACAGCATGAAACTAAATCTACGCGGGTGAAACCGCGTTGCACAACTAGTACTGTATAATTATGTCATTCTGACGATCTGAAAGTACTTTGTAAAAAGTCTAATCGAATAAAGATTTTTTTACACTCGCATGCTAACTAACAATATCTGAGAGATAAAACGGTAAAATAATAAACACAAATACAAAAACGATTTGATGTAAACACCGTGACGATCAAATCATTGCAAAAGACCAAATTTAACTTGTTGTGTGTAAATAAATCAACGATCAGTGTTCAATTTCGTAAACCAAAAAGCTATGCAAGAAAATCACTCAACAATAATATTTTATTTATATATCCAAAAGGTAAGATTCAACTTGGACTAGCGGGCGAAACCGCAGACAATCGGTAGTTTATCTATACAGATAAATAAAATTGAAGTGTCTGTTTGTAAATCCAAAATTACTGCTTTTCACTAAATGCATATGAAAGTATACACACTACTGACACTAAAAAACCAAGTTTTAAATTTTTTCTCTGTCTGTTTGTTCCGGGTAATCTCCGAAACGGCTGAACCGATTTTAACGGGACTTTCACTGGCAGGTAGCTGATATATCAAGGAGTAACTTAGGCTACTTTTATTTATTAAAAATATTAGGGTTCCGCGACAATAAGGATGAAACTAAATCTACGCGGGTGAAACCGCAGGGCACAGCTAGTTATAATATATATGAATCAATGTAGCCAGATTCACACACAAAAAATTTTTTTTACAAAAAAAGCACAACCGCCTTTTTAGATCTTATTTTTTCACTTTTTGAAGGCAATTTTACTTTAATGGTAAAAAAAAAATTTTCCTGCTTTTCAGTGACTTGAAAGTGCATCTACACCAGTCATAAAAAAACATACAGTCGAATTGAAAACTTCCATAAATATATTGGAATTTGTGAACAAATTAATAATAATTTTTTCTCCAATTTAAATAGTGGCAAATTCAAATAATCAATTGAAAGAGATAAGATCCGTTTGTTTATAAGTGACTAGCTGACCCGCCAGACGTAGCCCTGTCTTAATTATGAGAATGCAGCACGTATTCTGTCAATTCTATGTCAAACGTCATAAGGTTACATCAACAAGTATTTATTGTCCAAAGCGCTAAGGTTACATTTAAGAAGAAATAAATAATTTTATATGGTTGTTAAGTATTCTTAAATTTTCAAATTTTTCACGCAATTTTCTTAGTTTTTTTCTTTCATAAGATCCATCTCCTGACAATAACGAACACAACATAAAAAATACCATCGTAATCGATCCAGTCGTTCACCCGTGATGCCGTGACCGAGGGAAATGGGGATTTATTTATATATATATATAGATAGGCGTCCAAGCAACTGGACCCCCTTTAACGGGACTTTCACAGACAGATAGCTGATGTTGCAAAGAGTAACTTAGGATATTTTTATAAAAAAAAAAACATGGCTCCTCAAAATAAAGTCAGCCATGCAATGAAGTGACAAGCGAGGGAAACCTCGGGGCACAACTAGTATTCCATAATTGCAATCATACATTCCACCACAAGTACAACGACTGTGCATGTATTTAGTTCATGTCATACAGACAGACACATTCATGAAATGACTGCGCATTGACATCAGCGCTCATATCTCGTGAAGGCTACTCTCCAACTGTTAAATGATCAACCACCTATTTAAAACCATAAACGCGTATTCAGTAACCATTGAACTACACTAATATTATAAAGAGGAAAGCTTTGTAAGTATGTTTGTGACAAATTGGCTCAAAAAGCACTGGACTGATTTTAAAAATTCTTTCACTATTTGAAAGCTACATTATCAATGATTAACTTAGGCTATTTCATCCCCGTACTCCTTCGGGAACGGAAGAGTCCGCTAGTCTATACAGATAAATAAAATTGAAGTTTGTAATTCCAAAATAACAGCTTTTTACTAAATGCATATGAAAGTATACACACTACTGACACTAAAAACCAAGTTTTATAATTTTTCTCCGTCTGTTTGTTCCGGGTAATCTCTGAAACGGCTGGACGGATTTTAACGGGACTTACACTGGTAGGTAGCTGATGTTTCGAGGACTCACTTAGGCTACTTTTATTTTTAAAAATATTAGGGTTCCGCGACAATAAGGAAGAAACTAAATCTACGTGGGTGAAACTGCGGGGCACAGCTAGTTTAGAATAAATTCTTTATACAAACACACTAAGTTCAGAGTACCAACGGCAATATATACAATGTAACAGCTGTGTATCATGCCATGTTATATTCTACGTACTATCATTATTGTTGCTTATTATATTGATGGCAAGTGACAGCTGAACTGCACACAATATCAGCAATTAAACATGTGCACCGATGGAGTCCTACACCTGACAAGTGAGCGCTGGTCCTCACACACACTGCACCGTTTGTAATACAACGCAGGAAACTCACACGGACATGACACATCCAAGGAACCACCTCATATTGTGGTTAAAACAGGAAAGGTAAGATTTGTAAGTATGTATGTAACAAATTGGCTCAAAAAGTACTGAACTAATTTTAATAATTCATTTAGCATTTGAATGCTACGTCATCACTGATTAATATAGGCTATTTTATCCCCGTATTCCCACAGAAACGGGACAGTCGCTACTTTGGATTTTTTTTAATTTCTCATAACATTTCTCTCCCACAAAAACAACACTTAATATTGTTGTTTATATTGATGGCATCCAACAGTAAGCCTGTACATCAATGTCAGTAATTATACATGTGCACTGATGAAGGCACCTCGTCCCCCGAGCCAAACCGATCCTCGCACATACCACTGCTTATGACACAACGCAGGAAACTCACACGGACATGACCCATCCAAGGAACTACCTCATATTGTGAGGTTGAGATAATCTCATGATTACAATTTTAATTGAGTTTTATTTACATGAAGAATTTGGGAATCAATTATTTATTATCTAGAATTTATTGTGATTTTATTCATTGAGGGGGTACGAGCTGAACGGAACCAGCCACTGCACCACTGTGGACATTGGGTGCTAACTAACACTGAACGAACACACATCGCTCCCCACTACATTTAAAATGTTTAATATTATACCACAAATATTATTACACTGTTTAAATGATTTATTTTCTATATAGTTTAGGCTCCAGTAAGGAACTTATGAATGTCGAAAATACCACCAGTTGGGAAACCAGCCTTCTGAGAAGAACCAGCAAGAAACTCTTTTAGCATCAATACAGAATATTATAACATATTTTAAGGAAGTATTTAGGTATAAAGGTTATAGATTAACATTTTTTCATTCAGATAATGTGCTCTTTCACATTGGACGGTAACAACACAATATCACCAGACTAGTAGTTTGATACAATTACTACTGAACGCTTTCACACTGTGTCGTTGTAGTCAAGTATCGGTGGACGATATCGTGGGACTGGGAGCACACCCAATGAAGGCTTTTTGGTAAATATTTTCACTCGCAGTACTTTTAGAATATATTTTGTCAAATATCTAACCAACCCACGAAGACCACAATAATTTCAACAAACTAACGCAATAGACATCACAAACACACCGTGACAGCCCTCGTGTGACCGGCAGGTGTATAGTATTGACTCCTGACAACCAAATTTATTACCAAGATTATGTCCCGAGCATTGCACTCAAGTTAGACAAGAGCCCCCTCGCTGCCTGCTGGGGACATACATCAGCCTGACACAACCACTACACTGTATTACGTGACAAACACAACACTGCGATCAACACTGAATTTCTTTTTTATATTTTAAGCCACACTTTAGAAAATGGAGGTAGTTATATATTTTTTGTTTAACACCAAAAATTACTAGTTTAGCAACTATTAGTGTTTCATAATACCACAATTTGAGTCTCAAACCCCTTTTGAACATCCGAAACAACAAATATTAGCGTATTTGAAAACTTTTAACGACTTCTGACTTACGAACGACACCGACCAATCAGCCATATTTCGATTTGACATATTTCACTTTAGCTAAGCAAAACTACTAATTATAACAAATAAATGGATTGTATTTTCCCTAGAACGACAAACAAACAAATATATACGATTCAAACGACCCACCTTGCGTAAAAAATCACCGCAAACGAAACAAACCGGCACCGTAAATCCAATTCAATCAAAATGATTGACCGGTCAGTACAGTGTTGCCAACTCAGATTTAGAAAAATGCGTAGACGGGGTGTGACAAATACGTAGAATTAGTAAAAATTGCTTATGTAAAGTTAGTAGATCTACATACTTTCATCAAGCTGCTATTTTTAAGTTTCTTGTCGGTTGGGTACCTATAAGAAATTACTAAAATACATAGATCTACTTTAAAATAAGGAGAGTTGGCAACTCTGCGGCCGGATGACAGAGTGAAGGAAGGATTTTTGCCGTGTAGGGTTGCTCTGTACAACAAATTGATATTCGATATTATTTTCAATCTCCTCCGAAACGGGTAGACTGATTTGTATTAGTAACGTAACGAATGTAATTTTTTTAACATTCGCGAATGCGAATGCGAATGCAAATGTCTGCTACTGACATTCGCGGATGCGAATGCGAATGCGAATGTATAAGTTTTAATTAAAATTTTAGTGAGCATGAGGTTCTCTTTCTCGTGGTGGGTCGTATGAGTTCGTGATGGGTGGCTGTGGTGGCTTTTCGTAATAAAAAACTACGTGATGTGGTAAGAATCAGAAGGTATAATGAAATAAAATACAAAGGGGAAGCACACACAATAAAATAATACAATTACAGAGAGTCGTTACATGTAGCGCACAGGCAGTCTGATCGTACGGCGCGGTTGCCGTTCTTGCGCGTCACGCGATACCGACGTTCTTATTGGTTCATCCGCGACTGCGCGGGGCGCGGGAGCGGGGAGGGACAGTTCCTTCCGTCTCCGACCGGGCACAGATGAGCTATTCCGTTCGGAAATAATCGGCCACGTTATAAAATTTAATTATAATGTTTTATTGCTCAAAGTAAATAATGAATAAATAATATCAAATGATAAAGTGAAGACTGTCAATGGGCTTATGAGGTTAAGTTACTTTTCCTTGCATTAAAAACATAAGGTTTTCTTTTTAGGATTTTGATTTTATTAACCTACATATTCATATTCGCAAAACATTCGAAGAAATTCGCGAATGCGAATATTCGTTACATCACTAATTTGTATGATACTTTGTACAGATATCGGCAATATAAGGTCTGGGAATTAGCCTACATCTATTTTCATGACAGGGGTGATCCTCCCCAAAAAAAATTACAATACGTCTGCCGGGCACAGCTAGTGTTCTGTAAAAACTTCCTTATTTTGATGAAAAGAATTAAACCGATATGAAAATGTAATGCATTATTCGGTGTAGGCACTGGCAAGGCACTTATGAACGTCGTTCGTGCAACTTAAAAGTAGACTATTTTGCAACTATACTAGTTAAGATTAAAATGAGTCTGATACCCAGTCTACTGCGTTGAATAGCAATAAATTTAAAATATCACACTTATGTTATGTTAACTGAATGTGTATACCATAATCAGTGTGAAAACTTCAGGAATCAAAGTAGTCTAATACTTCATCTAGATTTTTTTGCAGCTTTAAATATTATTTTTAGTATTATTTTGTGACAGATTTTGCAAAGAAAGCAAATAAAATAGATCTTATCAAAATTTTATCGATGTTTTTCTTTGAGAGAATTGCTTATCCATCCCATCCTTATATATTTCACAGCAATAGACAAAGTCCGTCGATTGGTGTAAAATAAATATAAATATTTTTTTTTGCAAATTCTTCAGTGAGGCAAAAGAAGCGTAGATCAAACAACCAGATCTTATAACAAAATTGATGCCTTATAAATTACTCGCATTGGAAAGACATTTCCGGATTTTTGATGGAAGCTGATTTCAACAAAAATTTGACACCTGGAGGTATAGGTAACGCTTTCTTTGCCTTTTAATCCTCCAATCGTTTCGTCCATAAAGAAAATCGTGAAACGAAGAACGACCCACTGACGAGTGACCATAGATAAGTATCAAGAGTACCAACCGCGCGAGATAAACAGAAAAAATACTTTGAAAAGTTTGCAAATGATACTTAATCTAAAAGTTTTGAAAAAGTTTTGTGGTGTTTTCTTGTAAAAGTAGAAAATATAAATTGTATCTGTTTCTAAATGTGGAAGCGTAGGATATTTCCACTCGTTTTCATGTTAGTATATTAGGTAGGGAATCAAATCAAAAGAATAGTGTTAAATACCGCATATTACCCTCAGTTTTTCTATAATCCTACTGAATTTATTAAAGCAAGATAAATCGAACATTTAATACGTAAGTCCCAAATTCTTGGTGATTTCAGTTTTAATATACTTGACATGTAATACTGGTCGGATAAAGTGTAAAGGTCTAACAAAAAAGTAAATTCAAATGTCGTGTCAGTGAGTGCGTCTAATTAATTATTCTTTACCAATAATGTGAGCTTCCGAGAAGGAACACGCTGCAGGAGATGAATAGGTAAGTTTTTTTAATTTTTAAACAGAAAGTTTATGCTCACGCCAGTATTCCCGAAGGTATAGGTCGAGGTGACAGAAGGTGAGTCCATCGCCGTCTCAGCCACTATACATACGTGTTTGAATTACTTCTCAGACATATGCAGGTTTCCTCACGGTTCCTTCACCGTAAAGCACGTGGTGTGAAATCAGTGCATATATATTTATTAGAAAACTGATTGGTACAGGCCCTGCTGGGATTCGAACCGGACACCACCACGGCTCTTTTCATGAATTCTAGTAGTTATAAGCTGTGCTTCCCCCACTTAGAATACACTATTCATATTGTTGGGATGTGATTTTTCAATTATTCGCCATTAGTTAATAACTCTGGCTAGGAACCTAATAATTTTACTGAATAAAATTTGTCTATGTTACTCCTTGAAACATCAACTATCTGCCTGTGAAAGTCTGATTAAAATGGGTACAGCCGGGTTTAACATGTGATGGCGTGACCAAGAGAAATAGGGTTTCATCCCTATCCCTACTTCCCTACTAATATTATAAATGCAAAAGTAACTGTCTGTCTGTTATGCTTTCCCGCTTAAACCTCTCAACCAATTTTGATGAAATTTGGCACAGACAATCTTTATACCCTGAGAAAGGACATAGGCTACCTGTTATTTATTAAAAATATTAGGTTTCTGCAACCATAAGGGTGAAACTAGATCTATGCGGGTAAAACCCCATGGTTTCACCCGCTGTGACACTATTTTTAATAAATAAAAGTAGCCTCAGTTACAGCTGTCTGACAAACCATCCAGCCATTTTTTATGATATTTGCATTTGTTATTATATTATTATCAATGCAAGTAGAATTTCAGAGATTACTCGGAACAAACAGACAGAAAAATTTAAAAACTTGGTTTTTTAGTGTCAGTAGCATGTATACTTTCATATGCATTTAGTGAAAAGTTGTTATTTTGGAATTACAAACAGACACTTCAATTTTATTTATCTGTATAGAAGATAATAATTTCATGGTGAATCATTATATTGTTGTGTAGCTGGAGATGAAGCCCCCTCGGACAGCACCTGTTCACTAGTATGACACGGATGCCATCGTCCTAAACAGCCAACATCGAGGGAGCCCGCGGATCACCCGGAAGCCTTTAGCTTTAAAAGGTAAGAGCTGTTAATGAAAATGATTTATTCAGTTCAGGCCCTGGTAAGGCACTTATGAATGTCGAGAATTTACCACCGGTTCAGAAACTAGCCTTCTGAGAAGAACCGGCAAGAAACTCAGCTGTCTGTCTGTCTGTCTGTCTTTTCAGTACAACGGTTTTTGTCGATTTCATTTTATGCAGCGGCGGGCCATCCCCCTCCCCATATATATAGATATTTACTTTAATACAAAATATGAATTAATTTATTCCTGACAACTGTTTGACATAATATTATTATAAATTTTGAACATTTAATGTCTTTATATCGGTGACGTTTGACACATGACATATGTAATGTTTGTGTTATTTCAGCTGCAGTGGGCAGTGGGCAGTGGGCAGTGGGCAGTGGTCCAGTGGAACAATGAATGGAAATTGCGAATAATTAGCCTCTGAGTGAATGAATTAGCAATAACAAGGTAAGATAAGGCGTGAATATGGCTGCTGTTCGTGTGTCAACGACAACGCGGATGCGCGTTCGCGTGCGCGTGCGCATATCTCGCTATGTAATCTATACTAATATTATAAAGCTAATTATGGATTCTACAGCCGGAGGTTGCAAAAAAAACCAATTTATTTAAATTAAATTTAATTAAAAATTACAATATACTAATTACAATTAACTATGTTAAGTGATCGAAGTATGATCAAGGATTAAATTTTATTATTGAGTCCGATTCCCACATTCGCGTGATTGACGTCACGTTGCTGACTCTGCGCCTCGTGTCGCCGTCCGGTACCTTGCGCAATTGTGGTGTGCCGATGTTTAGTCAGCAATCTCGGTATATTAGGGTTCCTTAACACCTCCCCCCGTAGAACAGCGACTATGGAAGACGCTAGTCGTGAATTGAGCTGGGGGTTGATTTGGATCAATCCTCCTTGTAGTGGCAGGAACGGTGTAGACGCCTTGTAACTCCAAGTTTGTTTCAGGCTTTGTGGATTTAGCCAGTTGTCTTGATCTGTATCTTCGATACAATATGAAGCTAGCCAGTGCGCAGGAACTTATTAATACCACATACATAGGGATTGTCGTATGGTATATGCTGCTATGCTCGGTGACTTCGTGTAGAGCGACTGGTTGTTGCAGAGACATTCTTGTATTGATTGTATGGAGATTTTCCAAGTTAATTGAGTTGAGCTTGAAAGGTGATAGAGGTACTGGAGCGTTGATATCGATCTTAGGCAGGTCCATGATTTTCAAAGCTTTTCCTTTCAGGTGATCATAGTTGTTAGAGATAGTAAATTGAGGTATTTCCAGGTAGCATTTATGGGGGATGACTGCGAGATAGCTGCCTTGCAGGATCTTATATAAGTCTTGACCACAGGATATGTGTACTTTTGTTGGCTCAGGAAGGCTAATGGTGTAGTGCCGGTCATCCAGTTGTTCATAGGCAGGCTTCTCCAAATTGATAGCGACGGGGATACACGCGGAGTCCCTCTGCTGCGTAGAGATGAGTTCATGGATGCAATCTGAAGACTGGTTCAGCATATTCCGTTGCTCCTCGCATAGATACCATCTGTTTGACTTCGGGCATTCTGCCTCTATGTACTTGAAATCTTTCTTATTAAGGGCTAGGAATGGATAAGGCGGTACTAGGATTTCATGATTTTTGTTAGGGATCATGGATAATTTATACATATCGTAGGTTGTTGGGAGGACTATGGGAAATTTATATACTATAACTATCTTGTTACCTACGTAAAAAGAGCCTATTCTAATAAAATCGTAATATTCTCTTATGTCTAAATCTATTACTTTTTCTCTTCCATAGAGATTTACTAACTTACTTATTATATTACGTAACGATTCTATACTAATTAACGAATGGTGCACGGTAGAGCTTCGTATGAACGCTATAACATTCTCAAGTCTATATAATTCTTGGGAAATAACGTCTACATTATCACCCAGTATAATAAGTAGTTGAGCTAAGTGTGCAAATTTAACTAAATCGTTATCTTTATTTGCTTCTCTTTCACTTATTTTTTCTATCATAATTTGAATTTTATTCTGATTTTCTACTACGCCTTTAATAATTTTTGAATACTGATTTGACCAGTTTTTGGATACGGTAACATGCTTATTGAATTCAGAAACTAATTTATTCTCATTTTCTTTAATAGAAGTTATCGCGGCATTATATTCTAGTGCATCTGAATAATCAAGATTTCCCGTAATGCCTTTTATAATTGAACCTAAACCGTCTATGAGTCCTCTTTTCCAACGATTTATCTCAAAAGTCTCTAATTGATTAATTACACTGTCAAGCTTACTTTTCAAATATATCATGTGAGGTTCAAATATAGAATTGGTTTTGTTGTTAAGATCAGGGCTTATGTAATCTAACTGCGATTTAACTGAATCTATTGTATCTTGTAATTCTTGAAGGTCTACGTATTGTAGAAAGGAATGGTAATGAGATATAATTTTAGCAGAGCCAAGTTTAAACGGTAAAATACCGGGTCCATCTTCGAGGCTCTCAAGTCCTATTTCCTGCATTAGAGCTGCTTTCAGGAGGACGTGGAGAATCAGGAGCGTCCTGTAACAATTGAGCGCTTTTAGGCACTCTTTTCAACCTCGACTTAGCTATAGGACCTCGCTTTTTCTTGGTATATATATGTATAGGTAAATCAGCCATTACTACATCATGTGTGAATCGCGGAGCTACCTTTTGTCGTGAAGCTAATGGGTTTTTCACATAAATCTGTTGTTCGGGAGGATAACTTACTTCAGGTTCCCGGTTAGCGTTACGATTGCTCATTATGTCTTTTCGAGAGTCATTACACATTTCATGAATAGTATTATAAGTCAGTTTCATTTTTTCTTTATGGTCAGTCATATATTGTTGTAATAAATGAGCGGAAATGTCAATGTCAAATGGGTCTCGAGGGTCGAAATGTCCAGTAATTACTTCTATGGGCTTACATTTCGTGAAACTGTGTATACTACTGTTGTAGGCTAGAATCGCATACGGCATTATATTGATAACTGATTCTAATTTTTGGCAGAGTTTCAAGATACGTAAATGTTCTAACAAAGTCGAATGAAACCTTTCAACTATTCCATTCTCATTCGGAGTGTGAGCAGCAATTCTATGATGTTGGATCTTATGAAGCTTAACGAATTCGGCAATTAGTTGGTTAGTGAATTCCGTTCCGTTATCAGTGACTATGGTAATGGGTACACCGTGATGAGTGCAAAAATTAAGGAATGCCTGTAGAACACTAACAGCAGTTCCGTCTCTCAAATAGTACGCTTGTCCATACTTAGAAAACGCATCTACTATCGTTAGGAACTTTTCACTCTGAATTGTTAAAAGATCTAGATGGAGAAGTTCAAATGGTCTGGTAGCACTAGGGACAACTCTAAATTGTTGCCTTACTGGGTTGCGATCGTATTTTGCTTGTCCGCACACTGTACAATCATTTATGAATTTAGTTATGTGCTCTTTCATTTTCGGCCAATAATACCTATGGGCGAGAGCGCTATAACATTCATTAATACCACGATGGTTGGTCTTGCCATCATGATATTTATTAATTATTTCTTGCTGTCTAAGATATTCTCTAACGTTTTCTATTTCTTTCTTAGCTAAGGTAAGGTTCATGGCAGAATTCTTAAAGTTTCTTTGTATAATGGGAATGACATTATACATGGCTAGATATGGATTGATCAGTAGACCTGTCTTAATTTTTGGGTTGACATATTCTTTGATAGCGTTATTAATATCTTCTTCTAGATTTGATTCTGAAATTTGAACTGAAATTCTAGTATGCGTTTCAAATGGTTTGGTTACAACTGGTCTACCTTTTATATCGCCGACTACATTGAAAATTAACTGTTTAGTGAATTTATTTAACGGGTCATCTGTAATGGGAACTTCTAAAATTGGGTTTTCGTTTTCAGTATGTACAGTAGCAGTTCTAGAATCATCTGCATTAGCTGTTAAAGTTCTAGAGTCATCTAATTCTTGTATTGAAGTGGAGGGGTTAGCTACAATGGACATAAGCTCTTCGTTATTAAGTTCTATTCGCGAAAGCGCATCTGCATTGGTGTTATATTTGCCTTGCTTATAAATGACGGAAAAATCGTATTCGCTAAGCTTTAGACGCCATCTGGTTAATCGCGAGTTAGGTTCTTTTAAATTCATCACCCACTGCAAAGGTTTGTGATCAGTGATAATTTTGAATTTTCGTCCGAATAAGTAGGGTCTAAAGTATTTTGTAGCCCATACAATTGCTAAGAGCTCTTTCTCTATGGTACTGTAATTGGTCTCACTGGTGTTAAGCGTTCGCGACGCATAAGCGATTGGTTTGTCTGATCCAATTATACCTTGAGACAGTACGGCACCTATTGCTACGTTAGATGCGTCAGTAGTTAGAATGAATTCTTTAGTGAAGTCTGGGTATTGTAAAATTGGGTCGTTAAGTAAAAGCGTTTTGCACTGTTCAAAGCAAGCAGTATAATTTTTATCTAATGTAATTTTTGAACCCTTTTTAAGACATTGAGTTAGTGGTTTAGTCACACGAGCAAAATTTGGGATAAATTTTCTATAGTAACCTAAGAGTCCGAGAAAACGTTTGATTTCAGTTGTAGTTTTTGGAAGGGGATAATTTTGAATAGCTCGGATTTTATTAGGATTGGGTTTGACGCCATCCTTACAAATTACATGGCCAAGAAATTCTGTTTCTAATTTCAAAAATTCTGACTTGTCCATCTGTATTTTGAAATTAGACTCTCGTAATTTTTGGAAGACTTTTTCCAAATTTAGTATGTGTTCCTGCAAGGATGTGCTAAAAACAATAATGTCATCGAGATATACGAGACAGATTTGGTTTTGAAGATCTTTAAGCACGTTATCCATAACTCTTTGAAAAGTTGATGGAGAATTTTTAAGACCCATGGGCATACGTAGAAATTCATAATGCCCATTTTCTACATTGAATGCAGTTTTATGAATATCTGCGGGGTCCATTTCTTCCTGATAAAATCCGCTAGCAAGATCCAGAGTAGTGAAATATTGGCATTTACCAAGTTTATCTAATACATCAGTAATATTCGGAATGGGGTATTTATCGTCAATCGTTTTCTCGTTAACTTTTCTAAAGTCTATCACAAGACGCCACTTAACCTTTCCTGAAGCGTCTGCCTTTTTTGGTACAATCCAAATCGGAGAGCTCCATGCAGAATCTGAAGGTCTAATTATATTCTGCTCAAGCATTTTATTAATTTGATCTCTAACTTCTTGACGATGGACATAAGGGTATCTATAACTTTTAGTATGTACTGGGATTTCATCTGTAGTTCGTATTTTGTGTTTTATCTTGTTGGTAAATGTGAGAGGTTCGCCCTCAAGGTAAAACACATCAGCATAATTTGCACAAATGTTCTCTAAGTTCACGCGTTCTTCAGCGTTAAGGTGATCGGTACGAAGACGCGATATAACGTTACTAGCGCGATCAGATAAAATTTCAGCACGAGTAAACTCAGCGTTGAACATTGCGGCTTCAACCGGTCTGTCCATAGAAAATATTACGTCATTAGATGTAGGGTTAGTAATTTCTACCCAACCTCTGTTATTCACGACATTAGTTATGCAATCTGAAACTATGCAGTTAGATATGACTTGATTATCTATTATAACTTCACCGTCTCTTGTATTTACTGGTAGCCTTACTATTTTAGAAGAGTTCGCGGGAATAATTTCTTCATAAAGGTTCACATTGCGAGAGTCATACATATGAATAGGTATATGTGCGTTACGAGTTTTAAGTAACTTATTCTTTAAATCAATGTTAGAGTCCCAACTATCTAGCAAATCAAGACCTAGTAAGCCATCGAAGTAATTATGAAACTTGTACACGAAGAGTGTAACGTCACTTTGTTCATTAAATTCAGGAAAACAAGGTATAGTCAAAGAGTAGTCATTTTTGCTAGTAGCGTGTACGTTAGTAACTTCAAAAGGTTCGTAATTTAGAGGTACATGGTTAAAGTATTTTTCGACTGCTTCGGGGCTTATAAACGATTGATTGGCTCCCGTATCAATGAGAAACTTAAGTGGTGGATTTGAAATTTTAATGTACCCTAATTGTCTTTGAATATGAAAATTAACTTCTATTTTGGCTTTTCTAACTTCGACGCATTCTGAAAATTTTCATCTTTGGATGTTTTCTGAGATTGATCAATTTCATCTACAACAGCGGGTTCGTCAAAAGAATATTGCTCATAATTATTGTAACAGTAGTCAGGCTGAGGATAGTACACGTAGTCATAGTCTGGGTTATACTCATAGTAGTCAGTATAGTCATAATCGTAATCATAGTCAAGGTCATTAAAATGTAATTCCCTGGTTTTAAAATAGTTACTTGGCGGAGGGTTGCCGAATTTCCGCCAATCATGACCGGTAGGGGGTAGTACTTTAGGTACAAAATGACTAACTCCACTCATTGGCCGCGGGCCATTATCAGCTTTAAAAGCGGGCTGATGTTGAGGTCTATTAATAGGCATTCTAAAAACTTGAGTTTGCGGGTTATAACCTGGTGGTAACGCGCGCATCATTTGTTGGGTCCTAGTAGGGCCACGAGGTAGTTGCGCTTGCGGCGGCATATTGGGTTTCCACCCTTGACCCATAGGGGGTCTCGCGGGGCCAGACGTATTAAAGATGGGCACTCTAGATGGTCCTGGCATATTAAAATTATTAAATGGCAATGACCTTGGTACAAAATTATTTAGTGGTAAATTATTATGGATATTATTAGAAGGTTGGTGCCAATCCTTTTTACTATGCGAGCTACCTTCATTTCTTTGTTGTAAATATAAAGTGTTGAGCTCATCTTGGACAAATTCAAGGGCTTTTTCCATGGACTCAGGGCGCATACAGCGGATCCTGCATCCAAGGGGATCTTTCAAACCTCGCAAAAATGCTTGAAGAGTAAGCTTTCTATACAAATCGCGTTTTGCGTCTATAGTACTCTGTAGCGATTCATGTAAAGATACGTATGTCATTACCGTACTAAATAGATTCTGGCAACGTTCGTAAAATTCTTGTGGGGTGCTGGACCCTTGCGTTTGGAGAGATAAATCACTGTATAAAGCGGTCTCGTCCCGATGATCCGCGAAGTTATTAATAAGCGTACTTTTAATACCTTGCCATGTGTTAGGTATTCCGTTTGAATTGATTAATCTAGCGGCGGGTCCCGTTATTTTATTTAAAATGCCATTTAATAGGGCTAAGTTCGATAGATCATGCCCAGGCTCCGTCTTAAAATGTGAAAGAACTAACTGGTCACACAAATTAATGAAACGTGTTAGCACATAGCAATTGCCGTCAAATTCCGGTACTAATCTAAGCGATTTGTAAATAGTGTCAATATCGTTTTGAGCCATATTCTCGTATAAATTTCTACGCTCGTCTATTGCACTATTACGACTACTTTCTAACATAACCGACCGTGATTCTCTAGGATGCAAATTTTGAAAAATTAAAAGTTACGCACCAAATTTAGAAAACTGAAAATGACACACACACACACAAAAAATACACAGTAAAATAAAGACACAAATTCAAATTAAATCTGCATGCACACTGTAAGGAAAAAAAATTAAATAAAATTCGAGTAAAGTCAGGAAACCTCTATATGTATAAATCACGAAAAAGTTGCAAGTGAAGTCAGGCTATCGATACTAGTGTTCTAATTGCAAAAAGTTTTTTTTTTTTTTTTTTTTTATGATTTTAAACTTTATAATTAAATTCACAGGCAAACTCGGGTTGAACTATATGTATGTGAAAAAATTTATTACGCGACTATACTAACTAAAACTATCTCTATGCACTGAATTGAATTTAAATCGCAATGAAATAATTCACTCTTAAATTTAGCACTATTAAAATAATTTCACAAGTAAAGTCGAACGGCACGATATGTATGCACGATTAAATAGATATAAGAAATAAGGATTACGAACTAGGAAGGTAAGGACAAAGAAAGTTTCAAAGTACTTACAGCATTTCAGGATCGGTATCTCTTGCAGAATCGAATTTTGGATTCACCTCGCTATAGAACCCGTAGGTTCAGGATACTCGTATTTTATTGAGTTTTTCGAGTATCCTACCGACTGCGCCAATTATGGATTCTACAGCCGGAGGTTGCAAAAAAAACCAATTTATTTAAATTAAATTTAATTAAAAATTACAATATACTAATTACAATTAACTATGTTAAGTGATCGAAGTATGATCAAAGATTAAATTTTATTATTGAGTCCGATTCCCACATTCGCGTGATTGACGTCACGTTGCTGACTCTGCGCCTCGTGTCGCCGTCCGGTACCTTGCGCAATTGTGGTGTGCCGATGTTTAGTCAGCAATCTCGGTATATTAGGGTTCCTTAACAAGCTGAAGAGTTTGTTTGTTTGTTTGTTTGTTTGTTTGTTTGAACGCTCTAATCTCAGGAACTACTGGTCCGATTTCAAAAATTCTTTCAGTGTTAGATAGTCCATTTATCGAGGAAAGCTATAGGCTATATATTTTATTCTCATAAAAATTAGGGCTCCGTAAGTAAATTGCGAATTTGTAACCCAAGGTGTAAAATCGAAAACCTATTTATGCGTGCGCTGCAAAAACTATTGACGATAGAACAAAATGATGTACTACGGAATTGTAGGTCTTATTAAGATCTACAAAAAAGTCCGCGAGAGCATATATCTAACTATCATAGTTTAGTCGCAATAACTGCTTTTAT
>OZ037741.1:4297190-4302190 GCA_964035505.1 Watsonalla cultraria | reverse complement strand
CAGGACATCTAAGGGCATCACAGACCTGTTATTGCTCAATCTCGTGCGCCTCGAAGACGCCGGTCCCTCTAAGAAGAATTTTAATACGTCGCCAGTGAGTTGCGTGACGGAGCCACGCACACCTAAATGACGACGCCTATTTAGCAGGCTAGAGTCTCGTTCGTTACCGGAATTAACCAGACAAATCGCTCCACCAACTAAGAACGGCCATGCACCACCACCCACCGAATCAAGAAAGAGCTGTTAATCTGTCAATCCTTCCGGTGTCCGGGCCTGGTGAGATTTCCCGTGTTGAGTCAAATTAAGCCGCAGGCTCCACTCCTGGTGGTGCCCTTCCGTCAATTCCTTTAAGTTTCAGCTTTGCAACCATACTCCCCCCGGAGTCCAAAATCTTTGGTTTCCCGGAAGCTGCCCGCCGAGCCATTGTTGTAACGTCGGCGGATCGCTAGATGACATATTTACGGTTAGAACTAGGGCGGTATCTAATCGCCTTCGAACCTCTAACTTTCGTTCTTGATTGATGAAAACACCTTTGGCAAATGCTTTCGCTGATGTTCGTCTTGCGACGATCCAAGAATTTCACCTCTAACGTCGCAATACGAATGCCCCCAGTTATCCCTATTAATCATTACCTCGGAGTTCTGAAAACCAACAAAATAGAACCGAGATCATATTCTATTATTCCATGCACGAAATATTCAAGCAGCATTTTGAGCCCGCTTTGAGCACTCTAATTTGTTCAAAGTAAAATTGTCGGCCCACCTCGACACTCACTGAAGAGCACCGCGATAGGATTTTGATATTGAACCGGCGTGTTACCGCCGGCTCACCGACGATATGCTCCGCAGACGTGTCAGTATCACCGCGGATGCGGTGCACCGACAGCGCGGCGCACAAATGCAACTACGAGCTTTTTAACCGCAACAATTTTAGTATACGCTATTGGAGCTGGAGTTACCGCGGCTGCTGGCACCAGACTTGCCCTCCAATTGTTCCTCGTTAAAATATTTAAAGTGTACTCATTCCGATTACGAGGCCTCGTAAGAGTCCCGTATCGTTATTTTTCGTCACTACCTCCCCGTGCCGGGAGTGGGTAATTTGCGCGCCTGCTGCCTTCCTTGGATGTGGTAGCCGTTTCTCAGGCTCCCTCTCCGGAATCGAACCCTGATTCCCCGTTACCCGTGACAACCATGGTAGTCGCAGAAACTACCATCGAAAGTTGATAAGGCAGACATTTGAAAGATGCGTCGCCGGTACTGGACCATGCGATCGGCAAAAGTTATCCAGATTCATCAAAATTAACGACTTCAGACGCGAGGCCCTCCGTCGATTGGTTTTGATCTAATAAAAGCACTCATCCCATCACTGGTCAGAGTTCTGATTGCATGTATTAGCTCTAGAATTACCACAGTTATCCAAGTAACTGAGTAAGATCTAAGGAACCAAAACTGATATATTGAGCCATTCGCGGTATCGCCTTAATACGGCTTGCACTGAGACATGCATGGCTTAATCTTTGAGACAAGCATATAACTACTGGCAGGATCAACCAGGGAGCTATCGATCGAGTGGTATTTCACACACGCGCACGCACATGCACACATCACATTATTACATAATATGCACACGGACAGCAACCGTCACCGGAACGCCGCTAGGACGCCGGAACGGGTGTCTGACACAATGACACAAATTATATACAATATGTTGCTAACAAGTGCGATTGATTATGATGATCATAACAACACATCGAATCGATCGCAACAACAATATTATATAAACGGTGGAAGTCAACACGACGACGAAATCGTGAGACTCGCGCGACATTATTAATGGTCGCACCATTCGAACGTTCTTTTATAAACACCGAGACACGTGACATTGATCACATTATACAGTGTGTATGTAGATAAGTTCGTTTGACACATTCGTTGTAGAATCAAAGTCGAGCGATGAGAGCCCGGAATCTTTGAGTCACCCCCCACACGCGTTAAGGTGTAGTTACAACATGGGTAACATTGCACATAGTCACGGCGTCTCGGCGGAGGCTATCCGAACGAGACACTCGAGTGACATCACGAACGATCACACATTTATTTGCGTATCCGTCGATCGACACAGTTCAACAAATACGAACGCGCGTTCCCTCCACTCCGCGGAGCGAAACAGCAAGTCGAACACTCGATCGCCTTGCAAAGAACGCACGTTCGTCAGTTAGTTTGTTATACGTACAACAATAGTGCGCGGCACGCGTGTGACACGTGAAAAGTGTATGCGCGCGCTGCTCACAAAAATTGTATTATAACACGGGCGCGCAGAAGCGGCAGCGGGGTCCAACGACAGTCGTGTGTGGATATTATGCGTTTATCATGTATCGCATTATATTATATTACATACGATATGATCGTAGATGTGTTAATGTTTCCGTTTCGTTTCGAATAACTATAAGACATCCATCCACATAAAACGCCACAACACACGTCTGCCGCCGTTCCCAAAGAGCTGACTAACTCTCTGCCGCGCGCCTTGTCCTCGCCGCAAACGTTCCACACACTTTTACCATGCGTTTAACGTTTACGTGAGATGTATGTGCTCGACAGTCGAACAACGACAACGCGGATGCGCGTTCGCGTGCGCGTGCGCATATCTCGCTATGTAATAATAATATGTATGCACATGTTGGGCATAATTATTATGTTCATTGTAACAGGTGCCTGCCGTACCTGAGTACGGGCACAATAACAAAGCGCACTCGCCCCCCCTCCCCCTCCCCTACCCCTACCCCTCCCCGCCCACGACCTCCCCTCGATGACACCTTACCATGTGGTCGTCCCCCCCGGACCGTGTATTTTATTTTATTTATTTATTTATTTATTTATCATATCATTTAATATTTTGGAGGATACAACGGGGGTGATTAGGGGGAGGGGGGAAGAGGGCGAGATAATTTTTTTTTTTTATTCTCTATCGCCGCGACGTTCTACTCCGTTGTTAATTAAATTTATTTTATATTATTATAAATTAATGTTTAAAGTATGATTTTTTTGCAATTTCCGGCTTAGAGTTTTATATCGAATATATTTATCGATTTTTGTCTTCGGGTGTACTTCGAGTGCTTCACCATTTCTGTTATAAGGATTGTTTTATTGAATTTATTTTATATTAAATTTCCGGTTTAAAGTATGATTTTTTTGCAATTTCCGGCTTAGAGTTTTATACCGAATATATTTATCGATTTTTGTCTTCGGGTGTACTTCGAGTGCTTCACCATTTCTGTTTTAAGGATTGTTTTATTGAATTTTTGTTGAATTTATTTTATATTAAATTTCCGGTTTAAAGTATGATTTTTTTGCAATTTCCGGCTTAGAGTTTTATATCGAATATATTTATCGATTTTTGTCTTCGGGTGTACTTCGAGTGCTTCACCATTTCTGTTATAAGGATTGTTTTATTGAATTTATTTTATATTAAATTTCCGGTTTAAAGTATGATTTTTTTGCAATTTCCGGCTTAGAGTTTTATACCGAATATATTTATCGATTTTTGTCTTCGGGTGTACTTCGAGTGCTTCACCATTTCTGTTTTAAGGATTGTTTTATTGAATTTATTTTATATTAAATTTCCGGTTTAAAGTATGATTTTTTTGCAATTTCCGGCTTAGAGTTTTATACCGAATATATTTATCGATTTTTGTCTTCGGGTGTACTTCGAGTGCTTCACCATTTCTGTTATAAGGATTGTTTTATTGAATTTATTTTATATTAAATTTCCGGTTTAAAGTATGATTTTTTTGCAATTTCCGGCTTAGAGTTTTATACCGAATATATTTATCGATTTTTGTCTTCGGGTGTACTTCGAGTGCTTCACCATTTCTGTTTTAAGGATTGTTTTATTGAATTTTTGTTGAATTTATTTTATATTAAATTTCCGGTTTAAAGTATGATTTTTTTGCAATTTCCGGCTTAGAGTTTTATATCGAATATATTTATCGATTTTTGTCTTCGGGTGTACTTCGAGTGCTTCACCATTTCTGTTATAAGGATTGTTTTATTGAATTTATTTTATATTAAATTTCCGGTTTAAAGTATGATTTTTTTGCAATTTCCGGCTTAGAGTTTTATACCGAATATATTTATAGATTTTTGATGGTTTTATTAAATTTTTGTATTAAATTTCCGGTTTAAAGATATTTTTGCAATTTCCGGCTTAGAGTTTTACTTACAGTGCTTCACCATCCCCATAATTTTATCTAAACTCATTGGACATATGACATGTGAAAGTGAAAATTGTTGTTAACATATGTAATGTAATGTAACGTTTTTGTTATTTCAGCCGCAGTGGGCAGTGGGCAGTGGGCAGTGGGCAGTGGGCAGTGGGCAGTGGGCAGTGGTGTGCCGAGTGAATGAATTAGCAATTACAAGATAGGTAAGGTAAGGGGTAATATAATATAAAAAAAAAAACACGCTTTCATAAAAAATCCAACTAAAAATCAGAAAATAAAATTTAATAAATTTGGATAAAGAATATTGTAAATTAGAAATATAGAATGTACATTTTTGTAAAAAAGCGTGGGGTGTATTCAATGCGCTTTTTAAGATATTATATTATCAAAGTGATGATTCTTCTACTCATTATCTGTCAATAAAATGTTTATAATTATTAACACTATGCACCCCACGCTTTTTTACAAAAATGTAAAAAAGCATTCTATATTTCTAATTTACAATATTCTTTATCCAAATTTATTAAATTTTATTTTCAGATTTTTAGTTGGATTTTTAATGAAAGCGTGTTTTTTTAGTTTTTTTAAACTATTATTTATTTTTCATTTTTTAGTTAAATTTTTTAAACTATATATTATTTAGTTCGATTGGCTAAGAATTCTTCCTGTTAATTTTGAGCAATCAAGTTAGTTCGCGCACTAGCTCTATCTCTCTTACTCGCATGCAAAGGATGCGGAAAGAAATAAATTAATCCTGGCGAATCTAATTAGGATAATC
>OZ037741.1:4287190-4292190 GCA_964035505.1 Watsonalla cultraria | reverse complement strand
AGCAACGTTCCAAAAAGAGGAGACGCGCGACGGGCACCGTGATACGCACATACGACATCGTTGCGTACGTACATGTAACACGTGTTTAATCTTAAATATTTGAACGGACCTGGAGACTGACGCCGCCAGGAGGACCGTCAAAAGCGCTCGCGCGCAATGTGATTTATGTTTTTATACAGCCGGCCCTCAGACAGGAGTGGTCCTGGATGTGTCTCCACGGACCGCAATGTGCGTTCGAAATGTCGATGTTCAAATGTGTCCTGCAGTTCACACTATGACGCGCAGTTAACTGCGTTCTTCATCGACCCGCGAGCCAAGTGATCCACCGTCCAGGGTAATGGTTTTTGTTATCGGTGTGTGTTGGAGAGAAAAAAAAAAAAAAAAAAAATTCATCACTTAGAACACGCGACGCGTCTCTCGCTAGCTACAGCGCTAGAGCGTCGCAATTCTAAACCGCTAACGTACCGTACAGAGAGCACTCGCGCACTCACTACACAGTATCGTGTATCGAACACAACCGACGACGATCGCTACAGAGCGGCCGTCGCCAGTTTCGAACTCGTGACGCGGATTTCGATCAGTCTACGTTCGACGGTGTTCCGTTCGTTGTTTGTGTCTTTGGAACGAAGAACGTTACGTGCGAGCACGCGTTACGTTAATGATCCTTCCGCAGGTTCCCCTACGGAAACCTTGTTACGACTTTTACTTCCTCTAAATGATCAAGTTTGGTCAACTTCCCAGCAACGCCGACGGCCGTGAAGCCACCGCGTGTCGGTCCGAAGACCTCACTAAATCATTCAATCGGTAGTAGCGACGGGCGGTGTGTACAAAGGGCAGGGACGTAATCAACGCGAGCTTATGACTCGCGCTTACTAGGAATTCCTCGTTTATGGGGGATAATTGCAAACCCCAATCCCCAGCACGAAGGAGTTTCAGCGGGTTGCCCGGGCCTCTAGGCCAGGGAGAACATGCTGATTCCTTCAGTGTAGCGCGCGTGCGGCCCAGGACATCTAAGGGCATCACAGACCTGTTATTGCTCAATCTCGTGCGCCTCGAAGACGCCGGTCCCTCTAAGAAGAATTTTAATACGTCGCCAGTGAGTTGCGTGACGGAGCCACGCACACCTAAATGACGACGCCTATTTAGCAGGCTAGAGTCTCGTTCGTTACCGGAATTAACCAGACAAATCGCTCCACCAACTAAGAACGGCCATGCACCACCACCCACCGAATCAAGAAAGAGCTGTTAATCTGTCAATCCTTCCGGTGTCCGGGCCTGGTGAGATTTCCCGTGTTGAGTCAAATTAAGCCGCAGGCTCCACTCCTGGTGGTGCCCTTCCGTCAATTCCTTTAAGTTTCAGCTTTGCAACCATACTCCCCCCGGAGTCCAAAATCTTTGGTTTCCCGGAAGCTGCCCGCCGAGCCATTGTTGTAACGTCGGCGGATCGCTAGATGACATATTTACGGTTAGAACTAGGGCGGTATCTAATCGCCTTCGAACCTCTAACTTTCGTTCTTGATTGATGAAAACACCTTTGGCAAATGCTTTCGCTGATGTTCGTCTTGCGACGATCCAAGAATTTCACCTCTAACGTCGCAATACGAATGCCCCCAGTTATCCCTATTAATCATTACCTCGGAGTTCTGAAAACCAACAAAATAGAACCGAGATCATATTCTATTATTCCATGCACGAAATATTCAAGCAGCATTTTGAGCCCGCTTTGAGCACTCTAATTTGTTCAAAGTAAAATTGTCGGCCCACCTCGACACTCACTGAAGAGCACCGCGATAGGATTTTGATATTGAACCGGCGTGTTACCGCCGGCTCACCGACGATATGCTCCGCAGACGTGTCAGTATCACCGCGGATGCGGTGCACCGACAGCGCGGCGCACAAATGCAACTACGAGCTTTTTAACCGCAACAATTTTAGTATACGCTATTGGAGCTGGAGTTACCGCGGCTGCTGGCACCAGACTTGCCCTCCAATTGTTCCTCGTTAAAATATTTAAAGTGTACTCATTCCGATTACGAGGCCTCGTAAGAGTCCCGTATCGTTATTTTTCGTCACTACCTCCCCGTGCCGGGAGTGGGTAATTTGCGCGCCTGCTGCCTTCCTTGGATGTGGTAGCCGTTTCTCAGGCTCCCTCTCCGGAATCGAACCCTGATTCCCCGTTACCCGTGACAACCATGGTAGTCGCAGAAACTACCATCGAAAGTTGATAAGGCAGACATTTGAAAGATGCGTCGCCGGTACTGGACCATGCGATCGGCAAAAGTTATCCAGATTCATCAAAATTAACGACTTCAGACGCGAGGCCCTCCGTCGATTGGTTTTGATCTAATAAAAGCACTCATCCCATCACTGGTCAGAGTTCTGATTGCATGTATTAGCTCTAGAATTACCACAGTTATCCAAGTAACTGAGTAAGATCTAAGGAACCAAAACTGATATATTGAGCCATTCGCGGTATCGCCTTAATACGGCTTGCACTGAGACATGCATGGCTTAATCTTTGAGACAAGCATATAACTACTGGCAGGATCAACCAGGGAGCTATCGATCGAGTGGTATTTCACACACGCGCACGCACATGCACACATCACATTATTACATAATATGCACACGGACAGCAACCGTCACCGGAACGCCGCTAGGACGCCGGAACGGGTGTCTGACACAATGACACAAATTATATACAATATGTTGCTAACAAGTGCGATTGATTATGATGATCATAACAACACATCGAATCGATCGCAACAACAATATTATATAAACGGTGGAAGTCAACACGACGACGAAATCGTGAGACTCGCGCGACATTATTAATGGTCGCACCATTCGAACGTTCTTTTATAAACACCGAGACACGTGACATTGATCACATTATACAGTGTGTATGTAGATAAGTTCGTTTGACACATTCGTTGTAGAATCAAAGTCGAGCGATGAGCCCGGAATCTTTGAGTCACCCCCCACACGCGTTAAGGTGTAGTTACAACATGGGTAACATTGCACATAGTCACGGCGTCTCGGCGGAGGCTATCCGAACGAGACACTCGAGTGACATCACGAACGATCACACATTTATTTGCGTATCCGTCGATCGACACAGTTCAACAAATACGAACGCGCGTTCCCTCCACTCCGCGGAGCGAAACAGCAAGTCGAACACTCGATCGCCTTGCAAAGAACGCACGTTCGTCAGTTAGTTTGTTATACGTACAACAATAGTGCGCGGCACGCGTGTGACACGTGAAAAGTGTATGCGCGCGCTGCTCACAAAAATTGTATTATAACACGGGCGCGCAGAAGCGGCAGCGGGGTCCAACGACAGTCGTGTGTGGATATTATGCGTTTATCATGTATCGCATTATATTATATTACATACGATATGATCGTAGATGTGTTAATGTTTCCGTTTCGTTTCGAATAACTATAAGACATCCACATAAAACGCCACAACACACGTCTGCCGCCGTTCCCAAAGAGCTGACTAACTCTCTGCCGCGCGCCTTGTCCTCGCCGCAAACGTTCCACACACTTTTACCATGCGTTTAACGTTTACGTGAGATGTATGTGCTCGACAGTCGAACAACGACAACGCGGATGCGCGTTCGCGTGCGCGTGCGCATATCTCGCTATGTAATAATAATATGTATGCACATGTTGGGCATAATTATTATGTTCATTGTAACAGGTGCCTGCCGTACCTGAGTACGGGCACAATAACAAAGCGCACTCGCCCCCCCTCCCCCTCCCCTACCCCTACCCCTCCCCGCCCACGACCTCCCCTCGATGACACCTTACCATGTGGTCGTCCCCCCCGGACCGTGTATTTTATTTTATTTATTTATTTATTTATTTATCATATCATTTAATATTTTGGAGGATACAACGGGGGTGATTAGGGGGAGGGGGGAAGAGGGCGAGATAATTTTTTTTTTTTATTCTCTATCGCCGCGACGTTCTACTCCGTTGTTAATTAAATTTATTTTATATTATTATAAATTAATGTTTAAAGTATGATTTTTTTGCAATTTCCGGCTTAGAGTTTTATATCGAATATATTTATCGATTTTTGTCTTCGGGTGTACTTCGAGTGCTTCACCATTTCTGTTATAAGGATTGTTTTATTGAATTTATTTTATATTAAATTTCCGGTTTAAAGTATGATTTTTTTGCAATTTCCGGCTTAGAGTTTTATACCGAATATATTTATCGATTTTTGTCTTCGGGTGTACTTCGAGTGCTTCACCATTTCTGTTTTAAGGATTGTTTTATTGAATTTTTGTTGAATTTATTTTATATTAAATTTCCGGTTTAAAGTATGATTTTTTTGCAATTTCCGGCTTAGAGTTTTATATCGAATATATTTATCGATTTTTGTCTTCGGGTGTACTTCGAGTGCTTCACCATTTCTGTTATAAGGATTGTTTTATTGAATTTATTTTATATTAAATTTCCGGTTTAAAGTATGATTTTTTTGCAATTTCCGGCTTAGAGTTTTATACCGAATATATTTATCGATTTTTGTCTTCGGGTGTACTTCGAGTGCTTCACCATTTCTGTTTTAAGGATTGTTTTATTGAATTTTTGTTGAATTTATTTTATATTAAATTTCCGGTTTAAAGTATGATTTTTTTGCAATTTCCGGCTTAGAGTTTTATATCGAATATATTTATCGATTTTTGTCTTCGGGTGTACTTCGAGTGCTTCACCATTTCTGTTATAAGGATTGTTTTATTGAATTTATTTTATATTAAATTTCCGGTTTAAAGTATGATTTTTTTGCAATTTCCGGCTTAGAGTTTTATACCGAATATATTTATCGATTTTTGTCTTCGGGTGTACTTCGAGTGCTTCACCATTTCTGTTTTAAGGATTGTTTTATTGAATTTATTTTATATTAAATTTCCGGTTTAAAGTATGATTTTTTTGCAATTTCCGGCTTAGAGTTTTATACCGAATATATTTATCGATTTTTGTCTTCG
>OZ037741.1:4274690-4282190 GCA_964035505.1 Watsonalla cultraria | reverse complement strand
AATCATCGCAGACAGAGACGCGCACATGTCAGAGACAACACGGCAGCGACGACAGGCGCGCCGCACCGACGTCCGCACTCGGGCAGGACATAGGATACGACGTTGCCTTGCGTCGGGCCTGACGCGCGCGAAACGCGTGCGCGGTTCGTCAATTTATACCGTACGACGGCCGGTCGGCGCACGTCGCGGTCCCAAAGTGACCCCGAAAGGTGCACAATGGGGCTCCCGAACGGCGCTTAGACCGACATCGAACGGGTCGCGATGTATTACTGAGGGAGAAGTGCACGCCGTCCGCGGACGTCGACTAGCGGGACCCGTGCCGCCCGACCGAGATCGGTGACATCGAGGCGCCCGCTAGTACGCCGCGGAGTGACGATGAATCTCCCCGTTCGTTCATTCGAGTTTCGCAGGTTTACCCCTGAACGGTTTCACGTACTCTTGAACTCTCTCTTCAAAGTTCTTTTCAACTTTCCCTCACGGTACTTGTTCGCTATCGGTCTCGCGGTAATATTTAGCCTTAGATGGAGTTTACCACCCACTTAGGGCTGCACTCTCAAGCAACCCGACTCTTAGGAGAGTCCCTCTCGCCGCCGTCCTCCGTCGCTACGGGCCTGGCACCCTCTACGGGAAAACGGCCCCGTTCAAGACGAACTTGGACAGGAGTCACGACGACGAGAAAGCGGAACCTCCCGAACACCACATCTCCCGTTGCCGTTACAACAGCGGGATTCAGTGCTGGGCTATATTCCTGTTCGCTCGCCGCTACTAAGGAAATCCTGGTTAGTTTCTTTTCCTCCGCTTACTAATATGCTTAAATTCGGCGGGTGATCCTCCCTGATCTGAGGCCAACGATAAAAAATTACGAGGCAGACGCGATATCCGTCAGCGCTACGACGACGCACTCCGAGCGAGCGACGAACGCCGCGCACGGAGACACGTTGTCGACGCGCCTCTTCGGACGTCGAGTCCGCCTACATTCATTAACAAACAACGAGCACAAAATAACGCACACACTTCGACGTCTATCGCATCTCGACGCCCTTTTTTTATGCCGCGCGTCTCGCTCGATCCGACGAGGTCGCAATCGTTGCGCTCACATCGTCAACAGTCCATGTATACAGACTAGCCGTGTCAGACGTGTAGCGCCTCGCGAGCAACGTTCCAAAAAGAGGAGACGCGCGACGGGCACCGTGATACGCACATACGACATCGTTGCGTACGTACATGTAACACGTGTTTAATCTTAAATATTTGAACGGACCTGGAGACTGACGCCGCCAGGAGGACCGTCAAAAGCGCTCGCGCGCAATGTGATTTATGTTTTTATACAGCCGGCCCTCAGACAGGAGTGGTCCTGGATGTGTCTCCACGGACCGCAATGTGCGTTCGAAATGTCGATGTTCAAATGTGTCCTGCAGTTCACACTATGACGCGCAGTTAACTGCGTTCTTCATCGACCCGCGAGCCAAGTGATCCACCGTCCAGGGTAATGGTTTTTGTTATCGGTGTGTGTTGGAGAGAAAAAAAAAAAAAAAAAAAATTCATCACTTAGAACACGCGACGCGTCTCTCGCTAGCTACAGCGCTAGAGCGTCGCAATTCTAAACCGCTAACGTACCGTACAGAGAGCACTCGCGCACTCACTACACAGTATCGTGTATCGAACACAACCGACGACGATCGCTACAGAGCGGCCGTCGCCAGTTTCGAACTCGTGACGCGGATTTCGATCAGTCTACGTTCGACGGTGTTCCGTTCGTTGTTTGTGTCTTTGGAACGAAGAACGTTACGTGCGAGCACGCGTTACGTTAATGATCCTTCCGCAGGTTCCCCTACGGAAACCTTGTTACGACTTTTACTTCCTCTAAATGATCAAGTTTGGTCAACTTCCCAGCAACGCCGACGGCCGTGAAGCCACCGCGTGTCGGTCCGAAGACCTCACTAAATCATTCAATCGGTAGTAGCGACGGGCGGTGTGTACAAAGGGCAGGGACGTAATCAACGCGAGCTTATGACTCGCGCTTACTAGGAATTCCTCGTTTATGGGGGATAATTGCAAACCCCAATCCCCAGCACGAAGGAGTTTCAGCGGGTTGCCCGGGCCTCTAGGCCAGGGAGAACATGCTGATTCCTTCAGTGTAGCGCGCGTGCGGCCCAGGACATCTAAGGGCATCACAGACCTGTTATTGCTCAATCTCGTGCGCCTCGAAGACGCCGGTCCCTCTAAGAAGAATTTTAATACGTCGCCAGTGAGTTGCGTGACGGAGCCACGCACACCTAAATGACGACGCCTATTTAGCAGGCTAGAGTCTCGTTCGTTACCGGAATTAACCAGACAAATCGCTCCACCAACTAAGAACGGCCATGCACCACCACCCACCGAATCAAGAAAGAGCTGTTAATCTGTCAATCCTTCCGGTGTCCGGGCCTGGTGAGATTTCCCGTGTTGAGTCAAATTAAGCCGCAGGCTCCACTCCTGGTGGTGCCCTTCCGTCAATTCCTTTAAGTTTCAGCTTTGCAACCATACTCCCCCCGGAGTCCAAAATCTTTGGTTTCCCGGAAGCTGCCCGCCGAGCCATTGTTGTAACGTCGGCGGATCGCTAGATGACATATTTACGGTTAGAACTAGGGCGGTATCTAATCGCCTTCGAACCTCTAACTTTCGTTCTTGATTGATGAAAACACCTTTGGCAAATGCTTTCGCTGATGTTCGTCTTGCGACGATCCAAGAATTTCACCTCTAACGTCGCAATACGAATGCCCCCAGTTATCCCTATTAATCATTACCTCGGAGTTCTGAAAACCAACAAAATAGAACCGAGATCATATTCTATTATTCCATGCACGAAATATTCAAGCAGCATTTTGAGCCCGCTTTGAGCACTCTAATTTGTTCAAAGTAAAATTGTCGGCCCACCTCGACACTCACTGAAGAGCACCGCGATAGGATTTTGATATTGAACCGGCGTGTTACCGCCGGCTCACCGACGATATGCTCCGCAGACGTGTCAGTATCACCGCGGATGCGGTGCACCGACAGCGCGGCGCACAAATGCAACTACGAGCTTTTTAACCGCAACAATTTTAGTATACGCTATTGGAGCTGGAGTTACCGCGGCTGCTGGCACCAGACTTGCCCTCCAATTGTTCCTCGTTAAAATATTTAAAGTGTACTCATTCCGATTACGAGGCCTCGTAAGAGTCCCGTATCGTTATTTTTCGTCACTACCTCCCCGTGCCGGGAGTGGGTAATTTGCGCGCCTGCTGCCTTCCTTGGATGTGGTAGCCGTTTCTCAGGCTCCCTCTCCGGAATCGAACCCTGATTCCCCGTTACCCGTGACAACCATGGTAGTCGCAGAAACTACCATCGAAAGTTGATAAGGCAGACATTTGAAAGATGCGTCGCCGGTACTGGACCATGCGATCGGCAAAAGTTATCCAGATTCATCAAAATTAACGACTTCAGACGCGAGGCCCTCCGTCGATTGGTTTTGATCTAATAAAAGCACTCATCCCATCACTGGTCAGAGTTCTGATTGCATGTATTAGCTCTAGAATTACCACAGTTATCCAAGTAACTGAGTAAGATCTAAGGAACCAAAACTGATATATTGAGCCATTCGCGGTATCGCCTTAATACGGCTTGCACTGAGACATGCATGGCTTAATCTTTGAGACAAGCATATAACTACTGGCAGGATCAACCAGGGAGCTATCGATCGAGTGGTATTTCACACACGCGCACGCACATGCACACATCACATTATTACATAATATGCACACGGACAGCAACCGTCACCGGAACGCCGCTAGGACGCCGGAACGGGTGTCTGACACAATGACACAAATTATATACAATATGTTGCTAACAAGTGCGATTGATTATGATGATCATAACAACACATCGAATCGATCGCAACAACAATATTATATAAACGGTGGAAGTCAACACGACGACGAAATCGTGAGACTCGCGCGACATTATTAATGGTCGCACCATTCGAACGTTCTTTTATAAACACCGAGACACGTGACATTGATCACATTATACAGTGTGTATGTAGATAAGTTCGTTTGACACATTCGTTGTAGAATCAAAGTCGAGCGATGAGCCCGGAATCTTTGAGTCACCCCCCACACGCGTTAAGGTGTAGTTACAACATGGGTAACATTGCACATAGTCACGGCGTCTCGGCGGAGGCTATCCGAACGAGACACTCGAGTGACATCACGAACGATCACACATTTATTTGCGTATCCGTCGATCGACACAGTTCAACAAATACGAACGCGCGTTCCCTCCACTCCGCGGAGCGAAACAGCAAGTCGAACACTCGATCGCCTTGCAAAGAACGCACGTTCGTCAGTTAGTTTGTTATACGTACAACAATAGTGCGCGGCACGCGTGTGACACGTGAAAAGTGTATGCGCGCGCTGCTCACAAAAATTGTATTATAACACGGGCGCGCAGAAGCGGCAGCGGGGTCCAACGACAGTCGCGTGTGGATATTATGCGTTTATCATGTATCGCATTATATTATATTACATACGATATGATCGTAGATGTGTTAATGTTTCCGTTTCGTTTCGAATAACTATAAGACATCCACATAAAACGCCACAACACACGTCTGCCGCCGTTCCCAAAGAGCTGACTAACTCTCTGCCGCGCGCCTTGTCCTCGCCGCAAACGTTCCACACACTTTTACCATGCGTTTAACGTTTACGTGAGATGTATGTGCTCGACAGTCGAACAACGACAACGCGGATGCGCGTTCGCGTGCGCGTGCGCATATCTCGCTATGTAATAATAATATGTATGCACATGTTGGGCATAATTATTATGTTCATTGTAACAGGTGCCTGCCGTACCTGAGTACGGGCACAATAACAAAGCGCACTCGCCCCCCCTCCCCCTCCCCTACCCCTACCCCTCCCCGCCCACGACCTCCCCTCGATGACACCTTACCATGTGGTCGTCCCCCCCGGACCGTGTATTTTATTTTATTTATTTATTTATTTATTTATCATATCATTTAATATTTTGGAGGATACAACGGGGGTGATTAGGGGGAGGGGGGAAGAGGGCGAGATAATTTTTTTTTTTTATTCTCTATCGCCGCGACGTTCTACTCCGTTGTTAATTAAATTTATTTTATATTATTATAAATTAATGTTTAAAGTATGATTTTTTTGCAATTTCCGGCTTAGAGTTTTATATCGAATATATTTATCGATTTTTGTCTTCGGGTGTACTTCGAGTGCTTCACCATTTCTGTTATAAGGATTGTTTTATTGAATTTTTGTTGAATTTATTTTATATTAAATTTCCGGTTTAAAGTATGATTTTTTTGCAATTTCCGGCTTAGAGTTTTATACCGAATATATTTATCGATTTTTGTCTTCGGGTGTACTTCGAGTGCTTCACCATTTCTGTTTTAAGGATTGTTTTATTGAATTTTTGTTGAATTTATTTTATATTAAATTTCCGGTTTAAAGTATGATTTTTTTGCAATTTCCGGCTTAGAGTTTTATATCGAATATATTTATCGATTTTTGTCTTCGGGTGTACTTCGAGTGCTTCACCATTTCTGTTATAAGGATTGTTTTATTGAATTTATTTTATATTAAATTTCCGGTTTAAAGTATGATTTTTTTGCAATTTCCGGCTTAGAGTTTTATACCGAATATATTTATCGATTTTTGTCTTCGGGTGTACTTCGAGTGCTTCACCATTTCTGTTATAAGGATTGTTTTATTGAATTTATTTTATATTAAATTTCCGGTTTAAAGTATGATTTTTTTGCAATTTCCGGCTTAGAGTTTTATACCGAATATATTTATCGATTTTTGTCTTCGGGTGTACTTCGAGTGCTTCACCATTTCTGTTTTAAGGATTGTTTTATTGAATTTTTGTTGAATTTATTTTATATTAAATTTCCGGTTTAAAGTATGATTTTTTTGCAATTTCCGGCTTAGAGTTTTATACCGAATATATTTATAGATTTTTGATGGTTTTATTAAATTTTTGTATTAAATTTCCGGTTTAAAGATATTTTTGCAATTTCCGGCTTAGAGTTTTACTTACAGTGCTTCACCATCCCCATAATTTTATCTAAACTCATTGGACATATGACATGTGAAAGTGAAAATTGTTGTTAACATATGTAATGTAATGTAACGTTTTTGTTATTTCAGCCGCAGTGGGCAGTGGGCAGTGGGCAGTGGGCAGTGGGCAGTGGGCAGTGGGCAGTGGTGTGCCGAGTGAATGAATTAGCAATTACAAGATAGGTAAGGTAAGGGGTAATATAATATAAAAAAAAAAACACGCTTTCATAAAAAATCCAACTAAAAATCAGAAAATAAAATTTAATAAATTTGGATAAAGAATATTGTAAATTAGAAATATAGAATGTACATTTTTGTAAAAAAGCGTGGGGTGTATTCAATGCGCTTTTTAAGATATTATATTATCAAAGTGATGATTCTTCTACTCATTATCTGTCAATAAAATGTTTATAATTATTAACACTATGCACCCCACGCTTTTTTACAAAAATGTAAAAAAGCATTCTATATTTCTAATTTACAATATTCTTTATCCAAATTTATTAAATTTTATTTTCAGATTTTTAGTTGGATTTTTAATGAAAGCGTGTTTTTTTAGTTTTTTTAAACTATTATTTATTTTTCATTTTTTAGTTAAATTTTTTAAACTATATATTATTTAGTTCGATTGGCTAAGAATTCTTCCTGTTAATTTTGAGCAATCAAGTTAGTTCGCGCACTAGCTCTATCTCTCTTACTCGCATGCAAAGGATGCGGAAAGAAATAAATTAATCCTGGCGAATCTAATTAGGATAATCGGATGCTTCGATCGGATTATTGCATTGTCATCGACTTTTGACAGGTGTGCAAAGTTTGAATTAAATCTGATCGTACAAAGTAGGACAAAATCGAGCTCAAAGGGGTCGGTTACATACATACATACATACATACATACATACATACAGGTACAAGCTAATAAAAGCGTGTTAATAATGTGGCTGCTGTTCGTGTGTGTCAGTGTGCAATAAATAATGTAATAAAAAGAAGAATGTATCTGCAGATCCGACTCGCGTCGGTTAGGTTAGAACGCTGAGGCGGGAGCTCAGCTCCCGCCTTAGCGTTCGTGGTTGTTTTTTTTAATGTCCTCATAAATAATAATTGAAGTGTAAAGTAAAGTAAAGTAAAGTGTATAGTGTATAGTGTGGGGGTGATCGATGCTAGTGGCTGGCAGCTGGCAGTAATTGATGTAAGTGCGAGAGTTCGTGTAATGAAGAAATTGAAGAGCGACAGCGACCGACCACGCGGCGCGGCACGCACGGGCACGAGAAAAATTATCAGAGCATAAACGTGGCGAGTTTAAGTAAATCGAAGTGTTCGTGTAATGAAAAATTGAACAAAATATTGAACAAAACGACGACGAGAGTGTCGTCTATCGTTGTTGCCGCTGCACACC
>OZ037741.1:4264690-4269690 GCA_964035505.1 Watsonalla cultraria | reverse complement strand
TGCGAGCACGCGTTACGTTAATGATCCTTCCGCAGGTTCCCCTACGGAAACCTTGTTACGACTTTTACTTCCTCTAAATGATCAAGTTTGGTCAACTTCCCAGCAACGCCGACGGCCGTGAAGCCACCGCGTGTCGGTCCGAAGACCTCACTAAATCATTCAATCGGTAGTAGCGACGGGCGGTGTGTACAAAGGGCAGGGACGTAATCAACGCGAGCTTATGACTCGCGCTTACTAGGAATTCCTCGTTTATGGGGGATAATTGCAAACCCCAATCCCCAGCACGAAGGAGTTTCAGCGGGTTGCCCGGGCCTCTAGGCCAGGGAGAACATGCTGATTCCTTCAGTGTAGCGCGCGTGCGGCCCAGGACATCTAAGGGCATCACAGACCTGTTATTGCTCAATCTCGTGCGCCTCGAAGACGCCGGTCCCTCTAAGAAGAATTTTAATACGTCGCCAGTGAGTTGCGTGACGGAGCCACGCACACCTAAATGACGACGCCTATTTAGCAGGCTAGAGTCTCGTTCGTTACCGGAATTAACCAGACAAATCGCTCCACCAACTAAGAACGGCCATGCACCACCACCCACCGAATCAAGAAAGAGCTGTTAATCTGTCAATCCTTCCGGTGTCCGGGCCTGGTGAGATTTCCCGTGTTGAGTCAAATTAAGCCGCAGGCTCCACTCCTGGTGGTGCCCTTCCGTCAATTCCTTTAAGTTTCAGCTTTGCAACCATACTCCCCCCGGAGTCCAAAATCTTTGGTTTCCCGGAAGCTGCCCGCCGAGCCATTGTTGTAACGTCGGCGGATCGCTAGATGACATATTTACGGTTAGAACTAGGGCGGTATCTAATCGCCTTCGAACCTCTAACTTTCGTTCTTGATTGATGAAAACACCTTTGGCAAATGCTTTCGCTGATGTTCGTCTTGCGACGATCCAAGAATTTCACCTCTAACGTCGCAATACGAATGCCCCCAGTTATCCCTATTAATCATTACCTCGGAGTTCTGAAAACCAACAAAATAGAACCGAGATCATATTCTATTATTCCATGCACGAAATATTCAAGCAGCATTTTGAGCCCGCTTTGAGCACTCTAATTTGTTCAAAGTAAAATTGTCGGCCCACCTCGACACTCACTGAAGAGCACCGCGATAGGATTTTGATATTGAACCGGCGTGTTACCGCCGGCTCACCGACGATATGCTCCGCAGACGTGTCAGTATCACCGCGGATGCGGTGCACCGACAGCGCGGCGCACAAATGCAACTACGAGCTTTTTAACCGCAACAATTTTAGTATACGCTATTGGAGCTGGAGTTACCGCGGCTGCTGGCACCAGACTTGCCCTCCAATTGTTCCTCGTTAAAATATTTAAAGTGTACTCATTCCGATTACGAGGCCTCGTAAGAGTCCCGTATCGTTATTTTTCGTCACTACCTCCCCGTGCCGGGAGTGGGTAATTTGCGCGCCTGCTGCCTTCCTTGGATGTGGTAGCCGTTTCTCAGGCTCCCTCTCCGGAATCGAACCCTGATTCCCCGTTACCCGTGACAACCATGGTAGTCGCAGAAACTACCATCGAAAGTTGATAAGGCAGACATTTGAAAGATGCGTCGCCGGTACTGGACCATGCGATCGGCAAAAGTTATCCAGATTCATCAAAATTAACGACTTCAGACGCGAGGCCCTCCGTCGATTGGTTTTGATCTAATAAAAGCACTCATCCCATCACTGGTCAGAGTTCTGATTGCATGTATTAGCTCTAGAATTACCACAGTTATCCAAGTAACTGAGTAAGATCTAAGGAACCAAAACTGATATATTGAGCCATTCGCGGTATCGCCTTAATACGGCTTGCACTGAGACATGCATGGCTTAATCTTTGAGACAAGCATATAACTACTGGCAGGATCAACCAGGGAGCTATCGATCGAGTGGTATTTCACACACGCGCACGCACATGCACACATCACATTATTACATAATATGCACACGGACAGCAACCGTCACCGGAACGCCGCTAGGACGCCGGAACGGGTGTCTGACACAATGACACAAATTATATACAATATGTTGCTAACAAGTGCGATTGATTATGATGATCATAACAACACATCGAATCGATCGCAACAACAATATTATATAAACGGTGGAAGTCAACACGACGACGAAATCGTGAGACTCGCGCGACATTATTAATGGTCGCACCATTCGAACGTTCTTTTATAAACACCGAGACACGTGACATTGATCACATTATACAGTGTGTATGTAGATAAGTTCGTTTGACACATTCGTTGTAGAATCAAAGTCGAGCGATGAGCCCGGAATCTTTGAGTCACCCCCCACACGCGTTAAGGTGTAGTTACAACATGGGTAACATTGCACATAGTCACGGCGTCTCGGCGGAGGCTATCCGAACGAGACACTCGAGTGACATCACGAACGATCACACATTTATTTGCGTATCCGTCGATCGACACAGTTCAACAAATACGAACGCGCGTTCCCTCCACTCCGCGGAGCGAAACAGCAAGTCGAACACTCGATCGCCTTGCAAAGAACGCACGTTCGTCAGTTAGTTTGTTATACGTACAACAATAGTGCGCGGCACGCGTGTGACACGTGAAAAGTGTATGCGCGCGCTGCTCACAAAAATTGTATTATAACACGGGCGCGCAGAAGCGGCAGCGGGGTCCAACGACAGTCGCGTGTGGATATTATGCGTTTATCATGTATCGCATTATATTATATTACATACGATATGATCGTAGATGTGTTAATGTTTCCGTTTCGTTTCGAATAACTATAAGACATCCACATAAAACGCCACAACACACGTCTGCCGCCGTTCCCAAAGAGCTGACTAACTCTCTGCCGCGCGCCTTGTCCTCGCCGCAAACGTTCCACACACTTTTACCATGCGTTTAACGTTTACGTGAGATGTATGTGCTCGACAGTCGAACAACGACAACGCGGATGCGCGTTCGCGTGCGCGTGCGCATATCTCGCTATGTAATAATAATATGTATGCACATGTTGGGCATAATTATTATGTTCATTGTAACAGGTGCCTGCCGTACCTGAGTACGGGCACAATAACAAAGCGCACTCGCCCCCCCTCCCCCTCCCCTACCCCTACCCCTCCCCGCCCACGACCTCCCCTCGATGACACCTTACCATGTGGTCGTCCCCCCCGGACCGTGTATTTTATTTTATTTATTTATTTATTTATTTATCATATCATTTAATATTTTGGAGGATACAACGGGGGTGATTAGGGGGAGGGGGGAAGAGGGCGAGATAATTTTTTTTTTTTATTCTCTATCGCCGCGACGTTCTACTCCGTTGTTAATTAAATTTATTTTATATTATTATAAATTAATGTTTAAAGTATGATTTTTTTGCAATTTCCGGCTTAGAGTTTTATATCGAATATATTTATCGATTTTTGTCTTCGGGTGTACTTCGAGTGCTTCACCATTTCTGTTATAAGGATTGTTTTATTGAATTTTTGTTGAATTTATTTTATATTAAATTTCCGGTTTAAAGTATGATTTTTTTGCAATTTCCGGCTTAGAGTTTTATACCGAATATATTTATCGATTTTTGTCTTCGGGTGTACTTCGAGTGCTTCACCATTTCTGTTTTAAGGATTGTTTTATTGAATTTTTGTTGAATTTATTTTATATTAAATTTCCGGTTTAAAGTATGATTTTTTTGCAATTTCCGGCTTAGAGTTTTATATCGAATATATTTATCGATTTTTGTCTTCGGGTGTACTTCGAGTGCTTCACCATTTCTGTTATAAGGATTGTTTTATTGAATTTATTTTATATTAAATTTCCGGTTTAAAGTATGATTTTTTTGCAATTTCCGGCTTAGAGTTTTATACCGAATATATTTATCGATTTTTGTCTTCGGGTGTACTTCGAGTGCTTCACCATTTCTGTTATAAGGATTGTTTTATTGAATTTATTTTATATTAAATTTCCGGTTTAAAGTATGATTTTTTTGCAATTTCCGGCTTAGAGTTTTATACCGAATATATTTATCGATTTTTGTCTTCGGGTGTACTTCGAGTGCTTCACCATTTCTGTTTTAAGGATTGTTTTATTGAATTTTTGTTGAATTTATTTTATATTAAATTTCCGGTTTAAAGTATGATTTTTTTGCAATTTCCGGCTTAGAGTTTTATACCGAATATATTTATAGATTTTTGATGGTTTTATTAAATTTTTGTATTAAATTTCCGGTTTAAAGATATTTTTGCAATTTCCGGCTTAGAGTTTTACTTACAGTGCTTCACCATCCCCATAATTTTATCTAAACTCATTGGACATATGACATGTGAAAGTGAAAATTGTTGTTAACATATGTAATGTAATGTAACGTTTTTGTTATTTCAGCCGCAGTGGGCAGTGGGCAGTGGGCAGTGGGCAGTGGGCAGTGGGCAGTGGGCAGTGGTGTGCCGAGTGAATGAATTAGCAATTACAAGATAGGTAAGGTAAGGGGTAATATAATATAAAAAAAAAAACACGCTTTCATAAAAAATCCAACTAAAAATCAGAAAATAAAATTTAATAAATTTGGATAAAGAATATTGTAAATTAGAAATATAGAATGTACATTTTTGTAAAAAAGCGTGGGGTGTATTCAATGCGCTTTTTAAGATATTATATTATCAAAGTGATGATTCTTCTACTCATTATCTGTCAATAAAATGTTTATAATTATTAACACTATGCACCCCACGCTTTTTTACAAAAATGTAAAAAAGCATTCTATATTTCTAATTTACAATATTCTTTATCCAAATTTATTAAATTTTATTTTCAGATTTTTAGTTGGATTTTTAATGAAAGCGTGTTTTTTTAGTTTTTTTAAACTATTATTTATTTTTCATTTTTTAGTTAAATTTTTTAAACTATATATTATTTAGTTCGATTGGCTAAGAATTCTTCCTGTTAATTTTGAGCAATCAAGTTAGTTCGCGCACTAG
>OZ037741.1:4249690-4259690 GCA_964035505.1 Watsonalla cultraria | reverse complement strand
CGCAATCGTTGCGCTCACATCGTCAACAGTCCATGTATACAGACTAGCCGTGTCAGACGTGTAGCGCCTCGCGAGCAACGTTCCAAAAAGAGGAGACGCGCGACGGGCACCGTGATACGCACATACGACATCGTTGCGTACGTACATGTAACACGTGTTTAATCTTAAATATTTGAACGGACCTGGAGACTGACGCCGCCAGGAGGACCGTCAAAAGCGCTCGCGCGCAATGTGATTTATGTTTTTATACAGCCGGCCCTCAGACAGGAGTGGTCCTGGATGTGTCTCCACGGACCGCAATGTGCGTTCGAAATGTCGATGTTCAAATGTGTCCTGCAGTTCACACTATGACGCGCAGTTAACTGCGTTCTTCATCGACCCGCGAGCCAAGTGATCCACCGTCCAGGGTAATGGTTTTTGTTATCGGTGTGTGTTGGAGAGAAAAAAAAAAAAAAAAAAAAATTCATCACTTAGAACACGCGACGCGTCTCTCGCTAGCTACAGCGCTAGAGCGTCGCAATTCTAAACCGCTAACGTACCGTACAGAGAGCACTCGCGCACTCACTACACAGTATCGTGTATCGAACACAACCGACGACGATCGCTACAGAGCGGCCGTCGCCAGTTTCGAACTCGTGACGCGGATTTCGATCAGTCTACGTTCGACGGTGTTCCGTTCGTTGTTTGTGTCTTTGGAACGAAGAACGTTACGTGCGAGCACGCGTTACGTTAATGATCCTTCCGCAGGTTCCCCTACGGAAACCTTGTTACGACTTTTACTTCCTCTAAATGATCAAGTTTGGTCAACTTCCCAGCAACGCCGACGGCCGTGAAGCCACCGCGTGTCGGTCCGAAGACCTCACTAAATCATTCAATCGGTAGTAGCGACGGGCGGTGTGTACAAAGGGCAGGGACGTAATCAACGCGAGCTTATGACTCGCGCTTACTAGGAATTCCTCGTTTATGGGGGATAATTGCAAACCCCAATCCCCAGCACGAAGGAGTTTCAGCGGGTTGCCCGGGCCTCTAGGCCAGGGAGAACATGCTGATTCCTTCAGTGTAGCGCGCGTGCGGCCCAGGACATCTAAGGGCATCACAGACCTGTTATTGCTCAATCTCGTGCGCCTCGAAGACGCCGGTCCCTCTAAGAAGAATTTTAATACGTCGCCAGTGAGTTGCGTGACGGAGCCACGCACACCTAAATGACGACGCCTATTTAGCAGGCTAGAGTCTCGTTCGTTACCGGAATTAACCAGACAAATCGCTCCACCAACTAAGAACGGCCATGCACCACCACCCACCGAATCAAGAAAGAGCTGTTAATCTGTCAATCCTTCCGGTGTCCGGGCCTGGTGAGATTTCCCGTGTTGAGTCAAATTAAGCCGCAGGCTCCACTCCTGGTGGTGCCCTTCCGTCAATTCCTTTAAGTTTCAGCTTTGCAACCATACTCCCCCCGGAGTCCAAAATCTTTGGTTTCCCGGAAGCTGCCCGCCGAGCCATTGTTGTAACGTCGGCGGATCGCTAGATGACATATTTACGGTTAGAACTAGGGCGGTATCTAATCGCCTTCGAACCTCTAACTTTCGTTCTTGATTGATGAAAACACCTTTGGCAAATGCTTTCGCTGATGTTCGTCTTGCGACGATCCAAGAATTTCACCTCTAACGTCGCAATACGAATGCCCCCAGTTATCCCTATTAATCATTACCTCGGAGTTCTGAAAACCAACAAAATAGAACCGAGATCATATTCTATTATTCCATGCACGAAATATTCAAGCAGCATTTTGAGCCCGCTTTGAGCACTCTAATTTGTTCAAAGTAAAATTGTCGGCCCACCTCGACACTCACTGAAGAGCACCGCGATAGGATTTTGATATTGAACCGGCGTGTTACCGCCGGCTCACCGACGATATGCTCCGCAGACGTGTCAGTATCACCGCGGATGCGGTGCACCGACAGCGCGGCGCACAAATGCAACTACGAGCTTTTTAACCGCAACAATTTTAGTATACGCTATTGGAGCTGGAGTTACCGCGGCTGCTGGCACCAGACTTGCCCTCCAATTGTTCCTCGTTAAAATATTTAAAGTGTACTCATTCCGATTACGAGGCCTCGTAAGAGTCCCGTATCGTTATTTTTCGTCACTACCTCCCCGTGCCGGGAGTGGGTAATTTGCGCGCCTGCTGCCTTCCTTGGATGTGGTAGCCGTTTCTCAGGCTCCCTCTCCGGAATCGAACCCTGATTCCCCGTTACCCGTGACAACCATGGTAGTCGCAGAAACTACCATCGAAAGTTGATAAGGCAGACATTTGAAAGATGCGTCGCCGGTACTGGACCATGCGATCGGCAAAAGTTATCCAGATTCATCAAAATTAACGACTTCAGACGCGAGGCCCTCCGTCGATTGGTTTTGATCTAATAAAAGCACTCATCCCATCACTGGTCAGAGTTCTGATTGCATGTATTAGCTCTAGAATTACCACAGTTATCCAAGTAACTGAGTAAGATCTAAGGAACCAAAACTGATATATTGAGCCATTCGCGGTATCGCCTTAATACGGCTTGCACTGAGACATGCATGGCTTAATCTTTGAGACAAGCATATAACTACTGGCAGGATCAACCAGGGAGCTATCGATCGAGTGGTATTTCACACACGCGCACGCACATGCACACATCACATTATTACATAATATGCACACGGACAGCAACCGTCACCGGAACGCCGCTAGGACGCCGGAACGGGTGTCTGACACAATGACACAAATTATATACAATATGTTGCTAACAAGTGCGATTGATTATGATGATCATAACAACACATCGAATCGATCGCAACAACAATATTATATAAACGGTGGAAGTCAACACGACGACGAAATCGTGAGACTCGCGCGACATTATTAATGGTCGCACCATTCGAACGTTCTTTTATAAACACCGAGACACGTGACATTGATCACATTATACAGTGTGTATGTAGATAAGTTCGTTTGACACATTCGTTGTAGAATCAAAGTCGAGCGATGAGCCCGGAATCTTTGAGTCACCCCCCACACGCGTTAAGGTGTAGTTACAACATGGGTAACATTGCACATAGTCACGGCGTCTCGGCGGAGGCTATCCGAACGAGACACTCGAGTGACATCACGAACGATCACACATTTATTTGCGTATCCGTCGATCGACACAGTTCAACAAATACGAACGCGCGTTCCCTCCACTCCGCGGAGCGAAACAGCAAGTCGAACACTCGATCGCCTTGCAAAGAACGCACGTTCGTCAGTTAGTTTGTTATACGTACAACAATAGTGCGCGGCACGCGTGTGACACGTGAAAAGTGTATGCGCGCGCTGCTCACAAAAATTGTATTATAACACGGGCGCGCAGAAGCGGCAGCGGGGTCCAACGACAGTCGCGTGTGGATATTATGCGTTTATCATGTATCGCATTATATTATATTACATACGATATGATCGTAGATGTGTTAATGTTTCCGTTTCGTTTCGAATAACTATAAGACATCCACATAAAACGCCACAACACACGTCTGCCGCCGTTCCCAAAGAGCTGACTAACTCTCTGCCGCGCGCCTTGTCCTCGCCGCAAACGTTCCACACACTTTTACCATGCGTTTAACGTTTACGTGAGATGTATGTGCTCGACAGTCGAACAACGACAACGCGGATGCGCGTTCGCGTGCGCGTGCGCATATCTCGCTATGTAATAATAATATGTATGCACATGTTGGGCATAATTATTATGTTCATTGTAACAGGTGCCTGCCGTACCTGAGTACGGGCACAATAACAAAGCGCACTCGCCCCCCCTCCCCCTCCCCTACCCCTACCCCTCCCCGCCCACGACCTCCCCTCGATGACACCTTACCATGTGGTCGTCCCCCCCGGACCGTGTATTTTATTTTATTTATTTATTTATTTATTTATCATATCATTTAATATTTTGGAGGATACAACGGGGGTGATTAGGGGGAGGGGGGAAGAGGGCGAGATAATTTTTTTTTTTTATTCTCTATCGCCGCGACGTTCTACTCCGTTGTTAATTAAATTTATTTTATATTATTATAAATTAATGTTTAAAGTATGATTTTTTTGCAATTTCCGGCTTAGAGTTTTATATCGAATATATTTATCGATTTTTGTCTTCGGGTGTACTTCGAGTGCTTCACCATTTCTGTTATAAGGATTGTTTTATTGAATTTTTGTTGAATTTATTTTATATTAAATTTCCGGTTTAAAGTATGATTTTTTTGCAATTTCCGGCTTAGAGTTTTATACCGAATATATTTATCGATTTTTGTCTTCGGGTGTACTTCGAGTGCTTCACCATTTCTGTTTTAAGGATTGTTTTATTGAATTTTTGTTGAATTTATTTTATATTAAATTTCCGGTTTAAAGTATGATTTTTTTGCAATTTCCGGCTTAGAGTTTTATATCGAATATATTTATCGATTTTTGTCTTCGGGTGTACTTCGAGTGCTTCACCATTTCTGTTATAAGGATTGTTTTATTGAATTTATTTTATATTAAATTTCCGGTTTAAAGTATGATTTTTTTGCAATTTCCGGCTTAGAGTTTTATACCGAATATATTTATCGATTTTTGTCTTCGGGTGTACTTCGAGTGCTTCACCATTTCTGTTATAAGGATTGTTTTATTGAATTTATTTTATATTAAATTTCCGGTTTAAAGTATGATTTTTTTGCAATTTCCGGCTTAGAGTTTTATACCGAATATATTTATCGATTTTTGTCTTCGGGTGTACTTCGAGTGCTTCACCATTTCTGTTTTAAGGATTGTTTTATTGAATTTTTGTTGAATTTATTTTATATTAAATTTCCGGTTTAAAGTATGATTTTTTTGCAATTTCCGGCTTAGAGTTTTATACCGAATATATTTATAGATTTTTGATGGTTTTATTAAATTTTTGTATTAAATTTCCGGTTTAAAGATATTTTTGCAATTTCCGGCTTAGAGTTTTACTTACAGTGCTTCACCATCCCCATAATTTTATCTAAACTCATTGGACATATGACATGTGAAAGTGAAAATTGTTGTTAACATATGTAATGTAATGTAACGTTTTTGTTATTTCAGCCGCAGTGGGCAGTGGGCAGTGGGCAGTGGGCAGTGGGCAGTGGGCAGTGGGCAGTGGTGTGCCGAGTGAATGAATTAGCAATTACAAGATAGGTAAGGTAAGGGGTAATATAATATAAAAAAAAAAACACGCTTTCATAAAAAATCCAACTAAAAATCAGAAAATAAAATTTAATAAATTTGGATAAAGAATATTGTAAATTAGAAATATAGAATGTACATTTTTGTAAAAAAGCGTGGGGTGTATTCAATGCGCTTTTTAAGATATTATATTATCAAAGTGATGATTCTTCTACTCATTATCTGTCAATAAAATGTTTATAATTATTAACACTATGCACCCCACGCTTTTTTACAAAAATGTAAAAAAGCATTCTATATTTCTAATTTACAATATTCTTTATCCAAATTTATTAAATTTTATTTTCAGATTTTTAGTTGGATTTTTAATGAAAGCGTGTTTTTTTAGTTTTTTTAAACTATTATTTATTTTTCATTTTTTAGTTAAATTTTTTAAACTATATATTATTTAGTTCGATTGGCTAAGAATTCTTCCTGTTAATTTTGAGCAATCAAGTTAGTTCGCGCACTAGCTCTATCTCTCTTACTCGCATGCAAAGGATGCGGAAAGAAATAAATTAATCCTGGCGAATCTAATTAGGATAATCGGATGCTTCGATCGGATTATTGCATTGTCATCGACTTTTGACAGGTGTGCAAAGTTTGAATTAAATCTGATCGTACAAAGTAGGACAAAATCGAGCTCAAAGGGGTCGGTTACATACATACATACATACATACATACATACATACAGGTACAAGCTAATAAAAGCGTGTTAATAATGTGGCTGCTGTTCGTGTGTGTCAGTGTGCAATAAATAATGTAATAAAAAGAAGAATGTATCTGCAGATCCGACTCGCGTCGGTTAGGTTAGAACGCTGAGGCGGGAGCTCAGCTCCCGCCTTAGCGTTCGTGGTTGTTTTTTTTAATGTCCTCATAAATAATAATTGAAGTGTAAAGTAAAGTAAAGTAAAGTGTATAGTGTATAGTGTGGGGGTGATCGATGCTAGTGGCTGGCAGCTGGCAGTAATTGATGTAAGTGCGAGAGTTCGTGTAATGAAGAAATTGAAGAGCGACAGCGACCGACCACGCGGCGCGGCACGCACGGGCACGAGAAAAATTATCAGAGCATAAACGTGGCGAGTTTAAGTAAATCGAAGTGTTCGTGTAATGAAAAATTGAACAAATGACTAGATGACATATTTACGGTTAGAACTAGGGCGGTATCTAATCGCCTTCGAACCTCTAACTTTCGTTCTTGATTGATGAAAACACCTTTGGCAAATGCTTTCGCTGATGTTCGTCTTGCGACGATCCAAGAATTTCACCTCTAACGTCGCAATACGAATGCCCCCAGTTATCCCTATTAATCATTACCTCGGAGTTCTGAAAACCAACAAAATAGAACCGAGATCATATTCTATTATTCCATGCACGAAATATTCAAGCAGCATTTTGAGCCCGCTTTGAGCACTCTAATTTGTTCAAAGTAAAATTGTCGGCCCACCTCGACACTCACTGAAGAGCACCGCGATAGGATTTTGATATTGAACCGGCGTGTTACCGCCGGCTCACCGACGATATGCTCCGCAGACGTGTCAGTATCACCGCGGATGCGGTGCACCGACAGCGCGGCGCACAAATGCAACTACGAGCTTTTTAACCGCAACAATTTTAGTATACGCTATTGGAGCTGGAGTTACCGCGGCTGCTGGCACCAGACTTGCCCTCCAATTGTTCCTCGTTAAAATATTTAAAGTGTACTCATTCCGATTACGAGGCCTCGTAAGAGTCCCGTATCGTTATTTTTCGTCACTACCTCCCCGTGCCGGGAGTGGGTAATTTGCGCGCCTGCTGCCTTCCTTGGATGTGGTAGCCGTTTCTCAGGCTCCCTCTCCGGAATCGAACCCTGATTCCCCGTTACCCGTGACAACCATGGTAGTCGCAGAAACTACCATCGAAAGTTGATAAGGCAGACATTTGAAAGATGCGTCGCCGGTACTGGACCATGCGATCGGCAAAAGTTATCCAGATTCATCAAAATTAACGACTTCAGACGCGAGGCCCTCCGTCGATTGGTTTTGATCTAATAAAAGCACTCATCCCATCACTGGTCAGAGTTCTGATTGCATGTATTAGCTCTAGAATTACCACAGTTATCCAAGTAACTGAGTAAGATCTAAGGAACCAAAACTGATATATTGAGCCATTCGCGGTATCGCCTTAATACGGCTTGCACTGAGACATGCATGGCTTAATCTTTGAGACAAGCATATAACTACTGGCAGGATCAACCAGGGAGCTATCGATCGAGTGGTATTTCACACACGCGCACGCACATGCACACATCACATTATTACATAATATGCACACGGACAGCAACCGTCACCGGAACGCCGCTAGGACGCCGGAACGGGTGTCTGACACAATGACACAAATTATATACAATATGTTGCTAACAAGTGCGATTGATTATGATGATCATAACAACACATCGAATCGATCGCAACAACAATATTATATAAACGGTGGAAGTCAACACGACGACGAAATCGTGAGACTCGCGCGACATTATTAATGGTCGCACCATTCGAACGTTCTTTTATAAACACCGAGACACGTGACATTGATCACATTATACAGTGTGTATGTAGATAAGTTCGTTTGACACATTCGTTGTAGAATCAAAGTCGAGCGATGAGCCCGGAATCTTTGAGTCACCCCCCACACGCGTTAAGGTGTAGTTACAACATGGGTAACATTGCACATAGTCACGGCGTCTCGGCGGAGGCTATCCGAACGAGACACTCGAGTGACATCACGAACGATCACACATTTATTTGCGTATCCGTCGATCGACACAGTTCAACAAATACGAACGCGCGTTCCCTCCACTCCGCGGAGCGAAACAGCAAGTCGAACACTCGATCGCCTTGCAAAGAACGCACGTTCGTCAGTTAGTTTGTTATACGTACAACAATAGTGCGCGGCACGCGTGTGACACGTGAAAAGTGTATGCGCGCGCTGCTCACAAAAATTGTATTATAACACGGGCGCGCAGAAGCGGCAGCGGGGTCCAACGACAGTCGCGTGTGGATATTATGCGTTTATCATGTATCGCATTATATTATATTACATACGATATGATCGTAGATGTGTTAATGTTTCCGTTTCGTTTCGAATAACTATAAGACATCCACATAAAACGCCACAACACACGTCTGCCGCCGTTCCCAAAGAGCTGACTAACTCTCTGCCGCGCGCCTTGTCCTCGCCGCAAACGTTCCACACACTTTTACCATGCGTTTAACGTTTACGTGAGATGTATGTGCTCGACTGTCGAACAACGACAACGCGGATGCGCGTTCGCGTGCGCGTGCGCATATCTCGCTATGTAATAATAATATGTATGCACATGTTGGGCATAATTATTATGTTCATTGTAACAGGTGCCTGCCGTACCTGAGTACGGGCACAATAACAAAGCGCACTCGCCCCCCCTCCCCCTCCCCTACCCCTACCCCTCCCCGCCCACGACCTCCCCTCGATGACACCTTACCATGTGGTCGTCCCCCCCGGACCGTGTATTTTATTTTATTTATTTATTTATTTATTTATCATATCATTTAATATTTTGGAGGATACAACGGGGGTGATTAGGGGGAGGGGGGAAGAGGGCGAGATAATTTTTTTTTTTTATTCTCTATCGCCGCGACGTTCTACTCCGTTGTTAATTAAATTTATTTTATATTATTATAAATTAATGTTTAAAGTATGATTTTTTTGCAATTTCCGGCTTAGAGTTTTATATCGAATATATTTATCGATTTTTGTCTTCGGGTGTACTTCGAGTGCTTCACCATTTCTGTTATAAGGATTGTTTTATTGAATTTTTGTTGAATTTATTTTATATTAAATTTCCGGTTTAAAGTATGATTTTTTTGCAATTTCCGGCTTAGAGTTTTATACCGAATATATTTATCGATTTTTGTCTTCGGGTGTACTTCGAGTGCTTCACCATTTCTGTTTTAAGGATTGTTTTATTGAATTTTTGTTGAATTTATTTTATATTAAATTTCCGGTTTAAAGTATGATTTTTTTGCAATTTCCGGCTTAGAGTTTTATATCGAATATATTTATCGATTTTTGTCTTCGGGTGTACTTCGAGTGCTTCACCATTTCTGTTATAAGGATTGTTTTATTGAATTTATTTTATATTAAATTTCCGGTTTAAAGTATGATTTTTTTGCAATTTCCGGCTTAGAGTTTTATACCGAATATATTTATCGATTTTTGTCTTCGGGTGTACTTCGAGTGCTTCACCATTTCTGTTATAAGGATTGTTTTATTGAATTTATTTTATATTAAATTTCCGGTTTAAAGTATGATTTTTTTGCAATTTCCGGCTTAGAGTTTTATACCGAATATATTTATCGATTTTTGTCTTCGGGTGTACTTCGAGTGCTTCACCATTTCTGTTTTAAGGATTGTTTTATTGAATTTTTGTTGAATTTATTTTATATTAAATTTCCGGTTTAAAGTATGATTTTTTTGCAATTTCCGGCTTAGAGTTTTATACCGAATATATTTATAGATTTTTGATGGTTTTATTAAATTTTTGTATTAAATTTCCGGTTTAAAGATATTTTTGCAATTTCCGGCTTAGAGTTTTACTTACAGTGCTTCACCATCCCCATAATTTTATCTAAACTCATTGGACATATGACATGTGAAAGTGAAAATTGTTGTTAACATATGTAATGTAATGTAACGTTTTTGTTATTTCAGCCGCAGTGGGCAGTGGGCAGTGGGCAGTGGGC
>OZ037741.1:4239690-4244690 GCA_964035505.1 Watsonalla cultraria | reverse complement strand
TAGATGGAGTTTACCACCCACTTAGGGCTGCACTCTCAAGCAACCCGACTCTTAGGAGAGTCCCTCTCGCCGCCGTCCTCCGTCGCTACGGGCCTGGCACCCTCTACGGGAAAACGGCCCCGTTCAAGACGAACTTGGACAGGAGTCACGACGACGAGAAAGCGGAACCTCCCGAACACCACATCTCCCGTTGCCGTTACAACAGCGGGATTCAGTGCTGGGCTATATTCCTGTTCGCTCGCCGCTACTAAGGAAATCCTGGTTAGTTTCTTTTCCTCCGCTTACTAATATGCTTAAATTCGGCGGGTGATCCTCCCTGATCTGAGGCCAACGATAAAAAATTACGAGGCAGACGCGATATCCGTCAGCGCTACGACGACGCACTCCGAGCGAGCGACGAACGCCGCGCACGGAGACACGTTGTCGACGCGCCTCTTCGGACGTCGAGTCCGCCTACATTCATTAACAAACAACGAGCACAAAATAACGCACACACTTCGACGTCTATCGCATCTCGACGCCCTTTTTTTATGCCGCGCGTCTCGCTCGATCCGACGAGGTCGCAATCGTTGCGCTCACATCGTCAACAGTCCATGTATACAGACTAGCCGTGTCAGACGTGTAGCGCCTCGCGAGCAACGTTCCAAAAAGAGGAGACGCGCGACGGGCACCGTGATACGCACATACGACATCGTTGCGTACGTACATGTAACACGTGTTTAATCTTAAATATTTGAACGGACCTGGAGACTGACGCCGCCAGGAGGACCGTCAAAAGCGCTCGCGCGCAATGTGATTTATGTTTTTATACAGCCGGCCCTCAGACAGGAGTGGTCCTGGATGTGTCTCCACGGACCGCAATGTGCGTTCGAAATGTCGATGTTCAAATGTGTCCTGCAGTTCACACTATGACGCGCAGTTAACTGCGTTCTTCATCGACCCGCGAGCCAAGTGATCCACCGTCCAGGGTAATGGTTTTTGTTATCGGTGTGTGTTGGAGAGAAAAAAAAAAAAAAAAAAAAATTCATCACTTAGAACACGCGACGCGTCTCTCGCTAGCTACAGCGCTAGAGCGTCGCAATTCTAAACCGCTAACGTACCGTACAGAGAGCACTCGCGCACTCACTACACAGTATCGTGTATCGAACACAACCGACGACGATCGCTACAGAGCGGCCGTCGCCAGTTTCGAACTCGTGACGCGGATTTCGATCAGTCTACGTTCGACGGTGTTCCGTTCGTTGTTTGTGTCTTTGGAACGAAGAACGTTACGTGCGAGCACGCGTTACGTTAATGATCCTTCCGCAGGTTCCCCTACGGAAACCTTGTTACGACTTTTACTTCCTCTAAATGATCAAGTTTGGTCAACTTCCCAGCAACGCCGACGGCCGTGAAGCCACCGCGTGTCGGTCCGAAGACCTCACTAAATCATTCAATCGGTAGTAGCGACGGGCGGTGTGTACAAAGGGCAGGGACGTAATCAACGCGAGCTTATGACTCGCGCTTACTAGGAATTCCTCGTTTATGGGGGATAATTGCAAACCCCAATCCCCAGCACGAAGGAGTTTCAGCGGGTTGCCCGGGCCTCTAGGCCAGGGAGAACATGCTGATTCCTTCAGTGTAGCGCGCGTGCGGCCCAGGACATCTAAGGGCATCACAGACCTGTTATTGCTCAATCTCGTGCGCCTCGAAGACGCCGGTCCCTCTAAGAAGAATTTTAATACGTCGCCAGTGAGTTGCGTGACGGAGCCACGCACACCTAAATGACGACGCCTATTTAGCAGGCTAGAGTCTCGTTCGTTACCGGAATTAACCAGACAAATCGCTCCACCAACTAAGAACGGCCATGCACCACCACCCACCGAATCAAGAAAGAGCTGTTAATCTGTCAATCCTTCCGGTGTCCGGGCCTGGTGAGATTTCCCGTGTTGAGTCAAATTAAGCCGCAGGCTCCACTCCTGGTGGTGCCCTTCCGTCAATTCCTTTAAGTTTCAGCTTTGCAACCATACTCCCCCCGGAGTCCAAAATCTTTGGTTTCCCGGAAGCTGCCCGCCGAGCCATTGTTGTAACGTCGGCGGATCGCTAGATGACATATTTACGGTTAGAACTAGGGCGGTATCTAATCGCCTTCGAACCTCTAACTTTCGTTCTTGATTGATGAAAACACCTTTGGCAAATGCTTTCGCTGATGTTCGTCTTGCGACGATCCAAGAATTTCACCTCTAACGTCGCAATACGAATGCCCCCAGTTATCCCTATTAATCATTACCTCGGAGTTCTGAAAACCAACAAAATAGAACCGAGATCATATTCTATTATTCCATGCACGAAATATTCAAGCAGCATTTTGAGCCCGCTTTGAGCACTCTAATTTGTTCAAAGTAAAATTGTCGGCCCACCTCGACACTCACTGAAGAGCACCGCGATAGGATTTTGATATTGAACCGGCGTGTTACCGCCGGCTCACCGACGATATGCTCCGCAGACGTGTCAGTATCACCGCGGATGCGGTGCACCGACAGCGCGGCGCACAAATGCAACTACGAGCTTTTTAACCGCAACAATTTTAGTATACGCTATTGGAGCTGGAGTTACCGCGGCTGCTGGCACCAGACTTGCCCTCCAATTGTTCCTCGTTAAAATATTTAAAGTGTACTCATTCCGATTACGAGGCCTCGTAAGAGTCCCGTATCGTTATTTTTCGTCACTACCTCCCCGTGCCGGGAGTGGGTAATTTGCGCGCCTGCTGCCTTCCTTGGATGTGGTAGCCGTTTCTCAGGCTCCCTCTCCGGAATCGAACCCTGATTCCCCGTTACCCGTGACAACCATGGTAGTCGCAGAAACTACCATCGAAAGTTGATAAGGCAGACATTTGAAAGATGCGTCGCCGGTACTGGACCATGCGATCGGCAAAAGTTATCCAGATTCATCAAAATTAACGACTTCAGACGCGAGGCCCTCCGTCGATTGGTTTTGATCTAATAAAAGCACTCATCCCATCACTGGTCAGAGTTCTGATTGCATGTATTAGCTCTAGAATTACCACAGTTATCCAAGTAACTGAGTAAGATCTAAGGAACCAAAACTGATATATTGAGCCATTCGCGGTATCGCCTTAATACGGCTTGCACTGAGACATGCATGGCTTAATCTTTGAGACAAGCATATAACTACTGGCAGGATCAACCAGGGAGCTATCGATCGAGTGGTATTTCACACACGCGCACGCACATGCACACATCACATTATTACATAATATGCACACGGACAGCAACCGTCACCGGAACGCCGCTAGGACGCCGGAACGGGTGTCTGACACAATGACACAAATTATATACAATATGTTGCTAACAAGTGCGATTGATTATGATGATCATAACAACACATCGAATCGATCGCAACAACAATATTATATAAACGGTGGAAGTCAACACGACGACGAAATCGTGAGACTCGCGCGACATTATTAATGGTCGCACCATTCGAACGTTCTTTTATAAACACCGAGACACGTGACATTGATCACATTATACAGTGTGTATGTAGATAAGTTCGTTTGACACATTCGTTGTAGAATCAAAGTCGAGCGATGAGCCCGGAATCTTTGAGTCACCCCCCACACGCGTTAAGGTGTAGTTACAACATGGGTAACATTGCACATAGTCACGGCGTCTCGGCGGAGGCTATCCGAACGAGACACTCGAGTGACATCACGAACGATCACACATTTATTTGCGTATCCGTCGATCGACACAGTTCAACAAATACGAACGCGCGTTCCCTCCACTCCGCGGAGCGAAACAGCAAGTCGAACACTCGATCGCCTTGCAAAGAACGCACGTTCGTCAGTTAGTTTGTTATACGTACAACAATAGTGCGCGGCACGCGTGTGACACGTGAAAAGTGTATGCGCGCGCTGCTCACAAAAATTGTATTATAACACGGGCGCGCAGAAGCGGCAGCGGGGTCCAACGACAGTCGCGTGTGGATATTATGCGTTTATCATGTATCGCATTATATTATATTACATACGATATGATCGTAGATGTGTTAATGTTTCCGTTTCGTTTCGAATAACTATAAGACATCCACATAAAACGCCACAACACACGTCTGCCGCCGTTCCCAAAGAGCTGACTAACTCTCTGCCGCGCGCCTTGTCCTCGCCGCAAACGTTCCACACACTTTTACCATGCGTTTAACGTTTACGTGAGATGTATGTGCTCGACAGTCGAACAACGACAACGCGGATGCGCGTTCGCGTGCGCGTGCGCATATCTCGCTATGTAATAATAATATGTATGCACATGTTGGGCATAATTATTATGTTCATTGTAACAGGTGCCTGCCGTACCTGAGTACGGGCACAATAACAAAGCGCACTCGCCCCCCCTCCCCCTCCCCTACCCCTACCCCTCCCCGCCCACGACCTCCCCTCGATGACACCTTACCATGTGGTCGTCCCCCCCGGACCGTGTATTTTATTTTATTTATTTATTTATTTATTTATCATATCATTTAATATTTTGGAGGATACAACGGGGGTGATTAGGGGGAGGGGGGAAGAGGGCGAGATAATTTTTTTTTTTTATTCTCTATCGCCGCGACGTTCTACTCCGTTGTTAATTAAATTTATTTTATATTATTATAAATTAATGTTTAAAGTATGATTTTTTTGCAATTTCCGGCTTAGAGTTTTATATCGAATATATTTATCGATTTTTGTCTTCGGGTGTACTTCGAGTGCTTCACCATTTCTGTTATAAGGATTGTTTTATTGAATTTTTGTTGAATTTATTTTATATTAAATTTCCGGTTTAAAGTATGATTTTTTTGCAATTTCCGGCTTAGAGTTTTATACCGAATATATTTATCGATTTTTGTCTTCGGGTGTACTTCGAGTGCTTCACCATTTCTGTTTTAAGGATTGTTTTATTGAATTTTTGTTGAATTTATTTTATATTAAATTTCCGGTTTAAAGTATGATTTTTTTGCAATTT
>OZ037741.1:4225975-4234490 GCA_964035505.1 Watsonalla cultraria | reverse complement strand
CAACTTGACAACGATACAGTAGTCCTCAACCAGTTGTGTACCATGGGAGTTATTAGGCTGTTCGCGGTGAGTAACATGGATTACTTAGTTCAGTTCACGCCCTCCCAAGATGTTCAAACAGTTGCAACAACACTAATATCAAATACCGAAGAATAAAATAAATATGAAGTCTGCAATAATTGTGATTAATCAAACTTTAGAAGTTATAATATGACGGACAGACAAATATAATAAATGATTTTTGTTTGTCACTACCGGGTATACTTTAAAATGAATTTAAAGAAAAGCTGTAATTTTCAAATTACAAACAGACACTTTAATTTTATTTATCTGTAAAAACTAGAAAATCCATACTAACTCAGTATGTAGTCTGGAAAAACTAACAAGTCGTAAGTTCGTAAGGTTGCAAGCGATTAAGCAAGACCTGTTATAAGTATAGTTTGACCTGTGTGGCTTGTCGCAGGTGTTGGTGTGTATGTGTGCGTCGGTGAGCGCGTGGCCAGCGCCGGACACGGTGTCGGGCGTGTTCCACGTGATCCGCAACATCACCAACATGGTGGAGCAGGCCATCGTAGCGCACACCCGCCCCCACTTCGGCGGCACTCCCCTCTCCTCGCTGCCCGCCGCCCCCGATGCCACCCCCGATGCCAGCCCCGATGCCACCCCCGATGCCACCCCCGATGCCACCCACGATGCCTCTCCCGCTCATGCTGATCCTACGGAACAAATCGCTAGATATTTATCATGGTTATGATTGAATAAATTATTATGAACATGTGTGTTCTTAATTTGATGTTAATGATTTACGAAAGGTGGAATGAATGTGAATGAATCGTTGAGCACGGTGTTTCGTTCCAAGCGTGCAGAGTGGTGATGTGGCGGCAACGCTCATCGCCGTACAACTCCCGCGTGATCCGGTTCGAGGACACTGCCAGGCGGGGAGTTTGACTGGGGCGGTACATCTGTCAAAGAATAACGCAGGTGTCCTAAGGCCAGCTCAGCGAGGACAGAAACCTCGCGTGGAGCAAAAGGGCAAAAGCTGGCTTGATCCAGATGTTCAGTACGCATAGGGACTGCGAAAGCACGGCCTATCGATCCTTTAGTATAAAGAGTTTTTAGCAAGAGGTGCCAGAAAAGTTACCACAGGGATAACTGGCTTGTGGCAGCCAAGCGTTCATAGCGACGTTGCTTTTTGATCCTTCGATGTCGGCTCTTCCTATCATTGCGAAGCAAAATTCGCCAAGCGTTGGATTGTTCACCCATCAAAAGGGAACGTGAGCTGGGTTTAGACCGTCGTGAGACAGGTTAGTTTTACCCTACTGATGGCTTGTCGTTGCGATAGTAATACTGCTCAGTACGAGAGGAACCGCAGTTTCGGACATTTGGTTCATGCACTCGGCCGAGCGGCCGGTGGTGCGAAGCTACCATCCGCGGGATTATGCCTGAACGCCTCTAAGGCCGAAGCCAGCCTAGCCGAATCCGGCAAGGATATGCTCACTGTGGAGCCCCGAGAGTCGGGAGGCTCTAAACAATGTGACTTTACTAGTCGCGCTTCACTCCGTGAGGTGCGACGTCGAAGCCCATTTGGACCACGGAGATCGGTGCGGTCGGTTTTAACACGTGCATCACGGCTCCGAAGGTTCGAATTTACCTCAGTTCGATGTCGGGGCTCGGAATAGTCTGTAGACGACTTACGTTCCTGGCGGGGTGTTGTGCTCGGTAGAGCAGCGTCGTGCTGCGATCTGTTGAGACTCAGCCCTACGCCAGGTGATTCGTCCGAGGACGATGATCGACATGGCTGCGCCATGCGCCCTGCGCCCCGCGCGCGCGCGCTCATCTGCTGCCCATCTGCCATTTTGGCCAGTTGGCTGCAAGGTGTGTGTGTGCGTGTGTTGTGTAGAGTTGCAGGTGTGCAGCGGCAACAACGATAGACGACACTCTCGTCGTCGTTTTGTTCAATATTTTGTTCAATTTTTCATTACACGAACACTTCGATTTACTTAAACTCGCCACGTTTATGCTCTGATAATTTTTCTCGTGCCCGTGCGTGCCGCGCCGCGTGGTCGGTCGCTGTCGCTCTTCAATTTCTTCATTACACGAACTCTCGCACTTACATCAATTACTGCCAGCTGCCAGCCACTAGCATCGATCACCCCCACACTATACACTATACACTTTACTTTACTTTACTTTACACTTCAATTATTATTTATGAGGACATTAAAAAAAACAACCACGAACGCTAAGGCGGGAGCTGAGCTCCCGCCTCAGCGTTCTAACCTAACCGACGCGAGTCGGATCTGCAGATACATTCTTCTTTTTATTACATTATTTATTGCACACTGACACACACGAACAGCAGCCACATTATTAACACGCTTTTATTAGCTTGTACCTGTATGTATGTATGTATGTATGTATGTATGTATGTATGTAACCGACCCCTTTGAGCTCGATTTTGTCCTACTTTGTACGATCAGATTTAATTCAAACTTTGCACACCTGTCAAAAGTCGATGACAATGCAATAATCCGATCGAAGCATCCGATTATCCTAATTAGATTCGCCAGGATTAATTTATTTCTTTCCGCATCCTTTGCATGCGAGTAAGAGAGATAGAGCTAGTGCGCGAACTAACTTGATTGCTCAAAATTAACAGGAAGAATTCTTAGCCAATCGAACTAAATAATATATAGTTTAAAAAATTTAACTAAAAAATGAAAAATAAATAATAGTTTAAAAAAACTAAAAAAACACGCTTTCATTAAAAATCCAACTAAAAATCTGAAAATAAAATTTAATAAATTTGGATAAAGAATATTGTAAATTAGAAATATAGAATGCTTTTTTACATTTTTGTAAAAAAGCGTGGGGTGCATAGTGTTAATAATTATAAACATTTTATTGACAGATAATGAGTAGAAGAATCATCACTTTGATAATATAATATCTTAAAAAGCGCATTGAATACACCCCACGCTTTTTTACAAAAATGTACATTCTATATTTCTAATTTACAATATTCTTTATCCAAATTTATTAAATTTTATTTTCTGATTTTTAGTTGGATTTTTTATGAAAGCGTGTTTTTTTTTTTATATTATATTACCCCTTACCTTACCTATCTTGTAATTGCTAATTCATTCACTCGGCACACCACTGCCCACTGCCCACTGCCCACTGCCCACTGCCCACTGCCCACTGCCCACTGCCCACTGCCCACTGCGGCTGAAATAACAAAAACGTTACATTACATTACATATGTTAACAACAATTTTCACTTTCACATGTCATATGTCCAATGAGTTTAGATAAAATTATGGGGATGGTGAAGCACTGTAAGTAAAACTCTAAGCCGGAAATTGCAAAAATATCTTTAAACCGGAAATTTAATACAAAAATTTAATAAAACCATCAAAAATCTATAAATATATTCGGTATAAAACTCTAAGCCGGAAATTGCAAAAAAATCATACTTTAAACCGGAAATTTAATATAAAATAAATTCAACAAAAATTCAATAAAACAATCCTTATAACAGAAATGGTGAAGCACTCGAAGTACACCCGAAGACAAAAATCGATAAATATATTCGATATAAAACTCTAAGCCGGAAATTGCAAAAAAAATCATACTTTAAACCGGAAATTTAATACAAAAATTTAATAAAACCATCAAAATTCTATAAATATATTCGGTATAAAACTCTAAGCCGGAAATCATACTTTAAACCGGAAATTTAATATAAAATAAATTCAATAAAACAATCCTTATAACAGAAATGGTGAAGCACTCGAAGTACACCCGAAGACAAAAATCGATAAATATATTCGATATAAAACTCTAAGCCGGAAATTGCAAAAAAATCATACTTTAAACCGGAAATTTAATATAAAATAAATTCAACAAAAATTCAATAAAACAATCCTTAAAACAGAAATGGTGAAGCACTCGAAGTACACCCGAAGACAAAAATCGATAAATATATTCGATATAAAACTCTAAGCCGGAAATTGCAAAAAAATCATACTTTAAACCGGAAATTTAATATAAAATAAATTCAACAAAAATTCAATAAAACAATCCTTAAAACAGAAATGGTGAAGCACTCGAAGTACACCCGAAGACAAAAATCGATAAATATATTCGGTATAAAACTCTAAGCCGGAAATTGCAAAAAAATCATACTTTAAACCGGAAATTTAATATAAAATAAATTCAATAAAACAATCCTTATAACAGAAATGGTGAAGCACTCGAAGTACACCCGAAGACAAAAATCGATAAATATATTCGATATAAAACTCTAAGCCGGAAATTGCAAAAAAATCATACTTTAAACCGGAAATTTAATATAAAATAAATTCAACGAAAATTCAATAAAACAATCCTTAAAACAGAAATGGTGAAGCACTCGAAGTACACCCGAAGACAAAAATCGATAAATATATTCGGTATAAAACTCTAAGCCGGAAATTGCAAAAAAATCATACTTTAAACCGGAAATTTAATATAAAATAAATTCAACAAAAATTCAATAAAACAATCCTTATAACAGAAATGGTGAAGCACTCGAAGTACACCCGAAGACAAAAATCGATAAATATATTCGATATAAAACTCTAAGCCGGAAATTGCAAAAAAATCATACTTTAAACATTAATTTATAATAATATAAAATAAATTTAATTAACAACGGAGTAGAACGTCGCGGCGATAGAGAATAAAAAAAAAAAATTATCTCGCCCTCTTCCCCCCTCCCCCTAATCACCCCCGTTGTATCCTCCAAAATATTAAATGATATGATAAATAAATAAATAAATAAATAAAATAAAATACACGGTCCGGGGGGGACGACCACATGGTAAGGTGTCATCGAGGGGAGGTCGTGGGCGGGGAGGGGTAGGGGTAGGGGAGGGGGAGGGGGGGCGAGTGCGCTTTGTTATTGTGCCCGTACTCAGGTACGGCAGGCACCTGTTACAATGAACATAATAATTATGCCCAACATGTGCATACATATTATTATTACATAGCGAGATATGCGCACGCGCACGCGAACGCGCATCCGCGTTGTCGTTGTTCGACTGTCGAGCACATACATCTCACGTAAACGTTAAACGCATGGTAAAAGTGTGTGGAACGTTTGCGGCGAGGACAAGGCGCGCGGCAGAGAGTTAGTCAGCTCTTTGGGAACGGCGGCAGACGTGTGTTGTGGCGTTTTATGTGGATGTCTTATAGTTATTCGAAACGAAACGGAAACATTAACACATCTACGATCATATCGTATGTAATATAATATAATGCGATACATGATAAACGCATAATATCCACACACGACTGTCGTTGGACCCCGCTGCCGCTTCTGCGCGCCCGTGTTATAATACAATTTTTGTGAGCAGCGCGCGCATACACTTTTCACGTGTCACACGCGTGCCGCGCACTATTGTTGTACGTATAACAAACTAACTGACGAACGTGCGTTCTTTGCAAGGCGATCGAGTGTTCGACTTGCTGTTTCGCTCCGCGGAGTGGAGGGAACGCGCGTTCGTATTTGTTGAACTGTGTCGATCGACGGATACGCAAATAAATGTGTGATCGTTCGTGATGTCACTCGAGTGTCTCGTTCGGATAGCCTCCGCCGAGACGCCGTGACTATGTGCAATGTTACCCATGTTGTAACTACACCTTAACGCGTGTGGGGGGTGACTCAAAGATTCCGGGCTCATCGCTCGACTTTTATTCTACAACGAATGTGTCAAACGAACTTATCTACATACACACTGTATAATGTGATCAATGTCACGTGTCTCGGTGTTTATAAAAGAACGTTCGAATGGTGCGACCATTAATAATGTCGCGCGAGTCTCACGATTTCGTCGTCGTGTTGACTTCCACCGTTTATATAATATTGTTGTTGCGATCGATTCGATGTGTTGTTATGTTATGATCATCATAATCAATCGCACTTGTTAGCAACATATTGTATATAATTTGTGTCATTGTGTCAGACACCCGTTCCGGCGTCCTAGGCGTTCCGGTGACGGTTGCTGTCCGTGTGCATATTATGTAATAATGTGATGTGTGCATGTGCGTGCGCGTGTGTGAAATACCACTCGATCGATAGCTCCCTGGTTGATCCTGCCAGTAGTTATATGCTTGTCTCAAAGATTAAGCCATGCATGTCTCAGTGCAAGCCGTATTAAGGCGATACCGCGAATGGCTCAATATATCAGTTTTGGTTCCTTAGATCTTACTCAGTTACTTGGATAACTGTGGTAATTCTAGAGCTAATACATGCAATCAGAACTCTGACCAGTGATGGGATGAGTGCTTTTATTAGATCAAAACCAATCGACGGAGGGCCTCGCGTCTGAAGTCGTTAATTTTGATGAATCTGGATAACTTTTGCCGATCGCATGGTCCAGTACCGGCGACGCATCTTTCAAATGTCTGCCTTATCAACTTTCGATGGTAGTTTCTGCGACTACCATGGTTGTCACGGGTAACGGGGAATCAGGGTTCGATTCCGGAGAGGGAGCCTGAGAAACGGCTACCACATCCAAGGAAGGCAGCAGGCGCGCAAATTACCCACTCCCGGCACGGGGAGGTAGTGACGAAAAATAACGATACGGGACTCTTACGAGGCCTCGTAATCGGAATGAGTACACTTTAAATATTTTAACGAGGAACAATTGGAGGGCAAGTCTGGTGCCAGCAGCCGCGGTAACTCCAGCTCCAATAGCGTATACTAAAATTGTTGCGGTTAAAAAGCTCGTAGTTGCATTTGTGCGCCGCGCTGTCGGTGCACCGCATCCGCGGTGATACTGACACGTCTGCGGAGCATATCGTCGGTGAGCCGGCGGTAACACGCCGGTTCAATATCAAAATCCTATCGCGGTGCTCTTCAGTGAGTGTCGAGGTGGGCCGACAATTTTACTTTGAACAAATTAGAGTGCTCAAAGCGGGCTCAAAATGCTGCTTGAATATTTCGTGCATGGAATAATAGAATATGATCTCGGTTCTATTTTGTTGGTTTTCAGAACTCCGAGGTAATGATTAATAGGGATAACTGGGGGCATTCGTATTGCGACGTTAGAGGTGAAATTCTTGGATCGTCGCAAGACGAACATCAGCGAAAGCATTTGCCAAAGGTGTTTTCATCAATCAAGAACGAAAGTTAGAGGTTCGAAGGCGATTAGATACCGCCCTAGTTCTAACCGTAAATATGTCATCTAGCGATCCGCCGACGTTACAACAATGGCTCGGCGGGCAGCTTCCGGGAAACCAAAGATTTTGGACTCCGGGGGGAGTATGGTTGCAAAGCTGAAACTTAAAGGAATTGACGGAAGGGCACCACCAGGAGTGGAGCCTGCGGCTTAATTTGACTCAACACGGGAAATCTCACCAGGCCCGGACACCGGAAGGATTGACAGATTAACAGCTCTTTCTTGATTCGGTGGGTGGTGGTGCATGGCCGTTCTTAGTTGGTGGAGCGATTTGTCTGGTTAATTCCGGTAACGAACGAGACTCTAGCCTGCTAAATAGGCGTCGTCATTTAGGTGTGCGTGGCTCCGTCACGCAACTCACTGGCGACGTATTAAAATTCTTCTTAGAGGGACCGGCGTCTTCGAGGCGCACGAGATTGAGCAATAACAGGTCTGTGATGCCCTTAGATGTCCTGGGCCGCACGCGCGCTACACTGAAGGAATCAGCATGTTCTCCCTGGCCTAGAGGCCCGGGCAACCCGCTGAAACTCCTTCGTGCTGGGGATTGGGGTTTGCAATTATCCCCCATAAACGAGGAATTCCTAGTAAGCGCGAGTCATAAGCTCGCGTTGATTACGTCCCTGCCCTTTGTACACACCGCCCGTCGCTACTACCGATTGAATGATTTAGTGAGGTCTTCGGACCGACACGCGGTGGCTTCACGGCCGTCGGCGTTGCTGGGAAGTTGACCAAACTTGATCATTTAGAGGAAGTAAAAGTCGTAACAAGGTTTCCGTAGGGGAACCTGCGGAAGGATCATTAACGTAACGCGTGCTCGCACGTAACGTTCTTCGTTCCAAAGACACAAACAACGAACGGAACACCGTCGAACGTAGACTGATCGAAATCCGCGTCACGAGTTCGAAACTGGCGACGGCCGCTCTGTAGCGATCGTCGTCGGTTGTGTTCGATACACGATACTGTGTAGTGAGTGCGCGAGTGCTCTCTGTACGGTACGTTAGCGGTTTAGAATTGCGACGCTCTAGCGCTGTAGCTAGCGAGAGACGCGTCGCGTGTTCTAAGTGATGAATTTTTTTTTTTTTTTTTTTTCTCTCCAACACACACCGATAACAAAAACCATTACCCTGGACGGTGGATCACTTGGCTCGCGGGTCGATGAAGAACGCAGTTAACTGCGCGTCATAGTGTGAACTGCAGGACACATTTGAACATCGACATTTCGAACGCACATTGCGGTCCGTGGAGACACATCCAGGACCACTCCTGTCTGAGGGCCGGCTGTATAAAAA
>OZ037741.1:4213475-4218475 GCA_964035505.1 Watsonalla cultraria | reverse complement strand
CTCGAAGTACACCCGAAGACAAAAATCGATAAATATATTCGATATAAAACTCTAAGCCGGAAATTGCAAAAAAATCATACTTTAAACATTAATTTATAATAATATAAAATAAATTTAATTAACAACGGAGTAGAACGTCGCGGCGATAGAGAATAAAAAAAAAAAATTATCTCGCCCTCTTCCCCCCTCCCCCTAATCACCCCCGTTGTATCCTCCAAAATATTAAATGATATGATAAATAAATAAATAAATAAATAAAATAAAATACACGGTCCGGGGGGGACGACCACATGGTAAGGTGTCATCGAGGGGAGGTCGTGGGCGGGGAGGGGTAGGGGTAGGGGAGGGGGAGGGGGGGCGAGTGCGCTTTGTTATTGTGCCCGTACTCAGGTACGGCAGGCACCTGTTACAATGAACATAATAATTATGCCCAACATGTGCATACATATTATTATTACATAGCGAGATATGCGCACGCGCACGCGAACGCGCATCCGCGTTGTCGTTGTTCGACTGTCGAGCACATACATCTCACGTAAACGTTAAACGCATGGTAAAAGTGTGTGGAACGTTTGCGGCGAGGACAAGGCGCGCGGCAGAGAGTTAGTCAGCTCTTTGGGAACGGCGGCAGACGTGTGTTGTGGCGTTTTATGTGGATGTCTTATAGTTATTCGAAACGAAACGGAAACATTAACACATCTACGATCATATCGTATGTAATATAATATAATGCGATACATGATAAACGCATAATATCCACACACGACTGTCGTTGGACCCCGCTGCCGCTTCTGCGCGCCCGTGTTATAATACAATTTTTGTGAGCAGCGCGCGCATACACTTTTCACGTGTCACACGCGTGCCGCGCACTATTGTTGTACGTATAACAAACTAACTGACGAACGTGCGTTCTTTGCAAGGCGATCGAGTGTTCGACTTGCTGTTTCGCTCCGCGGAGTGGAGGGAACGCGCGTTCGTATTTGTTGAACTGTGTCGATCGACGGATACGCAAATAAATGTGTGATCGTTCGTGATGTCACTCGAGTGTCTCGTTCGGATAGCCTCCGCCGAGACGCCGTGACTATGTGCAATGTTACCCATGTTGTAACTACACCTTAACGCGTGTGGGGGGTGACTCAAAGATTCCGGGCTCATCGCTCGACTTTTATTCTACAACGAATGTGTCAAACGAACTTATCTACATACACACTGTATAATGTGATCAATGTCACGTGTCTCGGTGTTTATAAAAGAACGTTCGAATGGTGCGACCATTAATAATGTCGCGCGAGTCTCACGATTTCGTCGTCGTGTTGACTTCCACCGTTTATATAATATTGTTGTTGCGATCGATTCGATGTGTTGTTATGTTATGATCATCATAATCAATCGCACTTGTTAGCAACATATTGTATATAATTTGTGTCATTGTGTCAGACACCCGTTCCGGCGTCCTAGCGGCGTTCCGGTGACGGTTGCTGTCCGTGTGCATATTATGTAATAATGTGATGTGTGCATGTGCGTGCGCGTGTGTGAAATACCACTCGATCGATAGCTCCCTGGTTGATCCTGCCAGTAGTTATATGCTTGTCTCAAAGATTAAGCCATGCATGTCTCAGTGCAAGCCGTATTAAGGCGATACCGCGAATGGCTCAATATATCAGTTTTGGTTCCTTAGATCTTACTCAGTTACTTGGATAACTGTGGTAATTCTAGAGCTAATACATGCAATCAGAACTCTGACCAGTGATGGGATGAGTGCTTTTATTAGATCAAAACCAATCGACGGAGGGCCTCGCGTCTGAAGTCGTTAATTTTGATGAATCTGGATAACTTTTGCCGATCGCATGGTCCAGTACCGGCGACGCATCTTTCAAATGTCTGCCTTATCAACTTTCGATGGTAGTTTCTGCGACTACCATGGTTGTCACGGGTAACGGGGAATCAGGGTTCGATTCCGGAGAGGGAGCCTGAGAAACGGCTACCACATCCAAGGAAGGCAGCAGGCGCGCAAATTACCCACTCCCGGCACGGGGAGGTAGTGACGAAAAATAACGATACGGGACTCTTACGAGGCCTCGTAATCGGAATGAGTACACTTTAAATATTTTAACGAGGAACAATTGGAGGGCAAGTCTGGTGCCAGCAGCCGCGGTAACTCCAGCTCCAATAGCGTATACTAAAATTGTTGCGGTTAAAAAGCTCGTAGTTGCATTTGTGCGCCGCGCTGTCGGTGCACCGCATCCGCGGTGATACTGACACGTCTGCGGAGCATATCGTCGGTGAGCCGGCGGTAACACGCCGGTTCAATATCAAAATCCTATCGCGGTGCTCTTCAGTGAGTGTCGAGGTGGGCCGACAATTTTACTTTGAACAAATTAGAGTGCTCAAAGCGGGCTCAAAATGCTGCTTGAATATTTCGTGCATGGAATAATAGAATATGATCTCGGTTCTATTTTGTTGGTTTTCAGAACTCCGAGGTAATGATTAATAGGGATAACTGGGGGCATTCGTATTGCGACGTTAGAGGTGAAATTCTTGGATCGTCGCAAGACGAACATCAGCGAAAGCATTTGCCAAAGGTGTTTTCATCAATCAAGAACGAAAGTTAGAGGTTCGAAGGCGATTAGATACCGCCCTAGTTCTAACCGTAAATATGTCATCTAGCGATCCGCCGACGTTACAACAATGGCTCGGCGGGCAGCTTCCGGGAAACCAAAGATTTTGGACTCCGGGGGGAGTATGGTTGCAAAGCTGAAACTTAAAGGAATTGACGGAAGGGCACCACCAGGAGTGGAGCCTGCGGCTTAATTTGACTCAACACGGGAAATCTCACCAGGCCCGGACACCGGAAGGATTGACAGATTAACAGCTCTTTCTTGATTCGGTGGGTGGTGGTGCATGGCCGTTCTTAGTTGGTGGAGCGATTTGTCTGGTTAATTCCGGTAACGAACGAGACTCTAGCCTGCTAAATAGGCGTCGTCATTTAGGTGTGCGTGGCTCCGTCACGCAACTCACTGGCGACGTATTAAAATTCTTCTTAGAGGGACCGGCGTCTTCGAGGCGCACGAGATTGAGCAATAACAGGTCTGTGATGCCCTTAGATGTCCTGGGCCGCACGCGCGCTACACTGAAGGAATCAGCATGTTCTCCCTGGCCTAGAGGCCCGGGCAACCCGCTGAAACTCCTTCGTGCTGGGGATTGGGGTTTGCAATTATCCCCCATAAACGAGGAATTCCTAGTAAGCGCGAGTCATAAGCTCGCGTTGATTACGTCCCTGCCCTTTGTACACACCGCCCGTCGCTACTACCGATTGAATGATTTAGTGAGGTCTTCGGACCGACACGCGGTGGCTTCACGGCCGTCGGCGTTGCTGGGAAGTTGACCAAACTTGATCATTTAGAGGAAGTAAAAGTCGTAACAAGGTTTCCGTAGGGGAACCTGCGGAAGGATCATTAACGTAACGCGTGCTCGCACGTAACGTTCTTCGTTCCAAAGACACAAACAACGAACGGAACACCGTCGAACGTAGACTGATCGAAATCCGCGTCACGAGTTCGAAACTGGCGACGGCCGCTCTGTAGCGATCGTCGTCGGTTGTGTTCGATACACGATACTGTGTAGTGAGTGCGCGAGTGCTCTCTGTACGGTACGTTAGCGGTTTAGAATTGCGACGCTCTAGCGCTGTAGCTAGCGAGAGACGCGTCGCGTGTTCTAAGTGATGAATTTTTTTTTTTTTTTTTTTTCTCTCCAACACACACCGATAACAAAAACCATTACCCTGGACGGTGGATCACTTGGCTCGCGGGTCGATGAAGAACGCAGTTAACTGCGCGTCATAGTGTGAACTGCAGGACACATTTGAACATCGACATTTCGAACGCACATTGCGGTCCGTGGAGACACATCCAGGACCACTCCTGTCTGAGGGCCGGCTGTATAAAAACATAAATCACATTGCGCGCGAGCGCTTTTGACGGTCCTCCTGGCGGCGTCAGTCTCCAGGTCCGTTCAAATATTTAAGATTAAACACGTGTTACATGTACGTACGCAACGATGTCGTATGTGCGTATCACGGTGCCCGTCGCGCGTCTCCTCTTTTTGGAACGTTGCTCGCGAGGCGCTACACGTCTGACACGGCTAGTCTGTATACATGGACTGTTGACGATGTGAGCGCAACGATTGCGACCTCGTCGGATCGAGCGAGACGCGCGGCATAAAAAAAGGGCGTCGAGATGCGATAGACGTCGAAGTGTGTGCGTTATTTTGTGCTCGTTGTTTGTTAATGAATGTAGGCGGACTCGACGTCCGAAGAGGCGCGTCGACAACGTGTCTCCGTGCGCGGCGTTCGTCGCTCGCTCGGAGTGCGTCGTCGTAGCGCTGACGGATATCGCGTCTGCCTCGTAATTTTTTATCGTTGGCCTCAGATCAGGGAGGATCACCCGCCGAATTTAAGCATATTAGTAAGCGGAGGAAAAGAAACTAACCAGGATTTCCTTAGTAGCGGCGAGCGAACAGGAATATAGCCCAGCACTGAATCCCGCTGTTGTAACGGCAACGGGAGATGTGGTGTTCGGGAGGTTCCGCTTTCTCGTCGTCGTGACTCCTGTCCAAGTTCGTCTTGAACGGGGCCGTTTTCCCGTAGAGGGTGCCAGGCCCGTAGCGACGGAGGACGGCGGCGAGAGGGACTCTCCTAAGAGTCGGGTTGCTTGAGAGTGCAGCCCTAAGTGGGTGGTAAACTCCATCTAAGGCTAAATATTACCGCGAGACCGATAGCGAACAAGTACCGTGAGGGAAAGTTGAAAAGAACTTTGAAGAGAGAGTTCAAGAGTACGTGAAACCGTTCAGGGGTAAACCTGCGAAACTCGAATGAACGAACGGGGAGATTCATCGTCACTCCGCGGCGTACTAGCGGGCGCCTCGATGTCACCGATCTCGGTCGGGCGGCACGGGTCCCGCTAGTCGACGTCCGCGGACGGCGTGCACTTCTCCCTCAGTAA
>OZ037741.1:4203475-4208475 GCA_964035505.1 Watsonalla cultraria | reverse complement strand
ATTCGGTATAAAACTCTAAGCCGGAAATTGCAAAAAAATCATACTTTAAACCGGAAATTTAATATAAAATAAATTCAACAAAAATTCAATAAAACAATCCTTATAACAGAAATGGTGAAGCACTCGAAGTACACCCGAAGACAAAAATCGATAAATATATTCGATATAAAACTCTAAGCCGGAAATTGCAAAAAAAATCATACTTTAAACCGGAAATTTAATACAAAAATTTAATAAAACCATCAAAATTCTATAAATATATTCGGTATAAAACTCTAAGCCGGAAATTGCAAAAAAATCATACTTTAAACCGGAAATTTAATATAAAATAAATTCAATAAAACAATCCTTATAACAGAAATGGTGAAGCACTCGAAGTACACCCGAAGACAAAAATCGATAAATATATTCGATATAAAACTCTAAGCCGGAAATTGCAAAAAAATCATACTTTAAACCGGAAATTTAATATAAAATAAATTCAATAAAACAATCCTTATAACAGAAATGGTGAAGCACTCGAAGTACACCCGAAGACAAAAATCGATAAATATATTCGATATAAAACTCTAAGCCGGAAATTGCAAAAAAATCATACTTTAAACCGGAAATTTAATATAAAATAAATTCAACAAAAATTCAATAAAACAATCCTTAAAACAGAAATGGTGAAGCACTCGAAGTACACCCGAAGACAAAAATCGATAAATATATTCGATATAAAACTCTAAGCCGGAAATTGCAAAAAAATCATACTTTAAACCGGAAATTTAATATAAAATAAATTCAACAAAAATTCAATAAAACAATCCTTAAAACAGAAATGGTGAAGCACTCGAAGTACACCCGAAGACAAAAATCGATAAATATATTCGGTATAAAACTCTAAGCCGGAAATTGCAAAAAAATCATACTTTAAACCGGAAATTTAATATAAAATAAATTCAATAAAACAATCCTTATAACAGAAATGGTGAAGCACTCGAAGTACACCCGAAGACAAAAATCGATAAATATATTCGATATAAAACTCTAAGCCGGAAATTGCAAAAAAATCATACTTTAAACCGGAAATTTAATATAAAATAAATTCAACGAAAATTCAATAAAACAATCCTTAAAACAGAAATGGTGAAGCACTCGAAGTACACCCGAAGACAAAAATCGATAAATATATTCGGTATAAAACTCTAAGCCGGAAATTGCAAAAAAATCATACTTTAAACCGGAAATTTAATATAAAATAAATTCAACAAAAATTCAATAAAACAATCCTTATAACAGAAATGGTGAAGCACTCGAAGTACACCCGAAGACAAAAATCGATAAATATATTCGATATAAAACTCTAAGCCGGAAATTGCAAAAAAATCATACTTTAAACATTAATTTATAATAATATAAAATAAATTTAATTAACAACGGAGTAGAACGTCGCGGCGATAGAGAATAAAAAAAAAAAATTATCTCGCCCTCTTCCCCCCTCCCCCTAATCACCCCCGTTGTATCCTCCAAAATATTAAATGATATGATAAATAAATAAATAAATAAATAAAATAAAATACACGGTCCGGGGGGGACGACCACATGGTAAGGTGTCATCGAGGGGAGGTCGTGGGCGGGGAGGGGTAGGGGTAGGGGAGGGGGAGGGGGGGCGAGTGCGCTTTGTTATTGTGCCCGTACTCAGGTACGGCAGGCACCTGTTACAATGAACATAATAATTATGCCCAACATGTGCATACATATTATTATTACATAGCGAGATATGCGCACGCGCACGCGAACGCGCATCCGCGTTGTCGTTGTTCGACTGTCGAGCACATACATCTCACGTAAACGTTAAACGCATGGTAAAAGTGTGTGGAACGTTTGCGGCGAGGACAAGGCGCGCGGCAGAGAGTTAGTCAGCTCTTTGGGAACGGCGGCAGACGTGTGTTGTGGCGTTTTATGTGGATGTCTTATAGTTATTCGAAACGAAACGGAAACATTAACACATCTACGATCATATCGTATGTAATATAATATAATGCGATACATGATAAACGCATAATATCCACACACGACTGTCGTTGGACCCCGCTGCCGCTTCTGCGCGCCCGTGTTATAATACAATTTTTGTGAGCAGCGCGCGCATACACTTTTCACGTGTCACACGCGTGCCGCGCACTATTGTTGTACGTATAACAAACTAACTGACGAACGTGCGTTCTTTGCAAGGCGATCGAGTGTTCGACTTGCTGTTTCGCTCCGCGGAGTGGAGGGAACGCGCGTTCGTATTTGTTGAACTGTGTCGATCGACGGATACGCAAATAAATGTGTGATCGTTCGTGATGTCACTCGAGTGTCTCGTTCGGATAGCCTCCGCCGAGACGCCGTGACTATGTGCAATGTTACCCATGTTGTAACTACACCTTAACGCGTGTGGGGGGTGACTCAAAGATTCCGGGCTCATCGCTCGACTTTGATTCTACAACGAATGTGTCAAACGAACTTATCTACATACACACTGTATAATGTGATCAATGTCACGTGTCTCGGTGTTTATAAAAGAACGTTCGAATGGTGCGACCATTAATAATGTCGCGCGAGTCTCACGATTTCGTCGTCGTGTTGACTTCCACCGTTTATATAATATTGTTGTTGCGATCGATTCGATGTGTTGTTATGTTATGATCATCATAATCAATCGCACTTGTTAGCAACATATTGTATATAATTTGTGTCATTGTGTCAGACACCCGTTCCGGCGTCCTAGCGGCGTTCCGGTGACGGTTGCTGTCCGTGTGCATATTATGTAATAATGTGATGTGTGCATGTGCGTGCGCGTGTGTGAAATACCACTCGATCGATAGCTCCCTGGTTGATCCTGCCAGTAGTTATATGCTTGTCTCAAAGATTAAGCCATGCATGTCTCAGTGCAAGCCGTATTAAGGCGATACCGCGAATGGCTCAATATATCAGTTTTGGTTCCTTAGATCTTACTCAGTTACTTGGATAACTGTGGTAATTCTAGAGCTAATACATGCAATCAGAACTCTGACCAGTGATGGGATGAGTGCTTTTATTAGATCAAAACCAATCGACGGAGGGCCTCGCGTCTGAAGTCGTTAATTTTGATGAATCTGGATAACTTTTGCCGATCGCATGGTCCAGTACCGGCGACGCATCTTTCAAATGTCTGCCTTATCAACTTTCGATGGTAGTTTCTGCGACTACCATGGTTGTCACGGGTAACGGGGAATCAGGGTTCGATTCCGGAGAGGGAGCCTGAGAAACGGCTACCACATCCAAGGAAGGCAGCAGGCGCGCAAATTACCCACTCCCGGCACGGGGAGGTAGTGACGAAAAATAACGATACGGGACTCTTACGAGGCCTCGTAATCGGAATGAGTACACTTTAAATATTTTAACGAGGAACAATTGGAGGGCAAGTCTGGTGCCAGCAGCCGCGGTAACTCCAGCTCCAATAGCGTATACTAAAATTGTTGCGGTTAAAAAGCTCGTAGTTGCATTTGTGCGCCGCGCTGTCGGTGCACCGCATCCGCGGTGATACTGACACGTCTGCGGAGCATATCGTCGGTGAGCCGGCGGTAACACGCCGGTTCAATATCAAAATCCTATCGCGGTGCTCTTCAGTGAGTGTCGAGGTGGGCCGACAATTTTACTTTGAACAAATTAGAGTGCTCAAAGCGGGCTCAAAATGCTGCTTGAATATTTCGTGCATGGAATAATAGAATATGATCTCGGTTCTATTTTGTTGGTTTTCAGAACTCCGAGGTAATGATTAATAGGGATAACTGGGGGCATTCGTATTGCGACGTTAGAGGTGAAATTCTTGGATCGTCGCAAGACGAACATCAGCGAAAGCATTTGCCAAAGGTGTTTTCATCAATCAAGAACGAAAGTTAGAGGTTCGAAGGCGATTAGATACCGCCCTAGTTCTAACCGTAAATATGTCATCTAGCGATCCGCCGACGTTACAACAATGGCTCGGCGGGCAGCTTCCGGGAAACCAAAGATTTTGGACTCCGGGGGGAGTATGGTTGCAAAGCTGAAACTTAAAGGAATTGACGGAAGGGCACCACCAGGAGTGGAGCCTGCGGCTTAATTTGACTCAACACGGGAAATCTCACCAGGCCCGGACACCGGAAGGATTGACAGATTAACAGCTCTTTCTTGATTCGGTGGGTGGTGGTGCATGGCCGTTCTTAGTTGGTGGAGCGATTTGTCTGGTTAATTCCGGTAACGAACGAGACTCTAGCCTGCTAAATAGGCGTCGTCATTTAGGTGTGCGTGGCTCCGTCACGCAACTCACTGGCGACGTATTAAAATTCTTCTTAGAGGGACCGGCGTCTTCGAGGCGCACGAGATTGAGCAATAACAGGTCTGTGATGCCCTTAGATGTCCTGGGCCGCACGCGCGCTACACTGAAGGAATCAGCATGTTCTCCCTGGCCTAGAGGCCCGGGCAACCCGCTGAAACTCCTTCGTGCTGGGGATTGGGGTTTGCAATTATCCCCCATAAACGAGGAATTCCTAGTAAGCGCGAGTCATAAGCTCGCGTTGATTACGTCCCTGCCCTTTGTACACACCGCCCGTCGCTACTACCGATTGAATGATTTAGTGAGGTCTTCGGACCGACACGCGGTGGCTTCACGGCCGTCGGCGTTGCTGGGAAGTTGACCAAACTTGATCATTTAGAGGAAGTAAAAGTCGTAACAAGGTTTCCGTAGGGGAACCTGCGGAAGGATCATTAACGTAACGCGTGCTCGCACGTAACGTTCTTCGTTCCAAAGACACAAACAACGAACGGAACACCGTCGAACGTAGACTGATCGAAATCCGCGTCACGAGTTCGAAACTGGCGACGGCCGCTCTGTAGCGATCGTCGTCGGTTGTGTTCGATACACGATACTGTGTAGTGAGTGCGCGAGTGCTCTCTGTACGGTACGTTAGCGGTTTAGAATTGCGACGCTCTAGCGCTGTAGCTAGCGAGAGACG
>OZ037741.1:4190975-4198475 GCA_964035505.1 Watsonalla cultraria | reverse complement strand
GCCACTAGCATCGATCACCCCCACACTATACACTATACACTTTACTTTACTTTACTTTACACTTCAATTATTATTTATGAGGACATTAAAAAAAACAACCACGAACGCTAAGGCGGGAGCTGAGCTCCCGCCTCAGCGTTCTAACCTAACCGACGCGAGTCGGATCTGCAGATACATTCTTCTTTTTATTACATTATTTATTGCACACTGACACACACGAACAGCAGCCACATTATTAACACGCTTTTATTAGCTTGTACCTGTATGTATGTATGTATGTATGTATGTATGTATGTATGTAACCGACCCCTTTGAGCTCGATTTTGTCCTACTTTGTACGATCAGATTTAATTCAAACTTTGCACACCTGTCAAAAGTCGATGACAATGCAATAATCCGATCGAAGCATCCGATTATCCTAATTAGATTCGCCAGGATTAATTTATTTCTTTCCGCATCCTTTGCATGCGAGTAAGAGAGATAGAGCTAGTGCGCGAACTAACTTGATTGCTCAAAATTAACAGGAAGAATTCTTAGCCAATCGAACTAAATAATATATAGTTTAAAAAATTTAACTAAAAAATGAAAAATAAATAATAGTTTAAAAAAACTAAAAAAACACGCTTTCATTAAAAATCCAACTAAAAATCTGAAAATAAAATTTAATAAATTTGGATAAAGAATATTGTAAATTAGAAATATAGAATGCTTTTTTACATTTTTGTAAAAAAGCGTGGGGTGCATAGTGTTAATAATTATAAACATTTTATTGACAGATAATGAGTAGAAGAATCATCACTTTGATAATATAATATCTTAAAAAGCGCATTGAATACACCCCACGCTTTTTTACAAAAATGTACATTCTATATTTCTAATTTACAATATTCTTTATCCAAATTTATTAAATTTTATTTTCTGATTTTTAGTTGGATTTTTTATGAAAGCGTGTTTTTTTTTTTATATTATATTACCCCTTACCTTACCTATCTTGTAATTGCTAATTCATTCACTCGGCACACCACTGCCCACTGCCCACTGCCCACTGCCCACTGCCCACTGCCCACTGCCCACTGCCCACTGCCCACTGCGGCTGAAATAACAAAAACGTTACATTACATTACATATGTTAACAACAATTTTCACTTTCACATGTCATATGTCCAATGAGTTTAGATAAAATTATGGGGATGGTGAAGCACTGTAAGTAAAACTCTAAGCCGGAAATTGCAAAAATATCTTTAAACCGGAAATTTAATACAAAAATTTAATAAAACCATCAAAAATCTATAAATATATTCGGTATAAAACTCTAAGCCGGAAATTGCAAAAAAATCATACTTTAAACCGGAAATTTAATATAAAATAAATTCAACAAAAATTCAATAAAACAATCCTTATAACAGAAATGGTGAAGCACTCGAAGTACACCCGAAGACAAAAATCGATAAATATATTCGATATAAAACTCTAAGCCGGAAATTGCAAAAAAAATCATACTTTAAACCGGAAATTTAATACAAAAATTTAATAAAACCATCAAAATTCTATAAATATATTCGGTATAAAACTCTAAGCCGGAAATTGCAAAAAAATCATACTTTAAACCGGAAATTTAATATAAAATAAATTCAATAAAACAATCCTTATAACAGAAATGGTGAAGCACTCGAAGTACACCCGAAGACAAAAATCGATAAATATATTCGATATAAAACTCTAAGCCGGAAATTGCAAAAAAATCATACTTTAAACCGGAAATTTAATATAAAATAAATTCAATAAAACAATCCTTATAACAGAAATGGTGAAGCACTCGAAGTACACCCGAAGACAAAAATCGATAAATATATTCGATATAAAACTCTAAGCCGGAAATTGCAAAAAAATCATACTTTAAACCGGAAATTTAATATAAAATAAATTCAATAAAACAATCCTTATAACAGAAATGGTGAAGCACTCGAAGTACACCCGAAGACAAAAATCGATAAATATATTCGATATAAAACTCTAAGCCGGAAATTGCAAAAAAATCATACTTTAAACATTAATTTATAATAATATAAAATAAATTTAATTAACAACGGAGTAGAACGTCGCGGCGATAGAGAATAAAAAAAAAAAATTATCTCGCCCTCTTCCCCCCTCCCCCTAATCACCCCCGTTGTATCCTCCAAAATATTAAATGATATGATAAATAAATAAATAAATAAATAAAATAAAATACACGGTCCGGGGGGGACGACCACATGGTAAGGTGTCATCGAGGGGAGGTCGTGGGCGGGGAGGGGTAGGGGTAGGGGAGGGGGAGGGGGGGCGAGTGCGCTTTGTTATTGTGCCCGTACTCAGGTACGGCAGGCACCTGTTACAATGAACATAATAATTATGCCCAACATGTGCATACATATTATTATTACATAGCGAGATATGCGCACGCGCACGCGAACGCGCATCCGCGTTGTCGTTGTTCGACTGTCGAGCACATACATCTCACGTAAACGTTAAACGCATGGTAAAAGTGTGTGGAACGTTTGCGGCGAGGACAAGGCGCGCGGCAGAGAGTTAGTCAGCTCTTTGGGAACGGCGGCAGACGTGTGTTGTGGCGTTTTATGTGGATGTCTTATAGTTATTCGAAACGAAACGGAAACATTAACACATCTACGATCATATCGTATGTAATATAATATAATGCGATACATGATAAACGCATAATATCCACACACGACTGTCGTTGGACCCCGCTGCCGCTTCTGCGCGCCCGTGTTATAATACAATTTTTGTGAGCAGCGCGCGCATACACTTTTCACGTGTCACACGCGTGCCGCGCACTATTGTTGTACGTATAACAAACTAACTGACGAACGTGCGTTCTTTGCAAGGCGATCGAGTGTTCGACTTGCTGTTTCGCTCCGCGGAGTGGAGGGAACGCGCGTTCGTATTTGTTGAACTGTGTCGATCGACGGATACGCAAATAAATGTGTGATCGTTCGTGATGTCACTCGAGTGTCTCGTTCGGATAGCCTCCGCCGAGACGCCGTGACTATGTGCAATGTTACCCATGTTGTAACTACACCTTAACGCGTGTGGGGGGTGACTCAAAGATTCCGGGCTCATCGCTCGACTTTGATTCTACAACGAATGTGTCAAACGAACTTATCTACATACACACTGTATAATGTGATCAATGTCACGTGTCTCGGTGTTTATAAAAGAACGTTCGAATGGTGCGACCATTAATAATGTCGCGCGAGTCTCACGATTTCGTCGTCGTGTTGACTTCCACCGTTTATATAATATTGTTGTTGCGATCGATTCGATGTGTTGTTATGTTATGATCATCATAATCAATCGCACTTGTTAGCAACATATTGTATATAATTTGTGTCATTGTGTCAGACACCCGTTCCGGCGTCCTAGCGGCGTTCCGGTGACGGTTGCTGTCCGTGTGCATATTATGTAATAATGTGATGTGTGCATGTGCGTGCGCGTGTGTGAAATACCACTCGATCGATAGCTCCCTGGTTGATCCTGCCAGTAGTTATATGCTTGTCTCAAAGATTAAGCCATGCATGTCTCAGTGCAAGCCGTATTAAGGCGATACCGCGAATGGCTCAATATATCAGTTTTGGTTCCTTAGATCTTACTCAGTTACTTGGATAACTGTGGTAATTCTAGAGCTAATACATGCAATCAGAACTCTGACCAGTGATGGGATGAGTGCTTTTATTAGATCAAAACCAATCGACGGAGGGCCTCGCGTCTGAAGTCGTTAATTTTGATGAATCTGGATAACTTTTGCCGATCGCATGGTCCAGTACCGGCGACGCATCTTTCAAATGTCTGCCTTATCAACTTTCGATGGTAGTTTCTGCGACTACCATGGTTGTCACGGGTAACGGGGAATCAGGGTTCGATTCCGGAGAGGGAGCCTGAGAAACGGCTACCACATCCAAGGAAGGCAGCAGGCGCGCAAATTACCCACTCCCGGCACGGGGAGGTAGTGACGAAAAATAACGATACGGGACTCTTACGAGGCCTCGTAATCGGAATGAGTACACTTTAAATATTTTAACGAGGAACAATTGGAGGGCAAGTCTGGTGCCAGCAGCCGCGGTAACTCCAGCTCCAATAGCGTATACTAAAATTGTTGCGGTTAAAAAGCTCGTAGTTGCATTTGTGCGCCGCGCTGTCGGTGCACCGCATCCGCGGTGATACTGACACGTCTGCGGAGCATATCGTCGGTGAGCCGGCGGTAACACGCCGGTTCAATATCAAAATCCTATCGCGGTGCTCTTCAGTGAGTGTCGAGGTGGGCCGACAATTTTACTTTGAACAAATTAGAGTGCTCAAAGCGGGCTCAAAATGCTGCTTGAATATTTCGTGCATGGAATAATAGAATATGATCTCGGTTCTATTTTGTTGGTTTTCAGAACTCCGAGGTAATGATTAATAGGGATAACTGGGGGCATTCGTATTGCGACGTTAGAGGTGAAATTCTTGGATCGTCGCAAGACGAACATCAGCGAAAGCATTTGCCAAAGGTGTTTTCATCAATCAAGAACGAAAGTTAGAGGTTCGAAGGCGATTAGATACCGCCCTAGTTCTAACCGTAAATATGTCATCTAGCGATCCGCCGACGTTACAACAATGGCTCGGCGGGCAGCTTCCGGGAAACCAAAGATTTTGGACTCCGGGGGGAGTATGGTTGCAAAGCTGAAACTTAAAGGAATTGACGGAAGGGCACCACCAGGAGTGGAGCCTGCGGCTTAATTTGACTCAACACGGGAAATCTCACCAGGCCCGGACACCGGAAGGATTGACAGATTAACAGCTCTTTCTTGATTCGGTGGGTGGTGGTGCATGGCCGTTCTTAGTTGGTGGAGCGATTTGTCTGGTTAATTCCGGTAACGAACGAGACTCTAGCCTGCTAAATAGGCGTCGTCATTTAGGTGTGCGTGGCTCCGTCACGCAACTCACTGGCGACGTATTAAAATTCTTCTTAGAGGGACCGGCGTCTTCGAGGCGCACGAGATTGAGCAATAACAGGTCTGTGATGCCCTTAGATGTCCTGGGCCGCACGCGCGCTACACTGAAGGAATCAGCATGTTCTCCCTGGCCTAGAGGCCCGGGCAACCCGCTGAAACTCCTTCGTGCTGGGGATTGGGGTTTGCAATTATCCCCCATAAACGAGGAATTCCTAGTAAGCGCGAGTCATAAGCTCGCGTTGATTACGTCCCTGCCCTTTGTACACACCGCCCGTCGCTACTACCGATTGAATGATTTAGTGAGGTCTTCGGACCGACACGCGGTGGCTTCACGGCCGTCGGCGTTGCTGGGAAGTTGACCAAACTTGATCATTTAGAGGAAGTAAAAGTCGTAACAAGGTTTCCGTAGGGGAACCTGCGGAAGGATCATTAACGTAACGCGTGCTCGCACGTAACGTTCTTCGTTCCAAAGACACAAACAACGAACGGAACACCGTCGAACGTAGACTGATCGAAATCCGCGTCACGAGTTCGAAACTGGCGACGGCCGCTCTGTAGCGATCGTCGTCGGTTGTGTTCGATACACGATACTGTGTAGTGAGTGCGCGAGTGCTCTCTGTACGGTACGTTAGCGGTTTAGAATTGCGACGCTCTAGCGCTGTAGCTAGCGAGAGACGCGTCGCGTGTTCTAAGTGATGAATTTTTTTTTTTTTTTTTTTTCTCTCCAACACACACCGATAACAAAAACCATTACCCTGGACGGTGGATCACTTGGCTCGCGGGTCGATGAAGAACGCAGTTAACTGCGCGTCATAGTGTGAACTGCAGGACACATTTGAACATCGACATTTCGAACGCACATTGCGGTCCGTGGAGACACATCCAGGACCACTCCTGTCTGAGGGCCGGCTGTATAAAAACATAAATCACATTGCGCGCGAGCGCTTTTGACGGTCCTCCTGGCGGCGTCAGTCTCCAGGTCCGTTCAAATATTTAAGATTAAACACGTGTTACATGTACGTACGCAACGATGTCGTATGTGCGTATCACGGTGCCCGTCGCGCGTCTCCTCTTTTTGGAACGTTGCTCGCGAGGCGCTACACGTCTGACACGGCTAGTCTGTATACATGGACTGTTGACGATGTGAGCGCAACGATTGCGACCTCGTCGGATCGAGCGAGACGCGCGGCATAAAAAAAGGGCGTCGAGATGCGATAGACGTCGAAGTGTGTGCGTTATTTTGTGCTCGTTGTTTGTTAATGAATGTAGGCGGACTCGACGTCCGAAGAGGCGCGTCGACAACGTGTCTCCGTGCGCGGCGTTCGTCGCTCGCTCGGAGTGCGTCGTCGTAGCGCTGACGGATATCGCGTCTGCCTCGTAATTTTTTATCGTTGGCCTCAGATCAGGGAGGATCACCCGCCGAATTTAAGCATATTAGTAAGCGGAGGAAAAGAAACTAACCAGGATTTCCTTAGTAGCGGCGAGCGAACAGGAATATAGCCCAGCACTGAATCCCGCTGTTGTAACGGCAACGGGAGATGTGGTGTTCGGGAGGTTCCGCTTTCTCGTCGTCGTGACTCCTGTCCAAGTTCGTCTTGAACGGGGCCGTTTTCCCGTAGAGGGTGCCAGGCCCGTAGCGACGGAGGACGGCGGCGAGAGGGACTCTCCTAAGAGTCGGGTTGCTTGAGAGTGCAGCCCTAAGTGGGTGGTAAACTCCATCTAAGGCTAAATATTACCGCGAGACCGATAGCGAACAAGTACCGTGAGGGAAAGTTGAAAAGAACTTTGAAGAGAGAGTTCAAGAGTACGTGAAACCGTTCAGGGGTAAACCTGCGAAACTCGAATGAACGAACGGGGAGATTCATCGTCACTCCGCGGCGTACTAGCGGGCGCCTCGATGTCACCGATCTCGGTCGGGCGGCACGGGTCCCGCTAGTCGACGTCCGCGGACGGCGTGCACTTCTCCCTCAGTAATACATCGCGACCCGTTCGATGTCGGTCTAAGCGCCGTTCGGGAGCCCCATTGTGCACCTTTCGGGGTCACTTTGGGACCGCGACGTGCGCCGACCGGCCGTCGTACGGTATAAATTGACGAACCGCGCACGCGTTTCGCGCGCGTCAGGCCCGACGCAAGGCAACGTCGTATCCTATGTCCTGCCCGAGTGCGGACGTCGGTGCGGCGCGCCTGTCGTCGCTGCCGTGTTGTCTCTGACATGTGCGCGTCTCTGTCTGCGATGATTCAGTTTCGGGCACTCGCAGGACCCGTCTTGAAACACGGACCAAGGAGTCTAGCATGTGTGCGAGTCATTGAGATTTTTTAAACTGAAAGGCACAACGAAAGTGAAGGCGCGCGCTAGCCGCGCGCTCAGGGAGGATGGAGCGTCGGTCTAGGTCGATCTCTCGCACTCCCGAGGCGTCTCGTTTCCAATCCGTGAATGCAGGCGCGCTCTGAGCACAGATGCTGGGACCCGAAAGATGGTGAACTATGCCTGGTCAGGTCGAAGTCAGGGGA
>OZ037741.1:4183475-4185975 GCA_964035505.1 Watsonalla cultraria | reverse complement strand
ACAAAAATCGATAAATATATTCGATATAAAACTCTAAGCCGGAAATTGCAAAAAAATCATACTTTAAACCGGAAATTTAATATAAAATAAATTCAACAAAAATTCAATAAAACAATCCTTAAAACAGAAATGGTGAAGCACTCGAAGTACACCCGAAGACAAAAATCGATAAATATATTCGATATAAAACTCTAAGCCGGAAATTGCAAAAAAATCATACTTTAAACCGGAAATTTAATATAAAATAAATTCAACAAAAATTCAATAAAACAATCCTTAAAACAGAAATGGTGAAGCACTCGAAGTACACCCGAAGACAAAAATCGATAAATATATTCGGTATAAAACTCTAAGCCGGAAATTGCAAAAAAATCATACTTTAAACCGGAAATTTAATATAAAATAAATTCAATAAAACAATCCTTATAACAGAAATGGTGAAGCACTCGAAGTACACCCGAAGACAAAAATCGATAAATATATTCGATATAAAACTCTAAGCCGGAAATTGCAAAAAAATCATACTTTAAACCGGAAATTTAATATAAAATAAATTCAACGAAAATTCAATAAAACAATCCTTAAAACAGAAATGGTGAAGCACTCGAAGTACACCCGAAGACAAAAATCGATAAATATATTCGGTATAAAACTCTAAGCCGGAAATTGCAAAAAAATCATACTTTAAACCGGAAATTTAATATAAAATAAATTCAACAAAAATTCAATAAAACAATCCTTATAACAGAAATGGTGAAGCACTCGAAGTACACCCGAAGACAAAAATCGATAAATATATTCGATATAAAACTCTAAGCCGGAAATTGCAAAAAAATCATACTTTAAACATTAATTTATAATAATATAAAATAAATTTAATTAACAACGGAGTAGAACGTCGCGGCGATAGAGAATAAAAAAAAAAAATTATCTCGCCCTCTTCCCCCCTCCCCCTAATCACCCCCGTTGTATCCTCCAAAATATTAAATGATATGATAAATAAATAAATAAATAAATAAAATAAAATACACGGTCCGGGGGGGACGACCACATGGTAAGGTGTCATCGAGGGGAGGTCGTGGGCGGGGAGGGGTAGGGGTAGGGGAGGGGGAGGGGGGGCGAGTGCGCTTTGTTATTGTGCCCGTACTCAGGTACGGCAGGCACCTGTTACAATGAACATAATAATTATGCCCAACATGTGCATACATATTATTATTACATAGCGAGATATGCGCACGCGCACGCGAACGCGCATCCGCGTTGTCGTTGTTCGACTGTCGAGCACATACATCTCACGTAAACGTTAAGCGCATGGTAAAAGTGTGTGGAACGTTTGCGGCGAGGACAAGGCGCGCGGCAGAGAGTTAGTCAGCTCTTTGGGAACGGCGGCAGACGTGTGTTGTGGCGTTTTATGTGGATGTCTTATAGTTATTCGAAACGAAACGGAAACATTAACACATCTACGATCATATCGTATGTAATATAATATAATGCGATACATGATAAACGCATAATATCCACACACGACTGTCGTTGGACCCCGCTGCCGCTTCTGCGCGCCCGTGTTATAATACAATTTTTGTGAGCAGCGCGCGCATACACTTTTCACGTGTCACACGCGTGCCGCGCACTATTGTTGTACGTATAACAAACTAACTGACGAACGTGCGTTCTTTGCAAGGCGATCGAGTGTTCGACTTGCTGTTTCGCTCCGCGGAGTGGAGGGAACGCGCGTTCGTATTTGTTGAACTGTGTCGATCGACGGATACGCAAATAAATGTGTGATCGTTCGTGATGTCACTCGAGTGTCTCGTTCGGATAGCCTCCGCCGAGACGCCGTGACTATGTGCAATGTTACCCATGTTGTAACTACACCTTAACGCGTGTGGGGGGTGACTCAAAGATTCCGGGCTCATCGCTCGACTTTGATTCTACAACGAATGTGTCAAACGAACTTATCTACATACACACTGTATAATGTGATCAATGTCACGTGTCTCGGTGTTTATAAAAGAACGTTCGAATGGTGCGACCATTAATAATGTCGCGCGAGTCTCACGATTTCGTCGTCGTGTTGACTTCCACCGTTTATATAATATTGTTGTTGCGATCGATTCGATGTGTTGTTATGTTATGATCATCATAATCAATCGCACTTGTTAGCAACATATTGTATATAATTTGTGTCATTGTGTCAGACACCCGTTCCGGCGTCCTAGCGGCGTTCCGGTGACGGTTGCTGTCCGTGTGCATATTATGTAATAATGTGATGTGTGCATGTGCGTGCGCGTGTGTGAAATACCACTCGATCGATAGCTCCCTGGTTGATCCTGCCAGTAGTTATATGCTTGTCTCAAAGATTAAGCCATGCATGTCTCAGTGCAAGCCGTATTAAGGCGATACCGCGAATGGCTCAATATATCAGTTTTGGTTCCTTAGATCTTACTCAGTTACTTGGATAACTGTGGTAATTCTAGAGCTAATACATGCAATCAGAACT
>OZ037741.1:1412321-1666075 GCA_964035505.1 Watsonalla cultraria | reverse complement strand
CGATTCCTGCTGAAGAGAAGGTATTTAGAAGAAATTACATGCATAAATGTTGGATGGTTACATGCATGAATGTTGAGCGGTTACATGCATGAATGTTGGATGGTTACATGCTTGAATGTTGGATGGTAACATGCAGATGTTGGATGGTTACATGCAGATGTTGGGGTTACATGCATGAATGTTGGATGGTTACATGCATAAATGTTGAGCGGTTACATGTATAAATGTTGAATGGTTACATGCACATGTTGGATGGTTACATGCATGAATGTTGGATGGGAACATGCAGGTGTTGGATGGTTACATGCAGATGTTGGGTGGTTACATGCACATGTTGGATGGTTACATGTATGCATGTTGAGCGGTTACATGCATGAGTGTTGGATGATAACATGCAGATGTTGGAAGGTTACATGCAGATGTTGGGTGGTTACATACATTAATGTTTACAGGTGAAGGAGCTGTGGTGGCCGTAGGATTTAAGTAGTCGCAAGTGACTCAAGAATCCTAGCGGGGCCTGTATCAATGGGTTTTTCTAAATCTTATCCTGCTTTACAGTGAAGGAAAACATCGTGAGGAAACCTGCATATGTCTGAGAAGTAATTCAAACACGTATGTATAGTGGCTGAGACGGCGATAGACTCACCATCTGTCACGTTGGCACTTAATCATCTTGTGTGAAAAGTGTGTGTTGTTATTACAACACCTCTGCCTACACCCGGGGGAATACAGGCGTGAGCATATGTATGTATAGATAGGATAAATAGATATATATGTTTGTTAACAGGTACAATCCGGTGATGTGATAACCATAGACAAAGCGACAGGAAAATCAATAAATTGGGACGCAGTTTTGCACGAGCACGTGACTATGATGCTACAGGTGAGTTGGAAATATAATCTAGATTTTGAGATGAAGATTTTTGTTGCATCTCTTCGGTATTTCAAACAAAGCCTGCTACAGAAGACGCTATAATAACTATATCTATACAGATAATTAAAATTGAAGTGTCTGTTTGGAATTCTGAAATAACAGCTTTTCACTAAATGCATATGCACTAAATGAAAGTATATACGATACTGAAATACACTAAGCAAGTTTCAAATTTTTTCTCTGTCTGTCTGTCTGTTTGTTACGGGTAATCTCCGAAACGGGTGGACCGATTTTAACGGGACTTTCACTGGCAGGTAGCTGATGTACCAAGGAGTAACTTATGCATGAAACTAAATTTACGCGGGTGAAACCGCAGGGCACAGCTAGTATATATATTTTTATGATTTATATTGCATTACTTAACTTGTAAATATATTTTTTGTAAAGAGTAATTACTGAGTTTCTTGCCAGGTTGTTCTCAGTAAAAGCAACCTTCCGAACCTGCGGTAGCATGTATAATACTGTGTAATTATGTCATTCTGACGGTTTGAAGTACTTTGTATATAGTCTAATCGAATAATGATATTTTGAATTGAATTGAATTATATATATTTTATTTCAAGGCCAACAAGCCCGCTTCGTTCAGTGTCCAGAAGGCGAACTCCAGAAACGCAAAGAAGTGGTTCCCAACTGTCACTTACATGAAGTGGATGTTCATCAATTCGAGGACACACGGATTTCTAGCACTGTTCTCAGGTAAATATATACAGATAAATAAAATTTAAGTGTCTGTTTGTAATTCCAAAATAACGGCTTTTCACTAAATGCATATGAAAGTATACACGCTACTGACACTAAAAAACCAAGTTTTTAATTTTTTCTCTGTCTGTCTGTCCGTCTGTCTGTTTGTTCCGGGTAATCTCTGAAATGGCTGGACGGATTTTAACGGGACTTTTCACTGGCAGGTAGCTGATGTTTCAAGGAGTAACCTTAGGCTACTTTTATTTATTAAAAATATTGGGGTTCCGCGACAATAAGGATGAAACCAAATCTACGCGAGTGAAACCGCAGATAGACACACAGACAGAGAAAATTTTTAAAACTTGTATTTGTAGTGTCAGTAGCGTGTATACTTTCATATGCATTTAGTGAAAAGCTGTTATTTTGGAATTACAAACAGACACTTCAATTTTATTTATCTGTATGTATAGGTTAATCATATGCTTGTAAAACCGGTCACCCATCCATTTGTCAACCTTTCCAGGCGACACTGGAGAGATAAAGTCTGAGATCCGAGAACAGATCAACAGTAAAGTAGCAGAATGGCGAGAGGAAGGCAAAGCTGAAATGATACCTGGTGTGCTGTTCATTGACGAGGTATATTAATTACAAAGGGACAGTTTCTTCTAGAAGTTGTAGGGTTTTATGAATATATCACTATGTTGAAGTCGTAAAATATCTAGCTCCAACGATAACGTAGTTATAGGCTATGGTTGCTAAGGGCCGAAGAGCTCGCGGCCTTAAGCGATTGAATGAACGCGCGCCCGCGTTTACCTACATTACGTACGCAGTAATAAAACTATTGAAATTAAGGGGAAGGTTAAAGGTTTCGAAAAATGGTTTTATGGGATTATTTCAGGATTTATTAGTGGGAGGAAAAAAATAAAACCGTAGTTAGATTTCACGTGAATAACTCTACGTTACAGCTGATTTTTATGCGAAAATAAGATATTGATATGGTCAACTTTGAACATCAATAATTTTATTTGCTTCCTAAAATTATACCCTCTCACATATTTTAACAGCTGTCTTTAATATGTATGTATGTACATAAAATAGTGTGGACTATAGGTCAGTGTGACTATGAAATATGTAAATATATTATTAACTTACCCAAATAGGTAATTAACTACATCCTAATATGTAATTGACTGGGTTCCAATATGTAATTAACTTGGTCCCAATATGTAATTAACTGGGTCCAAATATGTAATTAACTGGGTCCAAATAGTTTATTAACTGGGTCCAAATATGTAAGTGACTGGGTCCTAATATGTAATTAACTAACTCAAATATGCAATTAACTGGTACCAAATATGTAATTAACTAGCTAGCAATAATGTTATTAACATATTATGTATCTTTATCCCACAGGCTCATATGCTGGATATAGAATGTTTTTCATTCCTGAATCGCGCGCTTGAATCTGAAATGGCACCGGTTGTGATAATGGCTACCAATAGGGGCATCACTCGTATCAGAGGCACTGCCTACCGCAGTCCCCACGGCATCCCCCTCGACCTGCTCGATAGAGCCATCATCGTGCCTACCAGCCCGTATTCACATCCCGAGTTGAGAGAAATATTGAATATAAGGTGAGTTACAAAAATTGGAAAATGCTTTAGAAGGTTCTTAATATGACATTTTTTAAGACAAATAGAAATTAATTTTTAATACCTATATGTCGGGGAAACCGGGACAGCTGTTAAAATATGTGAGAGGGTATAATTTTAGGAAGCAATTAAAATGATTATGACTAAAATATCTTCTTCCGTTTTCGAGTAATTGATTTTCAAAGTTGACCATATCAAGACCTTATTTTCGCATAAAAATCAGCTGTAACGTACGTTCATTCAATCGCTTAAGGCCGCGAGCTCTTCGGCCCTTAGCAACCATAGCCTATAACTACGTTATCGTTGGAGCTAGATATTTTACGACTTCAACATAGTGATATATTCATAAAACCCTACAACTTCTAGAAGACAACTGTTCCTTTTTCTCTGACACCCTGTATACTACTAGCTGACCCGACTGTCTTAATTATGAGAATGCAGCATGTATTTTGTCAATTCTATGTCAAACATCATAAGGTTACATCAACAAGTTTTTATTGTCCAAAGCTAAGGTTAGATTTAAGAAGACAGAAATAATTTTATATGGTGGTTAAGAATTCTTAAGTTTTCAAATTTTCCAAGCAATTTTCTTTCATAAGAACCATCTCCTGACAATAACGAACACAACAAAAAAATTATTATAGAAATTAGTCCAGCCGTTCATCCGTGATGTCGTGACCAAGGGAAATGGGGATTCATTTTTATATATATAGATTTATCTATAAAGATAAATACAATTTAAGTGTCTGTTTGTAATCTACACTAATATTATGAAGAGGAGATATTTGATTGTATTTTTGTTTGTTTGTTTGCATTGAATAGGCTCCGAAACTACTTGACGGATCTTGAAAATTCTTTCAGCAATGGATAGCTACATCATCAGCGACTAACATAGGCTATATTTTATCCCCGTACTCCCACGAGAAAGGGAACTACGCGGGTGAAACCGCGTGACGTCCGCTAGTTAAAAAATGAAATTAAAATTGTTCACAGATGCGAAGAGGAGGACTGTCAAATGTCAAATGACGCTTTGACAGTTCTGACACGTGTCGCCACGGAGACGTCACTGCGGTATGCCATACAACTGATCACCACGGCTTCACTCGTCGCCAAGCGGAGGAAGGCCACCGAGGTACTATATACTTATTTATTGATGAAGAAAGCCTATTATAATATTTCTGACTAGCTGTGCCCCGCGGTTTCACCCGCGTAGATGTAGTGTCATCCTTATTGTCGCGGAACCCTAATATTTTTGATAAATAAAAGTAGCCTAAGTTGAAACATCAGCTACCTCCCAGTGAAAGTCCCGTTAAAATCGGTCCAGCCGTTTCAGAGATTACCCGGAACAAACAGACAGACAGACAGAGAAAAAATTTAAGACTTGGTTTTTCAGTGTCAGTAGCGTGTATACTTTCATATGCATTTAGTGAAAAGCTGTTATTTTGGAATTACAAACACAGATTTTAGAGTACAGATTTGTGGTTTAGAGAAATGTCGGTAAACCACGACGTATACGCGATCGTACACGACGTGACGCATCTTACTGTCATTACGTCAGCCGCAGAGGCGTGCATTGGATTTTCAGAGGGGTAGGCATAAACAATAAGTAGGTAGGTAGGCAGGCTAAGTACATACCTTTGTGACGCGGCGTAGGCACGTACGTCTTGGTAAAGATACACATCTATATCTATACAGATAAATAAAATTGAAGTGTCTGTTTGTAATTCCAAAATAACAGCTTTTCACTAAATTCATATGAAAGTGTACACGATACTGACACCGAAAAACCAAGTTTTAAAATTTTTCTCTGTCTGTCTGTCTGTCTGTTTGTTCCGGGTAATCTCTGAAACGGCTGGACCGATTTTAACGGGACTTTCACTGGCAGGTAGGTGATGTTTCAAGGAGTAACTTAGGCTACTTTTATTTATTAAAAATATTAGGGTTTCGCGACATGAAGCATGAAACTAAATCTACGCGGGTGAAACCGCAGGGCACAGCTAGTACGAACATAAACACACACACACACGAGTGTATTCAGTGATCACAAATTGTAACTTCTGCTTACCTGCTTATATGCAATGCACGCCATTGACGTCAGGCTCTATAGACAAAGTAACATGATCCTCACGCTTCGTTCACAAACGGTACAAAATGTACGGGAATGACATATGTCACTTGACTGACTTATGTCACGTGACTGACTTATGTCATTGCCATACGTTTTATATCGTTTCTAATAGTATATTTTGTCTGTTGATCCAGGTAGGCATGGAGGACGTGAAGAAGGTGTACTCCCTGTTCTTGGATGAGCATCGCTCGGAGCAGTTCCTGAAGGAATACCAGGATGAGTTTATGTTCAACGATGGTAGTGGGGGTTAGTTACATATAATACAACCAATTTATACATCCATCCAATCGTATGGACGTCACGCGGTTTCACCCGCGTAGTTCCCGTTCCCGTGGGAGTACGGGGATAAAATATAGCCTATATTAATCAGTGATAATGTAGCATTCATATGGTGGAAGAATTTTTAAAATCGGTCCAGTACTTTTTAAGCCAATGTGTTACAAACATACAAATCTTTACACTTTATAATATGTATATATAAAACTTGAACCCTCTAGTTACAAAACATGCTACACAAGCGACGCAAGTTTGAATCCCAGCGGGGCCTGTACCAATGGATTTTTCTAATAACGTAAGTGCAGTGATTTCACACCACGTGCTTTACGGTGAAGGAAAACATCGTGAGGAAACCTGCATATGTCTGAGAAGTAATTCAAACACGTATGTATAGTGGCTGAGACGGCGATAGACTCACCATCTGTCACGTTGGCACTTAATCATCTTGTGTGAAAAGTGTGTGTTGTTATTACAACACCTCTGCCTACACCCGAGGGGAATACAGGCGTGAGTATATGTATGTATATACAATTATTCAATATTTTCAGATGCCCCTACGCTGATGGAAGTGTCTCAATAAATGAAAATCAGGATTGCAAGAAAAAAAACATCATTCCAACTTTTTTAAACTATGAAGAATGACAGCTGTCAGATTGACATTGACATTTGATTCGCAATGACATAGGTTCAAATTAATGTACCTATAATATTTCTTAAACTTTCGCGATTTAAATTCATTTTTTTTTAAGTTTCACGTGACTTATCACGATAATATTTTGAAAATAACGTACCTCGACGTTTCGAGCGGGTTACACCAATCGTGGACGCGATAAGCCCAGAGTAACTTTAAAAAAAAAACAAAAAAAATGTCTGCACGAGATTAAAAAGAACATCAAATACATCGTTATTTGCTTAGACTTCTTCCAAAGTACTTTCAATTCGTCAGAACACAACAAATACATTATACACGATTATAAATGCTACCACCGGGTTCGGAAGGTTGCTTTTGTCGACAAGAACCCGGCAAGGACCCCGGTAATTACATTATTCAAAAAAAAAATGTTTGTTTACAATATTCTTCTTGTAATGGTTACAGTATCTCATAAATGTAATAAGGCATTGTCAAAAATGAAAACAGGACAATAATTGTTTTGAAAGACCTGTAATAGATTTTTAGGAGTGTAGACAAAGTAACATTATCCTCACGCTTCGCTAATAAAAACGAAACAGTCACATGCCTGTCACGTGACATACGCTTGACAAATAGAATATTAATAGACAATGTCCAATTCAGTTGTTATTGCACAGTTGCTATTGCGCATATCATTCGATCAGCGAAGTTAAGCAACCATACGCCTAGCCAGTAGTTGGATGGGTGACCGCGGGAGTTCCCTCCGTGCCTCGGAGAGCACGTTAAGCCGTCGGTCCCGGTTGACAATTTAACATCTTTGGCAATCGTTACAGGTCAGTCAAAGGCCTAAGAGAGTCTGACAACTGGTTTAACCCAGATTGCCGATTTTCCTCGAAAAAGGGGTTGCGAAGGTCAGATGGCAGTCGCTTCGTATAAAAATCAGGTGATCAGCCACATCGGGTTGAATCAAGTGCTGACCACAAATACAGGGGATTAAGGCCAGGGAGATGATGATGTCCAATTCAGTTGTTCTCCCCATACAATTTGGTAGATAACATGAACCTTTGACAGTTGATAGCGGCATCTATTCTATGCGTTTGATCGTCTCTTGACGGACGTAAACGATTGATCGTGAGCGATTGGAGACAGATTCGTTTAAAAGCGTATACTATTATTACAAAATTACTTGGCGTCATTAAGAAACCTAAATCTTTAATTGTAAGTCAACGTGACAAATATCGATATTTCACATTACCGAAGTTGGTACAACACTATCAGGAAGGTCTTGATACAATGTTGCCACAATAATAACATACTTTGCTGCTATTAAGTTAGCCTATCATAACTCTAAAGTCATCGATTTATAGAATTGTCTATGCATAAGAAACGCTTTTATTTTGTGATTTATAAGAATTACTGTTTAGTTTTTATTTACCAAATGTATTGTCTTATTAACAGCCGAAGAAACTGCTCCACTGTGGAAGAATTGTAAGATTGTGTTTATAATAAAATGATAATAAAAACATAGCTTGTTTTAATCTATAGAGATAAATAAAATCGAAGTGTCTGTTTGTAATTCCAAAATAACAGCTTATCACTAAATGCATATAAGTGTACACGATACTGACAAAAAAAACATTTTTTTAGATTTTTCTGTCTGTTCTGGATAATCTCCGAAACGGCTGGACCGATTTTAATGGGACTTCTATCTTTTAGATTTTAACGGGAATCTAAATATTATTATTTTTATTAATTGAATATATTATACATTTGTAGAAGTACAATAGTCGATTACTTTCGAATATATCTTATCTGTGTCCAACTTTGCAGTGACAAGTCGGGCGTGTCGCAACACTACGTAGTACCAACCTTCACGTAAAAATTTAATCAATAGGTAATTATTCCTTCAGTCAAACTAAAAATTGTGGTGTATTTTCAATCAAATTTTTGTGATAATTCAAAATGTTGGGCATCAGGAGTCTTATCAGAGCTAACCAGCAGATCGTGAAGAATGTAGTGCAGCAGAGAAACATGAGTGTGATCTCCACTCCAGCTAGAAATAAGGTTTCGAAGGGCGTAAGTATTCACTCTTCATATCAAAAATTTATCCTAAAATCGCTTATATTCTAAAGCAAATAGATATGTTTAGCATGATTTGAACCTATTTTGAAAGTGTGAAGGTCTTAAAGGATTATTAAAAGGACTTTGAAGTTGTTTTTTTAAAATTACGTAATTTATTTTTTGAGGTTATGTATTGGATGGAAGATAAGAATTAAGAATTTTCTTTTTTATACTTGACGAAGTAAATTCTGGTATGTAAGTAGTTTTTTTCAAATAAATAAGGAAGTAAAAAGTTATGTCATGTTTGTATATTGGAACTGTGTCCATGGGCTTATATTTCCTTTGCGTTATATGGTACAATAATTTAAAAAAAAGTTAAAGCAAGCTTCTGCACCCAGTAAATGGGTCCAAGTAAACTTCTTAGCTTTACTCAAGAACTTCTGAGATTTGAAATTTCGTTTTGGTCGCAAAGAAAATATAAGCCCATGGACACAGTTCCAATATACAAACATGACATAACTTTTTACTACTCTGCTTACAATGATGATGGTAGGAGGGGGCCTACTATCATCAGGTCTATTCAATGATCAAGTTATCAATAAAATGTTAAAGAACTGCCTTTATTATCCATATTAATTTTGTAAATGGGAAAGTAGCTCTGTCTGTTACTTTTTTTACAAATAAAATGCTGATATTATTTGTAAGTTATAATATAAAAAAGTGTATTCAAAATGAACTATTTGGCCAAAGCCACAGGTATTATAAATTTTGGCTGTAAAATTAATAGTTATGCTATTAATACATTTTGTTTTGGTGTTGTTTAAGAGTTAGAGAGTGCTGATGATCTGTTCTATGTAGTGGATGAAAGATTATCCCCAAGGGGTAGGCAGAGGTGTTGTAATAACAGCACCCACTTCACAAAAGATGATTAAGTGCCAACGTGACAGATGGTGAGTCTATCACCGCCTCAGCCACTATGCATATGTCTTTGATTACTTCTCATACATATGTAAGTTTTCATACAAAGTTTTCCTTCACCGTAAAGTATGGTGTGAAAGCACTGGAATTCTAAATTGTGTAGAAGGTGACTGCTCAAACCCCATGGCTACCACGGCTATTATTTTATTAGTAGGTAAGCTATTATTATATTTTGAGGTGTTGAAGTGTTAAAAAGAGCTGATGAAGGATGTAAGTGCAGAAGATTTTGTAAAAATTCGTATATAATTCTTCAGGTTTCTACAGAAGGTTTTTCTAAATTGTTTTATTTCTATCATCAGGAGATCATCGTCCTATCAACCCTCATGGTGATCGGCTGGTCAGCCATCCCCGCCTGGGTGCTTGTCAACATGAAACACTACCGTGACCACGAATAAGCTTTTACCATAGACAGAAGCAAGGATAATAATAAATGTGAATCAAAATGCCGATTTTTCATCTTTTACTGTCAAGCAGGCTGAATGATTATAGACCAATGACTAAAATAAAAAAAAAAGCAAATTTTTTTTTGTTTAGAAATGTCATTTGGTGGCGGTAAAATATTGTCAATCTTAATAAATTACATTGATTATTATCTTTGTCTAACAATAGTAGTGAGACTCTTATGTTTATGTATAAGTAAAGGTTAATTTATCCAATGATTGTTTTATTTAAATTTAGTAACAAAAAATAGTAAGGAAGGAAATTTCTTTTTTTATTGCGATTACATTTTCTGTATGGCAATCCTACCAAATTAAATTCGTAGGATCCATTATAGTTGCATCGTACACATTTTGACAAAAACTGGTATCAAATATTTTTCTCTTTTAAACTTAAAGGAATATTAAGGGAAGAAACAGGAAAAAAGTCGTATTTTATTTAATTACTTAATATCTTTACAACATGAATATTAAACAAGCAACACTGACGATCAACAATGGCGCGGATTTTGACAGAAAAGCGCTTGAATTAGCCACTCGTACGATGGGCGCACATTCTTTTTGTAACCACTCGTATTCTTCTGTGAGATTTCTTTGCTGCAAAATGGGTCCAATTTCTGACAGCACTCGTGCGTGATAATCATTAAGATACTTTATCTGTGAAACAAAAAAAACAATAAATAATGTTCGGATATTTAAGAAATAACGCAAGCTTTGTATACCAATGACTAGCGGATGTCACGCGGCTGCACCCGCGTAGTTTCCGTTCCCGTGGGAGTACGGGGATAAAATATAGCCTATGTTACTCGCTGATGATGTAGCTATCCATTGCTGAAAGAATTTTCAAGATCGGTCAAGTAGTTTCGGAGCCTATTCAATGCAAACAAACAAACAAACAGTCAAATGTTTCCTCCTTATAATATTAGCGTATTACATTCGTGCTATATTCTAGAATATTGATTACTAGCTGTGCCCCACGGTTTCACGCGCGTAGATTTAGTTTCATCCTTATGGTCGCGGAAACCTAATATTTTTTATAAATAAAAGGTAGCCTATGTCCTTTCTCAGGGTCTAAAGATTGTCTGTGCCTAATTTCATCAAAATCGGTTGAGAGGTTTAAGCGGGAAAGCGTAACAGACAGACAGAGTTACTTTCGCATTTATAATATTAGTAGGATTTATTTGAATGGATCTAAAATCATCCACAGATAATAAAGTTTTTTTTTTAATGATTTTTATATTTTACCTCATAATCAGTGAGTAAGTCGACATCCAAGCAGGCTGTTTGGTGAGGCACAAGGGAGATCGTGTAGAACCCCACAGCACCACGGCCTTCGAAGTCTGCTACTAACTCGCTGGCCTGTAGACATAACAATACCGTGAAGTAAAAAAAAATTCAAGAAGAATAGACGTAGCATGTAGCCTAGTGCATATGCTCACGCCTGTATCCCCTTCGGGTGTAGGCAGAGGTGTTGTAATAACAACACACACTTTTCACACAAGATGATTAAGTGCCAACGTGACAGATGGTGAGTCCATCGCCGTCTCAGCCACTATACATACGTGTTTGAATTACTTCTCAGACATATGCAGGTTTCCTCACTATGTTTTCCTTCACCGTGGTGTGAAAATCACTGTATATAAGTTTTTAGAAAAATTCATAGGTACAGGCCCCGCTGGGATTCGAACTTTTTTTTTTTTTTTTTTTTTTTTTTTTTTTTATTGACGAGGGGGAAACCTTCAAAAGGTCCCCGACCGCCCTGGGAGAGGCAGATCGGGGTATGTGGGATTTTTACCGCACTAAAACCCCCCCGGTGGCCATCCTCAGTGCTTTGGGGGGACTCCGGGTACTCTGATAGATCGCACCGGTGTCCCCCCACACTTTGCCGGGGCACATCCCCGGGGCAGCTGTGTCGCCGCCCCTGGAGACCTCGCTGTGCAAGGCAGCGCGAGCCACGTCGCGCTGCCACCTTCCCGGGCCCGCGGCTCAGTGGTCAAAGCTCCCACCCCGACCACCGCCAGCAGGCCCTCCGGCCCCCTTTTAGTCGCCTCTTACGACAGGCAGGGGATACCATAGCCAAATTCTTAGACCCTGGCTATTGGGTGGACGGTCCGGGGCGTGCGTTGCCTCCGCCCCGCCGTCGCCGTCGTCTCCGAGAGGGATCGGCTCTCTCCCGATCCCGCTCGGAGGCCTCCTTCTGGGACATTACTGTCTCGCAGAAGGAGACTACGGCCCTCCATGCCTCTCTGTCTGCTAGCATAGCCGTCACTACGCGTGGCAGAGAGAGGTCCTGCCCGATCCTGGTGACCAGGATTCGCCGTTCCGAGCTCCACGCTGCTCTAACCCCGAGGCCACAACGGCTCGTCGTCGTGTAGCCTAGTGATGTAATGAGTATTCGTATTCGCGGTTATTCGTATTTGCATTCGCATTCGCAAAATTTCTGCAAATATGAATATAAGGATTAAAAAAACAATTTGTAAATAATGGTAGGTTAATAAAATCATCAATACCATTCTTGGAGGGGAGTGATGTACTTAGCGTACACCACAGTAACATAAGTTTAAATTTATATTGTGGTACTACATATACCTGCATATGATCCGCATCTCGTGTCATCAGTATGGTTTCCACCAGATCTTCGTGTCTCACTCCGTATTCTCCCACTTCATAATATCCTGGCTCTGCAATAACAGTAGGTCTAAAAAGGCCACTTTGGGAGAATCATATTATGATTCTTCAAATTCAAATGTCACTTAAGTGCAATTCATATTTATGATTCACGAATGAATACAATAATTGTAGATGTTAGTCCCTAAGTAACTTTTTATGGTTCTGTTATTTGTCATAAAAGCAATTCATATTTTGTGGACCATTTTAGGAATCTTCATAGGAAAGTGAATTGCGAAATATGAATTATTCCTGAATCATATTCGGATCACATTATGATTCTCCCAAAGTGGCCGTTTTAGACCTACAGAATTCAATACAAATCATGTGAGGTACTGTAGACCTTAACAAAGTAACATTCTCTTGCTCTTGCGCTAATAGTGTCATGTTTAGGCCGACAGAGGCTGTTCCGATCCTATACAAATCTGCGTTTACGTCGACGCGGTGACTTGTGACGGCGGCAGTGAACAACTCGCACTAGACCCTTTGGCACAGACAAGGGAATGACATATGTCACGTGACATATGTCATTCCCGTACATTTTGTATCGTGTCTACTAGCGAAGCGTGAGGATAATGTTACTTTGTCTACAGACCTCGATTAGATATTAGCCGCCCTAACCGAAATTCGATTCGATTGTCCGTGTACTTAAAACGAAATATCGGCTGAAAATTTACTTAATAATATAATGATCTCGTAACAAATTGCAGTTACGACGGCTAATCTCAACGAGAATTAGCCATGTGCGCAGGAGATATGACAGTGCATGTGAACTAGCTGTGCTCCGCAGTTTCACCCGCGTAGATTTAGTTCCATGCTTAACCATGAACCCTAATATTTTTGATTAATAAAAGTAGCCTAAGTTACTTCTTGAAACAGCCAGTGAAAGTCCAGTTAAAATCGGTCCAGCCGTTTCAGAACAAACAGACAGACGGACAGACTTATTTTAAAACGTGCTTTTTTAGTGTCAATAGCGTGTATACTATCATATGCATTTAGTGAAGACTGTTATTTTGGAATTACAAACAGGCACTTCAATTTTATTTATCTGCATAGATTTACTAACGTGACTTACCGTTGCTATAAATCATATTGGGTGCAATGCCAGGGTCGTTAGCGGCCGGGCCACTGAGGATCCAGGTGGGTCCTTCGTGGACATTGAGGAAGTGTCCCACGCCGTGTCCGGTCCCGTGACCGTAGTTCAGCCCCACGTCCCACAGGGATTTGCGGGCTAGCACTTCTATTACGTGGCCCTAGGAATCATAAAACTATAAGGTTAGAGAGGCAGTAGCCGTAGGGTTTGAGCAATCGTCCAAGTCCCTAGTGCGAGTTTTCTTAAAATCGCCGTCACAAGTGATCGCGTCGACGTAAACGCAGATTAGTATGGGCTCACAATAGTGTCATGTTTAGGCCGACGGAGGCTGTTCCGATCCTATACAAATCTGCGTTTACGTCGACGCGGTGACTTGTGACGGTGGCAGTGGAAAACTCACTAGGCACTCTGAATCGCAAGTGACGCGAGCTCGAATCCCAGCGGGGCCAGGGGCCCAACCATGAGCTCTTATTGCAATGTTAATTCAGTGGTCCTAGTGCGAGTTTTCCACTGCCGCCGTCACGAGTCACCGCGTCGACGTAAACGCAGATTTGTATAGGATCGGAACAGCGCCTCTGTCGGCCTAAATATGACACTATTGTAAGCCCGAACTGAATAAATCATTTTCATTTACAGCATATTAAGAACTTCTAGGCTTTGACAATTCATTCGTGTACCGTACTATTAAACGTCAAAGCTAAGAAGTCAATACGCGCTGCTTAAACGATCATAGCTGGAAAAATTGGTCAGAAAAACCAGTTTGCGCAAAACTGGTTGCGGACATTAAGACAAAAATACCGGATAGTCTACATGGGTACTTGACACTGGTTAATACCCCATCGTTAACACTTAATGATTGGGAATGTTTTGTATTGTGGGGGCTGGGCCCCAACCATGAGCTCTTATTGCAATGATAATTCAGTTGTGCGACAGTGACAGATGTATACACGTCACATACATCTGTCTCATGAATGAGTGAAACTATCATGGCAATAACAGCTCATGGTAAGGCCCCTGTACCAATGAGTTTTTCTACGTGCGGTGGTTTAACACGTATGTATTTCATGGTTGCCCGCGAATCCATAAAGTTTTTAAAAACTCTAAGTAGCCTAAGTTACTCCTTGTTGCTAATATTCGTCAGTGAAAGTCCCGTTAAAATCTGTCCAGCCGTTTCGGAGATTACCCGGAACAAAGACCGACAGAGGAAAAATTTAAAACTTGTTTTTTTTGTGTCAGTAGCGTGTACTTTCATATGCATTTAGTAAAAGCTGTATTTTTGGAATTACTAATAGACACTTCAATTTTATTTAACTGTATAGATATAAATGGGAAAGTGGTTCTGTCTGTTTGTCTGTTACTTTTTTACAAATAAAATGATGAAACAATTTTTAAGGAACATATAAATACTCAAACGCAATGGCCAGCAGACAGACGGAGAAAAATTTATAAAATAGGTAGTTCTATGTCAGTATCTAATATTTTGCAGTTACAAACAGACACTTCAATTTAATTTATCTGTATAGATGTATAGATTGAATACCAAAGTCCGTGCAGGGAAGACAGCAGTGGCTAGTGAGATTTGTCCTTTCATGACGCGAGTGAAGGCGAGTCGCTGCGCAGGAGTCGGCGAGGATTGCATGTGACGGGTGCGAGTTATATCTGTCGTGCCATCCCTGTAACAAATAAAAACAACACTCTCCTTTCACCCGCGTAGCTGATGATGTAGCTATCCATTGCTGAAAGAATTTTCAAGATCGATCAAGTAGTTTCGGAGCCTATTCAATGCAAACAAACAATAAAACAGTCAAATCTTTCCTATTTATAATATTTTAGTGTTGATTGTAATTGTAGCGGTTTATAAAATAAACGTCAAAACACAATATGATTTTGGAATTCTTTTTGGAGTCTTTTCACACAAGATGATTAAGTGCCAACGTGACAGATGGTGAGTCTATCGCCGTCTCAGCCACTATACATACGTGTTTGAATTACTTCTCAGACATATGCAGGTTTCCTCACGATGTTTTCCTTCACCGTAAAGCACGTGGTGTGAAATCACTGCACATAATTTTTTAGAAAAACTTATTGGTACAGGCCCCGCTGGGATTAGAGCTTGCGTCGCTTGTAGCAGGACATTGCTCAAAACCCACGGCCAATGAATTAATTAAATATAATAAATAGGCAACGACACATCGCGTTGACGTAAGCGCATATTTGTATAGAGTCGAAACAACGCCATCTGTCGGCCTTCGGTGGCATTATTTCGATCCTATACAAATCTGCGTTTACGTCGTCGCGGCGACTTGACGGCGACAGTGAAAAACTGGCACAAGTAGTTTTTTTTGGATATGGTCTCTCGCAGTTGGTAGGGGGGAGTTACCTCCACTGCTTAAGCCTCCACAGCTAAGGGCACCCCGGTGCGGGGCTCGGACCTCGGCTTAGGGCGTTGCTGGGGGATGAGCTAGGGAGCTGGATCTGAGTGGTATTATTTAGGGACGTGTTTAAGGCTAGTGGCTCGGCTAGCAGAGGACGGGGGGGACGATGACGTAGAGTTCGCGACGAGCCTCGCCGGCGAGGACAGAACAATGGTCGGTTGGGTACTCGCACCATCCGGGTCTTCTCACAGTCCCTGTAGGGGGGCTGGGGTATCCGTTTCGGGACTTTTGGCCGCCTGACGGAGGTGTCGAACGCCGCGCAGTAATCCGCACGGGGCGTTGGGTTGATGTGCCTGCACCCGGAGGAGTGCTGGTCGATGACATCGCCTTGACACTGGGCGACCAGTGAGTGTGGCACGCGTGAGATCCTCTTCAGCCGGGTGAGACCCCGTGGGGGGAGCAGTGGCGTGCCTTGCATATAAGCAGGTAAGCAGAAGTTACAATTTGTGATCACTGAATACACTCGTGTCGTGTGTGTGTGTGTTTATGTTCGTATGTGTATCTTTACCAAAACGTATCTACCTACGCCGCGTCACATAGGTATGTACTTAACCTGCCTACCTACCTACTTATTGTTTATGCCTACCCTTCTGAAAATCCAATGCACGCCCCTGGGGGGGAGGCTCAGCTAACGACCAGCGAGCAGGCGGCGACTAGGTGTTGGGTACTCGCACTAGACACTCAGATAAATGATGTACTTGATGATGATGTACTTACAAATACTGTCCCCCGGAGTCGACCAAAAGCATTTCGTCTCGTTCTATCACCTTCTGCTCTCCCTCCCTCTTGGGTGCGTAATGTATTATAGCCCCATTCTCGCCCGCACCTGCTATGGTCTCGAAAGACGGGCCCATGAAGTACTGTTCTTCTCTGTGGAGAATATGATATAATAATCTGACGACAACGTTGCTCTAATGGTTGTAAGCCTGGAAAAGTAACATACTCTCACGCTTCGCTAGTAGAAACGATACAAAATGTACGGGAATGACATATGTCACGTGACTGATTTATGTCATTGCCATACATTTTGTATCGTTTCTATTAGCGCAAGCGCGAGTGAATGCTACTTTGTCATCAGGAACTGAAAATGAAAATGAAAATGAAAATGAAAATGATTTATTCAGTTTAGGCCCTGGTAAGGCACTTATGAACGTCGAGGAATCTACCACCGGTTCGGAAACTAGCCTTCTGAGAAGAACCGGCAAGAAACTCAGCTGGCATCATGTACATTTCATTACACAGTAAAATAATAATAATTACAAAAAAAAAAACATCATAAATTATTCACAATAGTGAAAATTGTATCAGCATGCATGTGTAAAAAATAATAATTAAAAACGTAAAAACAATACCAAATGATTTACATATCATGTTTGCATACCATGTCATTGCCAGGAGCTACTTGTGCAGAGTTTTAATTCCATATGTCTTTATCATTTATGTAATCCGAAATTGTATAATAAGCTTTCTTCATCAGTACAGTTTTAATGTGTGTCTTAAATTTATCATAATTTAACGCGTTTATTGACTGTGGGATTTTATTGTAGAAACGAACACAATTCCCCATGAATGATTTATTTACCTTTGCTAACCTGAATCTAGGAGCTACAATTTTGTGTTTATTTCGTGTTGAAATTGAATGAATGTCCGAGTTTAAATTGAATAGATGAATATTTTTTTTCATGTATAGCAAATTCTCATAAATGTACAGTGACGGTAGGGTGAGAATATTTATTTCTTTAAATTTATCTCTAAGAGAATCTCGGGGGTCCAGCGAGTATATTGCCTTGATGGCTCTCTTTTGAAGTATAAAAATTGAATCTAAGTCTGTTGCGGAACCCCATAACAATACGCCATATGACATGACACTATGAAAGTAAGCGTAGTAGACTAATCTAGCAGTATCAATATCCGTCATTTGTTTAATTTTTCTAACCGCAAACGCAGCTGAACTAAGCTTTTTTGACAATGCTTCAATATGGGCGCCCCATTGTAATTTAGAATCTAAGGTAAGACCTAAGAATACTGTGCTTTCGACCAACTCCAATTGACTCCCAACTAATGATATATTTGTATCTATTTGCGATGTATTAGGTGGTGAAAATCGGATACATTTTGTTTTTTTAGAATTTAAAACGAGATTATTGGCATCAAACCATTTTGAAACAGATGTTAGAGTTTCATTTAGTGCCTTAAGATCTTTGTCTTTTCTACTCACTTTGAAAACTAAAGATGTATCAACTAACTGTCAGACTAAAAAAACAGTATATTCATATTATATCCGTTGTCTGGTATACTCAGGTTCGGAAGGGTACTTTTACTGAGAAGAACCTGGCAAGAAACTCAGTGATTACTGTTTTCAAAAATATTATACATATGCTCACGCCTGTATTCCCCTCGGGGGTAGGCAGAGGTGTTGTAATTTTCAACACCCACATTTCACCGAATATGATTAAGTGCCAACGTGACAGAGGGTGAGTCCATCGCCGTCTCAGCCACTATACATACGTGTTTGAATTACTTCTCAGACATATGCAGGTTTCCTCACGATGTTTTCCTTCACCGTAAAGCACGTGGTGTGAAATCACTGCACATAAGTTTTTAGAGAAACTCATAGGTACGGGCCCCGCTGGGATTCGAACATGCGTCGCTTGCGTAGCAGGCGATTGCTCTAACCCCGAGGCCACTACGGCTCTCAAAAGAGTAATCAGTGATTAATATTTTCTAAAATATTATACAGTGTAAATAAATGATTCTTATTCGTACCCCCTGAACTCCTCAAGTTTGTCGGACAGCATAATCTCAGTGACCTCCACACCAGCGTCTACCTGCTGATGCACCCAGTACAGCGCCCTTACAACTGCAGTGCCGTCCTTGACGTGAGCTGAACGAAAGCCCTTGGTAACAAAGACATTAAAAAAATATATCTAATTGTCTTTGACCGTCGCCTGTCAAACTGCTGTCAACGTGCAGTTCAGCGACCTCCTGTTTTGAAGACTAGGCTATTTCGTTTTTTCTCACGACTAAGTCACTACGACATCGTAGCTGTTTTTATTACCTACTAGCTGTGCCCCGTGGTTTCACCCGGGTACTTTTAATTTCATGGGTGTCCCGCGGAACCATTATGGTTTTTTTTTAAATAAAAATAGCTTAAGGTCCTTCTTAAAACATTAGCTATACGCCAGTGAAAGTCTCGTTCAAATTGGTCCAGCCTTTATGGAGATTACCCGGAACAAGCAGACAGACAGACAGACAGACAGACAGACGGACAGCCAGACAGACAGAGAAATTTTTTAAAACCTGGGTTTTTATGGTCAGTAACGTGTATACTTTCATATGCATTTAGTGAAAAGCTGTTATTTTGGAATTACAAACAGACACTTCAATTTTATTTATCTGTATAGATGTGATTCGGGCTGTGATTGTCTGAACAAATGTAAGAGTATATACCTATATATACTCACTCGTAATTCCACGTCATTTTTCACAACCTTCATAAGGGCCACAGGTGACACCGTCGACAATATACGAATGGAAGTGTTCTGGAAATAAATACGATTACTACTGTAGGCATAGACAAAGCTCTTCTCCCGCGCTTGCGCTAATAGAGACGATACAAAATGTAGGGCAATGACATAAGTCAGTCACGTGACATATGTCATTCCCGTACATTTTGTATCGTTTCTACTAGCGAAGCGTGAGGATCATGTTACTTTGTGTACAGGGTTACAGCACCAGTTTTTAAGTCGATAAAAATTCCTTCCTCATTTTATTTTAGCCTTTTTGAAGTCGGTCTATACACATATGCTCACGCCTGTATTCCCCTCGGGTGTAGGCAGAGGTGTTGTAATAACAACACACACTTTTCACACAAGATGATTAAGTGCCAACGTGACAGATGGTGAGTCTATCGCCGTCTCAGTCACTATACATACGTGTTTGAATTACTTCTCAGACATATGCAGGTTTCCTCACGATGTTTTCCTTCACCGTAAAGCAAGTGGTGTGAAATCACTGTACGTAAGTTTTTAGAAAAACTCATTGGTACTCCGCTGGGATTCGAACTTTCGTCGCTTGCGTAACAGGTGACTGCTCAAACCCCACGGCCACCACGGCTCTAATTACTTATTATTAACTAAAAATATCGATAATTCACGTACATTTTCCACAGCTAAATGTACGGCGTGACTTGCTTCGTCTGACAACCAGACAAGACTCGTGTCTGCAATATCCTTCTGAAATCATGAAAATCACTGCTATTAGAACACTTAGAATTTGTAAAAAGCCTGTAATAATGTAGACCTGTACTTCCCACTCGTTAATACCCCATCGTTAACGCTATAAACGATCGGGAATGTTTTGTATTGAAAGGTTTTCTTCGCGTTTGTTAATAGCTTAATCTAGCATTTCCCTTGGTCACGACAACACGGGTGAACGGCGGGACCGATTTCGATAAAAAAAAATTGTTGTGTTCGTTATTGTCAGGAGATGGTTCTTATGAAAGAAAAAACTAAGAAAATTGTTTGGAAAATTTGATAATTTAAGAATACTTAACCACCATATACAATTTCTTTCTTCTTAAATCTAACCTTAGCTTTGGACAATAAAAACTTGTTGATGTAACCTTATGACGTTTGACATAGAATTGACAGAATACGTGCTGCATTCTCATAATTAAGACAGGGCTACGTCTGTCGGGTCAGCTAGTATATAAAAACTTCTAAAATAAAATGTTCCCATTCATCAATAGTGTTAAAGACGTGCTATTAACGAGCGGGAATGAATATTCCAATACAAAACATTCCCAGTAGTTAATAGTATTAACGGCGGAGTATTAACAAACGGGAAAAACCTTTGAATAGTCAAAGTCAAAGTCAAAAATATCTTTATTCGATTCGACTTTTACAAAGTACTTTCAAATCGTCAGAATGACACAATTACACAGTATTATACATGCTACCGCCAGGTTCGGAAGGTTGCTTTTACTGAGAACAACCTGGCAAGAAACTCAGTAATTACTCTTTACAAAAATATACAATTTTAAAAAACAAAGTAATTCACTTGAGAAATGTAAGCCCATGGACACAGTTCCAATGCACAAATGTCGATAAAAATTTACATAAAGAAAAGTGTAGTAGTTCTACTTATATCTAAAAGCGCAGCTTGAGATGACCAGGGGCCTTACCATGAGCTCTTATTGCCATGATAGTTTCACTCATTTATGAGACAGATGTATGTGACGTGTATACGTCTGTCACTTTCGCACAACTGAATTATCATTGCAATAAGAGCTCATGGTTGGGGCCCAGCCCCCACAATACAAAACATTCCCAATCATTAAGTGTTAACGATGGGGTATTAACCAGTGTCAAGTACCCATGTAGACTATCCGGTATTTTTGTCTTAATGTCCGCAACCAGTTTTGCGCAAACTGGTTTTTCTGACCAATTTTTCCAGCTATGATCGTTTAAGCAGCGCGTATTGACTTCTTAGCTTTGACGTTTAATAGTACGGTACACGAATGAATTGTCAAAGCCTAGAAGTTCTTAATATGCTGAAAATGAAAATGATTTACTCAGTTCGGGCTCACAATAGTGTCATATTTAGGCTGACAGAGGCGCTGTTCCGATCCTATACAAATCTGCGTTTACGTCGACGCGGTGAATTGTGACGGCGGCTGTGAAAAACTCGCACTAGGCCCTCTGATATAAAAATGTAAATTATTTCAGTTTAGGCCCTGGTAAGGCACTTATGAATGTCGAGGAATTTACCACCGGTTCGGAAACTAGCCTTCTGAGAAGAACCGGCAAGAAACTCAGCAGGCATCATGTACATTTCATTACACAGTAAATAATTATATCGTAGGATACAATTCGTAAAAAAACAATAATAGGTACTCACTGTAAAAGTACGTAGGTACTCAAACACGTCACCATAGGGTCTCGTCTCGACATGAACCCCTTCTAGTGCGAGGTGTTGTTGGATATCTGAAGGTAGTACGCCATCACCCCAGAAAAGGATCACACTATCTGCACCGGACTAGAAAATGAAAAAGAAAGGTCTCCTGGGGCCTAACCATGAGCACGTCAAATACATCTGTCTCTTAGTAAGAGTAAAACTATCATGCCAATAAGAGCTCATAGTAAGGCCCCTGCACCCTTAGTTTTGGACGGTTTTCGTAATCCATACTCGCTAGTGTCACCCACAATATTTATATGAGATACTAGCTGAGCCCCGCGTAGATTTAGTTTCATCCTTATTGTCGAGGAACCCTAATCTATACATCTATATCTATACAGATAAATAAAATTGAAGTGTCTGTCTGTAACTGCAAAATAACAGTTTTTCCCTAAATGCATATGAAAGTATACACGGTACTGACATAGAAAAAGCAATTTTTAAATTTTTTCTCTGTCTGTCTGTCTGTTTGTTCCGGGTAATCTCCGAAACGGCTGGACGGATTTTAACGGGACTTTCACTGACGGATAGCTAATGTTACAAGGAGTAACTTAGGCTACTTAGATTTTTAAAAAACATTAGGGATCCGCGGGCAACCATGAAATTAAAATCTACGCGGGTGAAACCGCGGGGCACAGCTAGTATTTTTAATAAATAAAAATAGCCTAAGTTACTCTTTGAAACATGTGAAAGTCCCGCTAAAATCGGTCCAGCTCTTTCATAGATTACCCGGAACAAACAGACAGACAGAGATTTTAATACTTGGTTTTTTAGTGTCAGTATCGTGTATACTTTCATATGCATTTAGAGAAAAGCTGTTATTTTGGAATTACAAACAGACACTTCAATTTTATTTATCTGTATAGATGTATAGATTTTAGTTCTTCACGACACCGCTAGGAAGCGCTGCATAATTTTATATACTTACAAATATTCGGCGGAGACGCTAGCGAGTATAGATAAGGAAGACGGTGGTAAACTCGTGATAGGGAAGAGTGCCTAGTGCGAGTTTTCTTAAAATCGCCGTCACAAGTGTATGGGCTCACTATAGTGTCATGTTTAGGCCGAAAGAGGCGCTGTTCCGATCCTATACAAATCTGCGTTTACGTCGACGCGGTGACTTGTGACGGCGGTAGCGAAAAACTCGCACTAGACCCTTTGGCCTAGACAAAGTAGCATTCTCTCGCGCTTGCGCTAATAGAAACGATACAAAATGTATGGCAATGACATAAATCAGTCACATGACATATGTCATTCCCGTACATTTTGTATCGTTTCTACTAGCGAAGCGTGGGGATAATGTTACTCTGTCTACAGGCTTAGTAAGGCATATCGTGCAGTGAGCAGTTTACAGTGTAGTGGGAGCCGTGTTGCGGTGGGATTTGAGCAGTCGACTGCTACGCAAGCGACGTAAGTTCAAATCCCAGCGGGGCCTGTACCAATGAGTTTTTCTAAAAACTTATGTACAGTGATTTCACACCACGTGCTTTACGGTGAAGGAAAACATCGTGAAGAAACCTGCATATGTCTGAGATGTAATTCAAACACGTATGTATAGTGGCTGAGACGGCGATAGACTCACCATCTGTCACGTTGGCACTTAATCATCTTGTGTGAAAAGTGTGTGCTTACCGTGACACGTATAACGAGGTAAGCGAAGAATACAGGGTTGTAAGGTATATCCGATCCTCGGAGATTCAGCGTATCTGGAATTTGTAATAAACTATACACATACATTATATAGACTAGCGGACGTCACGCGGTTTCACCCGCGTAGTACCCGTTCCCGTGGGAGTCATCATCATCCTCCTGTCCTTATCCCATGTTATTTGTGGTCGGCGCAATGTGTTCTTCTCTTTCATTTCTCTCTATCAGCCGTCATATCTGTATTCACTCCCTTAGCCATATCATCATAATCCTCCTGTCCTTATCCCATGTTATTTGTGGTCGGCGCAATGTGTTCTTCTCTTCCATTTCTCTCTATCAGCCGTCATATCTGTATTCACTCCCATTCTAGTGATATCATCTTTCACACAATCCATCCATCGTTTCTTAGGTCTTCCTTTCCCCTTGTAACCATCCACATTCATAAACAAAACTTTTTTGGCAACATTATCCTCATCCCTCCGCATAACATGTCCATACCACGACAAATGTTAATTCTTCAACTTCTCAGTCACTGGTGCTACTATCAGACTTCCCTTATAAACTCATTCCTTACCTTTTGTCCAATCTCGTTACGCCACACATCCATCTCAACATCCCGTAATCCCGTGGGAGTACGGGGATAAAATATAGCCTATATTAATCAGTGATAACGTATCATTCAAATGGTGAAAGAATTTTAAAATCGGTCCGGTACTTTTTGAGCGAATTCGCTACAAACATACATACAACTCTTTATAATATGAATATAGATTGCTTTATAACTTACAAGCCACATCATCCAAGGCAGTAAGGACCAGGGCGGAGGCTCCACGGCTCCGCATTTGCTCGACTATCTCGGATATTTTCTGACTCGCCTGCTTCCCTGATATAAAAAAAGAGTGTAAAATATTCACGCTTCCCCGAAAGAGTCCCCGGGGGTCTACTCGCTTTCTCCAAAAACGAAGGTTCGGTCGAAAGTTACTACAACGGTTCTTATTCGTTCTAAAATTACTACAGAACGTTGCTGGAAAATTCTTTGACGTTCATACAGGGTGTCGGAGAAAAATGACATAAATCAGTCACGAACCAATGACATAAATCAGTCACGTGACATATGTCATTCCCGTACATTTTGTATCGTTTCTACTAGCGAAGCGTGAGGATCATGTTACTTTGTCTACAGGCCTTGATAGGATAGGAGTGTAGAGTCCATGTTTATACAATGTATAAATTTCTCACACTCCTAATTTAATTGCATTGTAATATATATATTTGTAAATTACGCAATCAAACCCACTCTATAATTTTTTGCTTGTGCCGTGCCTTCTGTTAACTCTTAAATTCTTCGTATTGTGAACTGTGTTGGACCTATTTGTTTTGTGTAATCTATACAGATAAATAAAATTGAAGTGTCTGTTTGTAATTGCAAAATAACAGCTTTTCACTAAATGCATATGAAAGTGTACACGCTACTGACACTAAAAAACCAAGTTTTAAAAATTTTCTCTGTCTGTCTGTCTATTTGTTCCGGGTAATCCCTGTCTGGATGGATTTTAACGGGACTTTCACAGGCAGGTAGCTGATGTTTCAAGGAGTAACTTAGGCTACTTTTATTTATTAAAAATATTAGGGTTCCGCGACAATAAGGATGAAACTAAATCTACGCGAGTGAAACCGCGGGGCACAGCTAGTAAATATAAATAAATAAAACATCTATATATTCGTACAGCGTTTCATTTCTGCACATCAAGTAGGAAACCACCACAGGAGAATAGATAAGTTACTGAATGTTACCCGTAAATTGTGTAGTGAGCGGTAGTAGGTCGTTGTTGGGTCTATTAGGGGGGCCATCGTCGATGCGTCGTCTCGCTATATCCACCAAGTTGTCTGATATCGCCACCAACGTCACGTTCGCTTCTGCTAATGCTGACTGTGAATTATACAATAAATACAAACAGAAGAAAGAAAGTTTTAAAAAAAAATAAAAGTAGTCTAAGTTACTCCTTGTAAAATTTGTTACCTGCCAGTGAAAGTCCCGTTAAAATCGGTCTAGCCGTTTCAAAGATTACCCGGAACAAACAGACAGACAGAGAAAATTTTTAAAACTTGGTTTTTTAGTGTCAGTAGCGTGTATACTTTCATATGCATGTAGTGAAAAGCTGTTATTTTGGAATTACAAACAGACACTTCAATTTGATTTATCTGTATAGATATAAAGTACTAAATATGTGGGTAATTTAATAATATTAAGACGTCACAGAAATACATTAACCGCTGAGCAGACAATGTTGCTCTCTGTTCCTTATTAATTGTATATCTGGGGGCCTCACCCCACGTGGTACCGCACTAAGGTAAACACTGCAAACAATTTGCGTAATCTATGGCCATATACCACAGTTTTCCACAGACAATGTAAGAATTCCGCCCCTGGAGACCTCGCTGTGGTCACCTCCCCGGCGGTGGTCAAAGCTCCCACCCCGACCACCGCCAGCAGGCCCTCCGGCCCCCGCCTAGTCGCCTCTTACGACAGGCAGGGGATACCATAGCCAAATTCTTTCACCCTAGCTATTGGATGGGCCAATAGCGTACCTTTTTTTTAACTTGGTTAATCCTTTAGATAGAGACCCACCCCTGCCACTGGGGCAGTAGAGGGGTTATGTGGGACCCACGGTGTTCCTCCACATCGCCTGTACGGGGTGGAGGGAGTACTCGGTACCGCACCGAAGCCTCCTCCAGCGACTGGTCTTTACGACCCCTTCTCTAGTACCTGGTTGAAGCTGGCTTTTAACCGTTTTAGCACGGTCCCGAGGCCCCCCCAGCGATGACAGATACCTGACATTTCCTGGCTTTTACACCGGCAATTGCCTATTCGACCCCATTATTTTGAGCCAATAGCGTACCTTTTTTTTTATTGACGAGGGGGAAACCTTCAAAAGGTCCCCGACCACCTTGGGAGAGGCAGATCGGGGTATGTGGGATTTTTACCGCACTAAAACCCCCCCGGTGGCCATCCTCAGTGCTCAGGGGGGACTCCGGGTACTCTGATAGATCGCACCGGTGTCCCCCCACACTTTGCCGGGGCACATCCCCGGGGCAGCTGTATCGCCGCCCCTGGAGACCTCGCTGTGGTCACCTCCCCGGGCCCACGTCTTGGTGGTCAAAGTTCCCACCCCGACCACAGCCAGCAGGCAGGCTGAAGTGCTCCTCAAAGCCCCAAGGCCAATAGCGTACCTCCAGTGGTGTCCAGGCAGTTCTAGTGTAGGTGGTCGGGTCTACCGCCACCACTGAGTTAGGTGGCATGTTCTCCGCCAGCCATTGCTGAGCTGACGTGTCGGTTCCTTGAAAAAAATAGTTTAGAAGCTATAATCCGACTGAAAACTCTCACTCTAAAAGAGTTATGCCGCTCTAAAGAGAACCGTCTTCAAAAAGAGAAAAAAAAATGCTCACGCCTGTATCCCCCTCGGGTGTAGGCAGAGGTGTTGTAATAACAACACACACTTTACACACAAGATGATTAAGTGCCAACGTGACAGATGGTGAGTCTATCGCCGTTTCAGCCACTATACATACGTCTTTGAATTACTTCTCAGACATATGCAGGTTTCCTGTAGATATATCAAACCACATGTATCTTACCCTGCCTCATCAACTCCCATAGCGTAGTATCAACTTCGACGTAATATTGAGTCCAGTAGCGAGCGTCGGTCCATATGAGGGCTCTCGATGACGTCACCAGCGCGGTCCCTGATGACCCTCGGAGGCCTGAGAGCCACTCTCTGCGAGCATCAGCCGGGGATATGTACTGGGACTGAGGGAGAAGAAAGACATTGCAGCCCATGAACATCATCCTCCTGTCCTTATCCCATGTTATTTGTGGTCGGCGCAATGTGTTCTTCTAATCCATTCCTCTCTATCAGCCGTCATATCTGTATTCACTCCCTTAGCCATATCATCATAATCCTCCTGTCCTTATCCCATGTTATTTGTGGTCGGCGCAATGTGTTCTTCTAATCCATTCCTCTCTATCAGCCGTCATATCTGTATTCACTCCCTTAGCCATATCATCATAATCCTCCTGTCCTTATCCAAGTTATTTGTGGTCGGCGCAATGTGTTCTTCTCTTCCATTTCTCTCTATCAGCCGTCATATCTGTATTCACTCCCATTCTAGTCATATCATCTTTCACACAATCCATCCATCGTTTCTTAGGTCTTCCTCTCCCCTTGTAACCATCCATATTCATAAACAAAACTTTTTTGGCAACATTATCCTCATCCCTCCGCATAACATGTCCATACCACGACAAATGTTTATTCTTCAACTTCTCAGTAACATTGCAATTGCAGCCCGTGAACGTAAGAAGAAAAATAGTGATATCTATATACAGATAAATAAAATTGAAGTGTCTGTTTGTAATTCCAAAATAACAGCTTTTCACTAAATGCATATGAAAGTATACACGCTACTGACACAAAAGAACCAATATTTAAATTTTTCTCTGTCTGTTTGTTCCGGGTAATCTCCGAAACGGCCGGACGAATTTTAACGGGACTTCCACTGTCAGGTAGCTGATATATCAAAGAGTAACTTAGGCCACTTTTATTTATTAAAGATATTAAAGTCTAAGTTACTCCTTGAAACATTAGCTACCTGCCAGTGAAAGCCCTGTTAAAATCCGTCCAGCCGTTTCAAAACAAACAGACAGACAGAGAAAATTAAAAAAAAAAATTTTTTGTCAGAATCGTGTATTCTTTCATATGCATTTAGTGAAAAGCTGTTATTTTTGAATTACAAACAGACATTTCAATTTTATTTATCTGTATAGATGTATAGATAAACGAATGTTCACGTTTGTATCATCTAGTAATTAATAAAAATACTCACAGTAAAGTTATAACACAAATTAATAACGCACTCAGTTCGGCCATTTTAAAGTAAATGAATAATTTGTACATAATCTTAGATTAGTTATCAATACCTTATTTTTAATTGGGACAGTTCTGTGACTTACGTTATGTGCATCAGCGGTGGGCACGATGTAAGCATCTACGCTGTATTCAGCTAGCACTGCGCGCAATGCAGCCAGCCTTATGGGGCTGTCCTCACGACTCAGGGCATCCGAGGACTGGGATACTGTGGGAATACAAAGTTTAAGAAACTTGTATCACCGTCTCTCCACTCGCTACATACTCAAAGTCAAAGTCAAATCCAAAAATATCTTTATTCGATTAGACTTTTACAAAGTACTTTCAAATCGTCAGAATGACATTAGTTTACAGGATTATACATGCTACCGCCGAACATAGATGGCGCTACTCGCTAACAAATGCTAAATTGAGTACAAATATACCAGAACCTAAATCGCGCTATGAGAGTTTTGGAGCGCATTGCAGTATATATACAAGTTTCTAACTAAAACAGTTGGAATACCACTCAACCAACTACGAGAGAACATATCCAAAAAAAATCTGTTGGATCTAAATTTCAGTCCAAGTTACTCCTTGTAACATCAGCTACCTGCCTGTGAAAGTCCCGTTAAAATCGGTCCAGCCTTTTGAGAGATTACGCGGAACAAACAGACAGACAGAGAAAAAATAAATAAATTGTTTTTTTTTATTTCAGTATCGTATAAATACTTTCATATGCACTTAGTGAAAAGCTGTAATTTTGGAATAACAAACAGACACTTCAATTTCATTTATCTGTATAGATATCTCACCATATATGGGATGGTCAGGCTCCGCCGAATAGTAATATCCCGTGGGAATATGTCCTTGTCCATTGTGGAAACTGTGGGGTTAAAAATGTAAACATATAGTATGTATAATGACAAAAAAATTACTTTTTATTACATTTTTATCATTTGACCTACCTACCGATGCCACGTGTCTAATATTTATGCACTACCCGTGCCCCGCGGTTTCACCCGCGTAGATTTATTTTCATGCTTCATATCGCGGAACCCTTATATTTTTAACTAGCTGTGCCCCGCGGTTTCACCCGCGTAGATTCAGTTCATCCTTATTTTCGCAGAACCCTAATAGTTTTAATAAATAAAAGTAGCCTAAGTTACTCCTTGAAACATCAGCTACCTGCCAGTGAAAGTCCCGTTAAAATCCGTCAAGCCGTTTCGGAGATTACCCGGAACAAACAGACAGAGAAAAAATTTATAACTTGGTTTTTTAATGTCAGTAGCGTGTATACTTTCATATGTGTTTAGTGAAAAGCTGTAATTTTATTAATTACAAACAGTCACTTCAATTTCATTTATCTGTATAGATAAATAAAAGTAGCCTAAGTTAGCTGTAATTTTGGAATTACAAACAGACACTTCAATTTTATTTATCTGTATAGATAAATAAAAGTAGCCTAAGTTAGCTGTAATTTTGGAATTAGAAACAGACACTTCAATTTTATTTATCTGTATAGATGTATAGACAACGTCTTTATACTTCATACTCTTTAATACTTAATGCTTATGCTTTAACGTCGAGGTGGCCGTGAAGTTAGAGCAGTCACCGGTACGCAAGCGACGCAAGTTCGAATCCCAGCGGTGACCAAAACCCAAAAACCTTAAGTGACCACGTGCTTTACGGTGAAGGAAAACATCGTGAGGAAACCTGCATATGTCTGAGAAGTAATTCAAACACGTATGTATAGTGGCTGAGACGGCGATGGACTCACCATCTGTCACGTTGGCACTTAACAAGCTTAGGTGAATATTTTTATTTTTATAACTAGCTGTGCGGTTTCACCCGCGTAGATTTAGTTTCATCCTTATTGTCGCGGAACCCTAATATTTTTTAATAAATAAATGTAGCCTAAGTTACTCCTTGACACATCAGCTACCTACCAGTGGAAGTCCCGATAAAACCCTTCCAGCCGTTGCAGAGATTACCCGGAACAAACAGACAGACAGAGAAAATTTTGAATACTTGGTTTTTTTGTGTCAGTAGCGTGTATACTTTTATATGCATTTAGTGAAAAGCTGTTATTTTGGAATTACAAACAGACACTTCAATTTTATTTGTCTGTATAGATGTATAGATAAACGAATGTTCACGTTTGTATCATCTAGTAATTAATAAAAATACTCACAGTAAAGTTATAACACAAATTAATAACGCACTCAGTTCGGCCATTTTAAAGTAAATGAATAATTTGTACATAATCTTAGATTAGTTATCAATACCTTATTTATCGCAAGAATTAAACAGATAACTAAATTTATTCCGCATTATCTATACATACAGATAAATAAAATTGAAGTGTCTGTTTGTTATTCCAAAGTAACAGCTTTTCACTAAATGCATATGAAAGTATACACGATTGACACTAAAAAACCAAGTTTTAAAATTTTTCTCTGTCTGTCTGTCTGTTTGTTCCGGGTAATCTCTGAAACGGCTGGACGGATTTTAACGGGACTTTCACAAGCAGGTAGCTGATGTTTCAAGGAGTAACTTAGGTTACTTTTATTTTTCAAAAATATTAGGGCTCCACGAGAATAAGGATGAAACTAAATCTACGCGGGTGAAACCGCGGGGCACAGCTAGTATTAAACTAGAAATATAATCCAACTAGCGAAGGTCACGCGATTTCACCCGCGTAGTTCCCGTTCCCGTGGGAGTACGGGGATAAAATATAGCCTATGTTAATCAGTTCCTAGTGCGAGTTGTTCACTGCCGCCGTCACAAGTCACCGCGTCGACGTAAACGCAGATTTGTATAGGATCGGAACAGCCTCTGTCGGTCTAAACATGACACTATTGTGAGCCCATACTAATCTGCGTTTACGTCGACGCGATCACTTGTGACGGCGATTTTAAGAAAACTCGCACTAGGGACTCAGTACCCCTATCACGAGATCTACACTCGCTAGCGTAACAACTTCTCATACAAATATTCGGCGGAGACGCTAGCGATTGTAGATTTCGAAAACGGTGGCAAATCCGTGATAGGGATACAGAGTCCCTAGTGCAGTAGTAGTTAAAATCCGTCCAGCCGTTTCAGAGATTACCCGGAACAAACAGACAGACAGAGAAAATTAAAACTTGTTTTTTTGTGTCAGTAGCGTGTATACTTTCATATGCATATGAATTTCAAACAGACAATTCAATTTTATTTATCTGTATGGATGTAGGGATGTAGGGATGCAGGGATTCCTTCACAGAAAAACCCAATATCTATTTTTGACCCGACCCGGGAATCGATCCCGGGACCGTGATCGGCAGGCGAACCTACTAACCACTAGACCAACGACAACGAGGCATGAAATAAAACAATAAGTTTTGTAAGTAGCTTTTATTACATTAGAAAAATATTTAACAAAGTATGATAAAATACACCTTAAGTTTATTAAAACCGTTATACAACATTTAAGGGGCAAGCTCTCGCCATCCCAGAAGGGTCCCCTCGGGGGTAGGCAGAGGTGTTGTAATAACAACACACACTTTTCACACAAGATGATTAAGTGCCAACGTGACAGATGGTGAGTCTATCGCCGTCTCAGCCACTATACATACGTGTTTGAATTACTTCTCAGACATATGCAGGTTTCCTCACGATGTTTTCCTTCACCGTAAAGCACGTGGTGTGATTTTTGTCTTATACTAGCTGTGCCCCACGTTTTCATGAGTTTGTTTTTAAATATAAGTAGCCTAAGCTACTCCTTGCTAAATTACTTTAGCTATCTGCCTGTGAAAGTCGCGTTAAAATCTGTCCAACCATTCAAATTAGCCGGATCAAGACATATAACATTTTCAAAATTTTTTTTTTTTTACTGTCAGTATCGTGTATACTTTCATATGCATTTAGTGAACAGCTGTTATTTTGGAATTACAAACAGACACTTCAATTTTATTTATCTGTATAGACATAGATGTATAGACTTGCAATAAGTGGGTGTAAGATAGGGATGGCGATCTGAGATCGATTAATCGAAGAATCGATTTTTCGAGCCAAATAAATAGATTTTTTAAATCGATATGTAACACTGAATCGATATTTCACCCTAGAGAATCAACACTCGATTTTTTGTATTCACGACACGATTTTCATCTATTCAGTAGTTTTAGAATAAAAATTTGAAATCAGTATTTTTTTGTTAAAATTATTACTTAATATAACAAATACATTTAGAAAGTAAAATTATGTCTTCTTTTTTACCTGATACTTTCATATTGTTATAAAAATGATTGTGATCATCGAATTTCTTGAACTAAAAAAAAATCCCTGATTTTAATATTAAGTGACCGCTTATTATGGTTTCTTGTTTTTCATAAAATGGATTTATATTTACATTGTAAATGCAGACTCGAGAAAAAATCGATTTTTTTGACCTCGATTTTTTTATGAATCGATTCATCAAGTTACTATTCGAATCAATTTAAAAATCGATCTTTTTTGGAAAGAATCGCCATCCCTAGTGTAAGGTAAACTTTCGGTACATAAATACCTATATTATTTCCTTAAAATAGGTGCACATTCCTTCTCAAGCCAATTAAAATCTCTGGTTAATCCTCGCTCTTGCAATATAGGACTTAGAATTTCAAAGACACGTTGATGGTATGCGTTTACATACGACAACTGTGGACGAAAATAATACTATTAGTTTATACTTACATATGCCTGAGGAGCTCGTGGCACAGTTGCTATTCAAATCAAATATATCTTTATTCGATTAGACTTTATACAAAGTACTTTCAAATCGTCAGAATGACACAATAACACAGTATTATACATGCTACCGCCAGGTTCGGAAGGTTGCTTTTACTGAGAACAACCTGGTGAGAAACTCAGTAATTACTCTTTTAAAGAATATTATACAGTTTTAAAAATACATAATAAATCGTTCAAGCAACTATAAGCCCATGGACACAGTTCTAATGCTCAATTGTCAAAAAATATTGCACATATGATTCGATCAGCGAAGTTAAGCAACCATACGCCTAGCCAGTAGTTGGATGGGTGACCGCGGGAGTTCCCTCCGTGCCTCGGAGAGCACGTTAAGCCGTCGGTCCCGGTTGACAATTTAACATCTTTGGCAATCGTTACAGGTCAGTCAGAGGCGTAAGTCTGACAACTGGTTTAACCCAGATTGCCGATTTTCCTCGGGGTTACGAAGGTCAGATGGCAGTCGCTTCGTATAAAAATCAGGTGATCAGCCACATCGGGTTGAATCAAGTGCCGACCACAAATACATGGGATAAGGCCAGGGAGATGATGATGATGCCTGATGTTTCAAATTTTCGCAAGTGTGATCACGAGTAGCTCAGTTGGAAGAGCAACTGCACTTGCAGAGGTCGTGGGTTCGACTCCCGCCTCGTGTTCAAATTTTTCCATGCCATATTTAAGAATTTAGAATTAAAACATGTGTGTAAAATCAATCTATACTAGACCAGCTGTCTGCCAGTGAAAATCCCGTTAAAATCGGTCCAGCCATTTCAGAGATTATCCAGAAGTAACAGACAGACAGAATAAAAATCAAAAATATTGTTTTTTTTATTATGCCAGAACCGTATTTGACATATATATTTGTGAAAAGCTGTTTCTGGATTTACAAACAGACACTTCAATTTTATTTATCTGTATAGATATAGATATACGGTCGAATTGAGAAACCGTCCTTCTATTTTGAAGTCAGTTAAAAAAATTCTAAAATAAATAATTTCAAATTGTCAGTGAAAATTAAACCTTATTTCTATGAATACTGACCTCAAAATCGTCTAGCATGTTTATGTCGATGCATTCTTTTTGATTGGGCACTAGAGTGATCGTATTGAACCCTAGAACACCCCTACCGTCGTAATCTCCTATAAGATGCTTTGCCTGTAAAGTAATTTGTTAAAATAAAAATGATTTATTCAGTTTAAGCCCTGGTAAGGCACTTATGAATGTCGAAGAATTTACCACCGGTTCAGAAACTAGCCTTCTGAGAACCGGCAAGAAACTCAGCTGGCATTACATAGTATAATTTAAAAAAATGATAATTAAAAAAAATCAAATTAAGTGCCAACGTGACAGATGGTGAGTCCATCGCCCTCTCAGCCACTATACATACGTGTTTGAATTACTTCTCAGACATGTGCAGGTTTCCTCACGATTTATTTATTTATTTATTTAATATACATTTTGAACGGCCAGTAACCAATTACACAAAACGTAGCAATATTACACAATATATACAGTACACAAGACATTGATTTATATACAGCATATTATAAAAAATACAAAACACATTTAGACACAATACTCCAGACATGCCGACATGATCATCTGCCATCCATCCGCAAACAAATCACACTCAGAGTGTGACTCCAAGAGAGCGTTGACCGCAGAGAGAGTGCGAGGGACGGGAGAGTATGATCGTGACTTAGTACGACCTGCAAATTTCTGACTTTCAGAAAACTCACGAGGCTCTAAAGCTTGACTCCAGTGCTATTTAAGAACACAGTAAGAATACAGTTTTTTTTTTCTTATTTTTTATTATTATTTTTTTCTCTTTTTGTTTGATTTATACTGATGAAGTCCAAGTATGTGTGAAATTATGATAACTGTAATAAACTTACTTATAATTTGTATTTTTCTATGAAGTATTTGTTTTTTATTTTATTTTTTATTATTTAATTTGTATAGGTTTTTTTTTTTTTGTTATTTTACATTGTATTTAGGTTAAGTTGTATTGTGGATACTGCCAGTGTGACCGTGCTGTGACGTGACGCCTTGGTCCTAGCGGAAGATCAGTGATGGTTGTCATCAACGTGACAGCCAGATTATGCTGAGTTGGGACCAATTCGTAACAACTATAAAACACTGTTACTATAATCCTTTTCGCTCTTTTGTGTATGTTGTTACGAATAAATTTATTTTCTTTCTTTCTTTCTTTCTTCAAATATTGAACAGCCTGTGCTTCCTGGCACGTGTGTAGTTGTCAGGCACAAATATTTTAGTCAGCTCTTCAAGTAATTCAGGGGCATTAATTTTTCCACGAAGCACCTTACACATAATTGACATGATGTTTTCCTTCACCGTAAAGCACGTGGTACAATACATACCCTTGGATGATTGGAGTTCTTCGTGACTTCAATGGTCTCAACTAAATCCTCGTGACGAATGCCATATTCTCCCACTTCATAGTAACCGGGTTCTGTAATAGAAACACGAATTTTATATTTCATTCAAAACTTTTATTTACTAGCTGCGCCCTGCGGTTTCACCCGCTTTCGCATAATTTCATCTGAGGTTTTTTTTTCGTGGAAACCTAATTTATAATCTATACAGATAAATAAAATTGAAGTGTCTGTTTGTAATTCCAAAATAACAGCTTTTCACTAAATGCATATGAAAGTATACACGATACTGACACTAAAAAACCAAGTATTTGAAAATTTCTCTGTCTGTCTGTCCGTCCGTCTGTCTGTCTGATTTTAACGGCACTTTCACTGGCGGGTAGCTGATGTTTCAAGGAGTCACTTATGTTACTTTTATTTATTAAAAATATTAGGGTTCCGCGACAATAAGGATGAAACTAAATCTACGCGGGTGAAACCGCAGGGCACAGCTAGTAAAGTGAATAAAAATGAAAATGATTTATTCAGTTTAGGTCCCGGTAAAACATGGTCAAAACGATGTTTTCTGAAAGTGAAACCTAGCTAGATCAATTTTTTGCCCCCGAAACCCCCTACATACAAAATTTCATGAAAATCGTTGCAGCCGTTCCCGAGATCCTGATTCTATAATATACAGGATATCGGGGAAAATAGGACAGCTGTTAAAATATGTGATAGGGTATAATTTTAGGAAGCAAATAAAATTATTATGACAAAAATATCTATTCCGTTTTCGAGTAATTGACGTTCAAAGTTGACCATATCAAGACCTTATTTTCGCATAAAAATCAGCTGTAACGTAGAGTTATTCACGTGAAATCTAACTACGATTTTATTTTTTTTCTCCCACTAATTGTTCCTGAAAGGATCCCATAAAACCATTAACCTTCCCCTTAATTTAACAAGTTCAATGACCGCGTACGTAATGTAGGTAAACGCGGGCGCGCGTTCATTCAATCGCTTAAGGCCGCGAGCTCTTCGGCCCTTAGCAACCATAGCCTATAACTACGTTATCGTTGGAGCTAGATATTTTACGACTTCAACATAGTGATATATTCATAAAACCCTACAACTTCTAGAAGACAACTGTTCCTTTTTCTCCGACAGCCTGTATGTACAAGAATTGCTCGTTTAAAGGTATAAGATAATTACCATTACTAAGTATCTGCCTAGCAGCCAGTCCAGGATCGTTGGGGTAGGGTCTCCAGGACACCCCCGAGGGTCCCTCATGCACGTTCAGGAAATGTCCCACCCCATGGCCGGTCCCATGGGCATAATCCAACCCCACGTCCCAAAGAGCCTTCCGGGCGAAACTGTCTAAGACGTTACCCTGAAATGTTGGCAAAATGTAAATATCACGCCATCCCAGAAGGGTCCCCTAAGGGGTAAGCAGGGGTTTCCACATATCACCGAATATGATTAAGTGCCAACGTGACAGCCGTCTCAGCCACTATATCTAGGACAAATTGGCAAAAAAACTATTTAGGATATTACTCTGAAATATACTATAGATACTTCCATTTTATTTATCTGTATAGATATAGATATGTATTATATACTAGCTGTGCCCTGCGGTTTCACCCGCGTAGATTTAGTTTCATCCTTATTGTCCCAGAACCCTAATATTTTTAATAAATCAAAGTAGCCTAAGTTACTCTTTAAAACATCAGCTACCTGCCAGTCCCGTTAAAATCCGTCCAGCCGTTTCAGAGATTACCCGGAACAAACAGACAGACAGACAGACAGAGAAAAATGTTATAACTTGGTTTTTTATTGTCAGTAGCGTGTATACTTTCAGATGCATTTAGTGAAAAACTGTTATTTTGGATTTACAAACAGACACTTCATTTTTATTTATCTGTATAGATGTATAGATATATAAATACAAACCTTAACCCCTTTAGGAAACAAGGCACTTCCCAACATAATTTGACCTTTGAGCACTCGGGTGAAGGCATCTTTTTGTGCAGCACTCGGCGACGCACTCATATGTCTTGTTCGAGTTATATCTGTAGTTCCATCCCTAAGAAAATTAAAAATCGTAATAATCTTAAAATTGGTAAAGGAAAACACCAACACGAGACGGGAGTCGAACCCACGACCTCTGCAAACCGTGCAGTTGCTCTTCCAACTGAGTGCCTAGTGCGAGTTGTTCACTGCCGCCGTCACAAGTGATCGCGTCGACGTAAACGCAGATTAGTATGGGCTCACAATAGTGTCATGTTTAGGCCGACAGAGGCTGTTCCGATCCTATACAAATCTGCGTTTACGTCGACGCGGTGACTTGTGACGGCGGCAGTGAAAAACTCGCACTAGGCACTCGGAACAGCGCCTCTGTCGGCCTAAACATGACACTATTGTGAGCCCATACAAATCTGCGTTTACTTCGACGCGATCACTTGTGACGGCGATTTTAGGAAAACTCACACTGCGACGCATTTTTCCTTGTTTTGCCGTTTAGAGGCCGCCTTGCGCCATCTGTTGGTTGCCGGCGGAACCCTGTTTTTTTTTAAATCAAAGTTGCCTAACTTACTCCTTGAAATATCAGCTATCTGTCAGTAAAAGTGCCGTTAAAATCGGTCCAACCGTTTCGGAGATAACCCGGAACAAACAGACATTAAAATTTCTGTTTTTATTCCAGTATCGTTTATACATGCATTTAGTGAAAAGCTGTTGTTTTGGAATTACAAAAAGACACTTCAATATTATTTATCTGTATAGATATAGATTGTATCTCACCTGTACTGGCCTCCAGAATCCAGCAGGAACATCTCCCCCCTCTCTATGACCTTCTGGACCCCTTCCCTGCTGGGGCCGTAGTGTATAATAGCCCCGTTGGGTCCAGCCCCGGCTATTGTCTCGAACGATGGACCCATGAAGTCTGACTCTTGTCTAGTAAGGGATTTAATACTATATATATAATATTTAATAATATACAGGGTGTCGGAGACAAAGGAACAGTTGTCTTCTAGAAGTTGGAGGGTTTTATGAATATATCACTATGTTGAAGTCGTACAATATCTAGCTCCAACGATAACGTAGTTATACGCTATGGTTGCTAAGGGCCGAAGAGCTCGCGGCCTTAAGCGATTGAATGAACGCGCACCCGCGTTTACCTACATTACGTACGCGGTCATTAAACATTTTAAATTAAGGGGAAGGTTAATGGTTTCGAAAAATGCTTTTATGGGATTATTTCAGGATTTATTAGTGGGAGAAAAAAAATAAAAACGTAGTTAGATTTCACGTGAATGAAAATTCTACGTTACAGCTGATTTTTATGCGAAAATAAGGTATTGATATGGTCAACTTTGAACATCAATTACTCGAAAACGGAAGAAAATATTTTTGGCCTAATAATTTTAATTGCTTCCTAAAAGTATTCCCTATCACATATTTTAAGAGCTGTCCCGGTTTCCCCGACACCCTGTATATTCACATTGTAAAGTTATTTACTGACTAGATGCTGTCCACGACATCGTCTACGCAGGATTTAACTTATCTTTATATTTGTGACTAGCTGTGCCCCGCGGTTTCTCTCGCGTAGATTTAGTTTCATGCTGCATGTCACGGAATGTCCTAATATTTTTAATAAATATAGGTAGCCTAAGTTACTCCTTGAAACATCAGCTACCCGCCAGTGAAAATCCCGTTAAAATCCAGCCTTTTATTTATTTAAAACTTTATGCACAAAGTACATAGGTGGCCTTAATGCTAAAGCATTTTCTGCCAGTCAACCTTACTATACAGGACTAAACATAGAAGCGGGTGTGCTATACAATAAGGAAAAAAAAAAAAAACAATAAATCAAAACTAATTACTTACTTATAAACTAAACTAGTCTAACAGACACATTTGCCAGAGAATATGAATAAATATAATAATAAGCAGATACAAAGATACATATATAAACAGATTATACATACATGCAATAAATAAATATAAATATGAAAACAATACAATATATAAGTATTATATAGATAAATACAATATAAATAAATGCCTTTTCAGAGATAAGCCAGAACAAACAAACAGACAGACAGAGAAACATTTTAAAACCTGTTTTTTTTGTGTCAGTAGCGTGTATATTATTATTGTTAATTTTATTTATCTATATAGATGTATATATAAGCGCTTACTTGCGAAACTCGAGCAGTTTATCGGAGGCCTGTATTTCAGTGACGGTGTCTCCTGAGTCTATTTCATTGTGAAGCCACCTGAAGAATCTCACTACAGCTATCCCATCACGTATGTGACATTGACGGAATCCCTGTAATGTATTATCTAAATATATAGTACCTGGTTGACCGAGCTGTGCTCGGTTTCTTTTTCCCACAAAAGAAAAAATCTTGACGATTTCTCAAGCTAGTAAAAAAAAAGGAACCAAAAGAAAAAATCGAAGCGGTGAACGTCAGTCTCGAGCCGGGGTAGTCTAGTTTCGTTATCACGTCGTAAGCTGACAGCCTCACCTCTGAGATATCATAACTTGAGGCGAAATTTACCGTCGTATTGTATTGATATTTTATGAGTTTTTCAGTGCATGAAAACATGGTCAAAACGATGTTTTCTAAAAGTGAAACCTAGCTAGATCAATTTTTTGGCCCCGAAACCCCCTACATACAAAATCTCATGCAAATCGTTGCAGCCGATCCCGAGATCCAGATTCTATATATACAAGAATTGCTCGTTTAAAGGTATAAGATAAGATAAGATAAGATATAAGATATCTCAAAGGTGACTGACTCGACATTCATAAGTGCCTTACCAGGGCCTAAACTGAATAAATTATTTCGATTTTCATCGCCGTCTCAGCCACTATACATACGTGTTTGAATTACTTCTCAGACATATGCAGGTTTCCTCGCGATGTTTTCCTTCACCTTTAAGCTTGGTCCAGCTCAATCCTTAAATCGGTCTATATTTTGTCTGTCTGTCTGTCTGTTTGTTCCGACTATTTATATAATTTCTTTACCTGCAACTCCACGTCATTTTTAATTAATTTCATCAGCGCAACCGGTGACACTTCAGATATCAAATTCAGCGGTTTTTTCAGAAGATTACCCTGAAACAGATTGGTTAATAATATTCGTGTCACATTAGGAAAGTAAAAGCAAATAGAAATAAAGATACGACGTTTCAGATTTAAGTTCGGTGTCGGAGAAAAAGGAACAGTTGTCTTCTAGAAGTTGTAGGGTTTTATGAATATATCACTATGTTGAAGTCGTAAAATATCTAGCTCCAACGATAACGTAGTTATAGGCTATGGTTGCTAAGGGCCGAAGAGCTCGCGGCCTTAAGCGATAGAATGAACGCGCGCCCGCGTTTACCTACATTACGAGCGCGGTCATTGAACTTTTCAAATTAAGGGGAAGGTTAATGGTTTCGAAAAATAGTTTTTTGGGATTATTTCAGGATTTATTAGTAGGATCAAAAATATAAAATCGTAGTTAGATTTCACATGAATAACTCTACGTTACAGCTGATTTTTATGCTCAAATAAAGTATTGATATGGTCAACTTTGAACATCAATTACTCAAAAACGGAAGAAAATATTTTTGTCATAATAATTTTATTAGCTTCCTAAAATTAAACCCTCTCACATATTTTAACAGCTGTCCTATTTTCCCTGACACCCTGTATACTAATACTAGCTGTGCCCTGCGGTTTCACCTGCGTAGATTTAATTTGATTACCGCGGAACCCTATATTTTCTTTATAAATAAAAGCCCATGGTACTCCCTGTAACATTAGATATCTGCCAGTGAAAGTCCCGTTAAATTCAGTCTAGCCGTTTCAGAGATTACTCTTTGGCAAATTATTAGGTACCAATTCTTTGCGTTTCTATACTCGTGATAATTTCTAAACGCAATGTCCTATTGGAATAAAACAAACGGTATTTTACTTCTACATGAATACCCTTGATAGCATAATGCTTGATTCGGATAAGAATTAATATTATGATACACATTTAACGTAGGTTCTTTCTTCAGGCGATTAAATTTTTTTTATGAACATTAAAGCGGTTAGTGTGACTAAACTATGAGAGTTAGATATATGCTCTCGCGGACTTTTTTGTAGATCTTAATAAGACCTACAAACCCGTAGTACATCATTTTGTTCTATTGTCAATAGTTTTTGCAGCGTACGCATAATTAGGTTTTTGATTTTACACCTTTGCTCTCATAGTTTAGCAAACAAACTTTGCTGTTTTATAATCTATACTAATATTATAAAGCTGCAGAGTTTGTTTGTTTGTTTGTTTGAACGCTGTAATCTCAGGAACTACTGGTCCGATTTCAAATAATCTTTCAGTTTTGGATAGTTCATTTATCGAGGAAGGTTATAGGCTATTTTATTTTTAAAAAAATTAGGGTTCCGTAAGAAAATTGCGATTTTGAAACCCAAGGTGTAAGTATGTATTTTTGTATTGAATAGGCTCCGAAACTACTTGACCGATCTTAAATATTCTTTCAGCAATGGATAGCTACATCATCAGCGAGTAACATAGGCTATATTTTATCCCCGTACTCCCACGGGAACGGGAACTACGCGGGGGAAACCGCGTGACGTCCGCTAGTTTACTATATAATGAAATGTACGTGATCCCAGCTGAGTATCATGCCGGTTGTCAAAAGACTAGTTTCCGAACCGGTGGTCAATTCTTTGGCGTTAATAAGTGTCTAGACTGAATAAATCAGTTTCAAGTTCGTAAATTCCACCCCCAAGAGGGGTTAAATAGGAGTTTAAACTCACCCCGCTAGCAGCTCTATGAATAGCTTCACTCGCTTCACTTGACATCCAAACTGTATGTCTGCCATTGCCGCTGAACGATAGATCTTTCTGAAAACATAACAAAACAATTACATATGCTCACGTCTGTATTCCCCTCGGGTGTAGGCAGAGATGTTGTAATAACAACACACACTTTTCACACAAGATGATTAAGTGCCAACGTGACAGATGGTGAGTCCATCGCCGTCTCAGCCACTATACATACGTGTTTGAATTACTTCTCAGACATATGCAGGTTTCCTCACGATGTTTTCCTTCACCGTAAAGCACGTGGTGTGAAATCACTGCACATAAGTTTTTAGATAAACTCATTGGTACAGGCCCCGCTGGGAATTTTGCCTGCTCTTTCGCAAATTTAGTTCGCATATTAAGCTATGGTCTATATACAGGGTGTGAGGAAAAATAGGACAGTTGTTAAAATATATGATAGGGTATAATTTCAGGAAGCAAATACAATTATTATGACAAAAATATCTTCTTCCGTTTTCGAGTAATTGACGTTCAAAGTTGACCATATCAAGACCTTATTTTCGCATAAAAATCAGCTGTAACGTAGAGTTATTCACGTGAAATCTAACTACGTTTTTATTTTTTTTCTCCCACTAATGAATCCTGAAATAATCCCATAAAACCATTAACCTTCCCCTTAATTTAAAAAGTTCAATGACCGCGTACGTAATGTAGGTAAACGCGGGCGCGCGTTCATTCAATCGCTTAAGGCCGCGAGCTCTTCGGCCCTTAGCAACCATAGCCTATAACTACGTTATCGTTGGAGCTAGATATTTTACGACTTCAACATAGTGATATATTCATAAAACCCTACAACTTCTAGAAGACAACTGTTCCTTTTTCACTCCCAACTCCCACTCACCGCAAGTCCTTCTAAATGTCCGACGACCCCATCGTAAGACCACCACTCTATATCCCCCACTCCTTCGTGCAGCAAATGTCCCTTCACTGCATCACTCTAAAAACACAACACAATAACACTTTATTGTACACTAGCTGTGCCCCGCGGTTTCACCTGCGTAGACTTAAAATCTATATATCTATACAGATAAATAAAATTGAAGTGTCCGTTTGTAATTCCAAAATAACAGCTTTTCACTAAATGCATATGAAAGTATACACGCTACTGACACTAAAAAACCAAAATAAAAGTAGCCTAAGTTACTCCTTGAAACATCAGCTACCTGCCAGTGAAAGTCCCGTTAAAATCGACCCAGTCGTTTCAGAGATTACCCGGAACAAACAGACAGACAGAGAAAAATTTTAAAACTTGGTTTTTTAGTGTCAGTATCGTGTATACTTTCATATGCATTTAATGAATAGCTGTTATTTTGGAATTACAAACAGACACTTCAATTTTATTTATCTGTATAAATGTATCACTATTTATATACCATCACCATAGATATAATTATCTATGGTGAGTAATAAGAATTTAAGCAACATACATGCTGGCCGGTGGACCAGAATATCTTGACCAAGCTGGGTGTGATCACGAGGTACGAGAAGAATACTGGATTATACTCTATATCACTGCCTCGAAGGTTCAATATATCTGGAACAATATACGATACATACTAGTGTGAAATGAAGAGACTGGTGTCAACCCGCGTAAATGTAGTTTCATCCTTATTTTTGGGGAACCCTAATATTTTTAATAAATAAAAGTAGCCTTAGTTACTCCTTGAAACATCAGCTACCTGCCAGTGAAAGTTCCGTTAAAATCCGTCCAGCCGTTTCAGATTTTACCCGGAACAAACAGACAGACAGAGAAGAAATTTAAAACTTGGTTTTTCAGTGTCAGTAGCGTGTATACTTTCACATTTAGTGAAAAGCTGTGTGGGGAGAGCGAGTGATCATGCTCATACCCAGCAAAGACAAGATCTTCCATTGAGGCGGGTGTCATGTCTGGGGAACACCGGCTCCAACTGTTCTAGTTGGAAACTTGTATATATACTGCAATGCGCTTGAAAACTCTTATGGTACTCAAACTTCGCATTTATTAGCGAGTAGCGCCATCTATGAGCGAGTGGAGAAACGCCGCTACAGCTGTTATTTTGGAATTACAAACGTACACTTCAATTTTATTTATCTGTATCGATGTATAGATTTCTGTCTTGCTGTCTGTCTGTTTGTTCTGGGTTATCACTGAAACGGGAGGACTGATTTTAACGGGACTTTCACTGACAGGTAGCTGATGCTTCAAGGAGTAAAAGGGGCTTTTTTATTTTTGAAAAATATTAGGGTACCGCGACAATAAGGATGAAACTAAATTTACGCGGGGGAAACCGCGGGGCACAGCTAGTAGTATATATATATATACAGGGTGTCGGGTAAACCGGGACAGCTCTTAAAATTTGTGATAGGGTATAATTTTACGAAGCAAATACAATTATTATGACAAAAATATCTTCTTCCGTTTTCGAGTAATTGACGTTCAAAGTTTACCATATCAAGAACTTATTTTCGCATAAAAATCAGCTGTAACGTAGAGTTATTCACGTGAAATCTAACTACGTTTTTATTTTTTTTCTCTCACTAATAAATCCTGAAATAATCCCATAAAACCATTTTTCGAAACCTTTCCCTTAATTTAAAAAGTTGAAATACCGCGTACGTAATGTAGGTAAACGCGGGCGCGCGTTCATTCAATCGCTTAAGGCCGCGAGCTCTTCGGCCCTTAGCAACCATAGCCTATAACTACGTTATCGTTGGAGCTAGATATTTTAAGACTTCAACATAGTGATATATTCATAAAACCCTACAACTTCTAGAAGACAACTGTTCCTTTTTCTCCGACACCTGTATATATAGAGAGATATTTAGATGTATGGTACTTACATGCAACCTCGTCCAAAGCCGTGATGACCAATGCTGAAGCTTTCTTCTCGACCATTTTATTTCTCAACTCCTTGATTTTATCACCAGCTGATTTACCTGTGAAATGTCGAAGGAATTGTTATCATTCTGTTATTCTATCTTACTATATCTATACAGATAAATAAAATTGAAGTGTCTGATTGTAATTCCAAAATAACAGCTTTTCACTAAATGCATATGATAGTATACACGCTACTGACACAAAAAATCAAGTTTTAAATTTTTCTCTGCTTGTCCGTCTGTCTGTGTTTGTTCCGGGTAATCTCTGAAACGACTGGGTCGATTTTAACGGGACTTTCACTGGCAGGTAGCTAATGTTTCAAGGAGTAACTTAGGCTACTTTTATTTATTCAAAATATTGATCTAGCTAGGTTTCACTTTCAGAAAACATCGTTTTGACCATGTTTTCATGCACTGAAAAACTCATAAAATATCAATACAATACGACGGTAAATTTCGCCGACAACTGTCAAGTTATGATAGCTCAGAGGTGAGGCTGTCAGCTTACGAGGTGATAACGATACTAGAGTACCCCGGTTCGAGACTGACGTTCACCGGCTCGATTTTTTTCTTTTGGTTCCTTTTTTTTTCTTCTAGCTTTTTTGAGAAAACGTCAAGCTTTTTTCTTCTGTGGGAAAAGTTCAGTTTTTTGTGAGAAAAAAGAAACCGAGCACAGCTCGGTCAACCAGGGGCCTAACCATGAGCTCTTATTGCAATGATAATTCAGTTGCGCGACAGTGACAGATGTATACACGTCACATACATCTGTCTCATAAATGAGTGAGACTATCATGGCAATAAGAGCTCATGGTAAGGCCCCAGGTACTTGTACTTATGACTCACCTGTATATGTAATGCTCAGTGGTATGATGGCATTGTTAGGTCTCAGTGGCGGGGGGTCATTTAACTTCATACGAACTTCATCTATCAGATTCCTTGCCACTGCTATCAGCTGCATATTGGCTTTTTTCAATGCTAACTGAAAAAAATAATTGCGGGTACCTGAGTGCCCAGTGCGAGTTTTCTTAAAATCGCAGATTTGTATGGGCTCACAATAGTGTCATGTTTAGGCCGACAGAGGCGCTGTTCCGATCCTATACAAATCTGCGTTTACGTCGTCGCGGTGACTTGTGACGGCGGCAGTGAAAAACTCGCACTAGGGCCTCAAATATGAAAATGTAAATTATTTCAGTTTAAGCCCTGGTAGCAATGTATGGGATAAGGCCAGGGAGATGATGATATGGTACACGAAGTACCAGGCGCACATAACGGACAAGGAGTTAATAAGTTAATTGTGACTAACATGGAGCCACATCGGGTTGAATCAAGTGCCGACCCCAACAATGTATGGGATAAGGCCAGGGAGATGATGATATGGTACACGAAGTACCAGGCGCACATAACGGACAAGGAGTTAATAAGTTGATTGTGACTAACATGGAGCCACATCGGGTTGAATCAAGTGCCGACCCCAACAATGTATGGGATAAGGCTGTTTTGTTAGGGACGCGTCAATCAAACACAGGCTCAAGTTGACGACTGCTTTATTCAATCATTTCCCCGCCTACCTACATTGACATGCATAATATTGTTAATAATATAAATTATACAACTACCTACAACTTCCTTTTTTTTTTTTTTTTTTTTTTTTTTTTATATATATATTTATTTAACAATCATCAAGGCACTTATTCAATATTTTGTCGATGCAAAATATTGTAAGTGTAAGCATCGCTATTAATAATATGTAACTTACAAGTTATTATAATAACAATTATAAATTAAGCTTACAACTAATCTTAAAAAGAACCGTTATATAACATTATACTTTTGACTATAGTCTAACACGTTCATTTATATTTAATACATTAGTAATTAACATCACTAAAAAAAAATCACTAAAATAAATACATTTTATTTGAATCAACAACCTCTTTAACATTTCTTCATATTACAATGGTTTCAATTGTTGTTGTGTAGTAGGTTGTTCTATTATATGGGACATGTCCACCGGTCAGGCTGCCTCACCGTCCTGCCAAAACGAGTGGTGCGTAAGTTTGATTCATGCGATTGTGACAAGGACAAATAAGGTCTGTTGGGGCACTCGGTTGCAGTGACATCGTCATATAGCAATGGTGGCTCGCTATCAGCTGTTACATTGTTAGGACACGATGTATCTATAATCAAATGCCGTCGATTTCGCACTAATCTACCACCCTGGTCAATGTTTATGCAGTATGATCTTATACCTACCAGAGATGTAACAACTCCATTTACCCATTTATTGTTCACTCTTACTTTTACTCTTTGTCCTACGTTAATTGGAACCATATTTCTCGCACCCTTATTGTAATGTTGCGCCTGTTTTATCTGCCTCTTGTCTAATTCTCTAGCGACATTTTTCTGAATTTTTGGTTTTAATAATTTTTGTGAACACGGTATGATACTTCTTAATTTTCGATTATATAGTAGCTCAGATGGCGAGGCTAAGGTGCTGCTTAAAGGTGTATTTAAATATTCTAGTAAACCTAATCTAAATTCAGACTTATCAAACTTTGTCTTTTTTAAAATATTTTTGACGGTCTGCACAGCTCTTTCAGCCTGGCCATTCGATTGTGGGTATCGAGGAGATGACGTAACATGAGTGAATTTCCAATCCTTAGAGAATTGATTAAATTGTGTGGAATTGTACTCTGGCCCATTATCTGACATTACTATGTTAGGTATTCCTTGTCTTGAAAATATGATTTTCAGTTCGCAGATTACATCATGTGAAGTCAAGGAATGTAATTTAACAACTTCAACGAACTTACTATAGTAGTCTACCACCAGCAAATATACATGATTTTCAAAATGAAATGTATCTGTAGCTATTTTCGACCACGGCATATTGGGTATTTCATGTGAAATTAATTGTTCCTTTCTATTTTCATTTTTATATGACAAGCACGCCTCACACTTTCTTATATAATCTTCTAGCTGACTATGTATGTTGGGCCAAAACATTGTCTCTCGCACTCGCAGTCTACATTTTTCTAAGCCAAGGTGTCCTATGTGTATATTTTTAAGCATTTCTCTTCTCATTAATTTAGGAATTACAATACAGTTACCCTTCCATACCAAACCATATGATATAGATAGATCTTGTCTATATATCCAATACGGCCTTATATCTACACTTAACTCATGTTTTTGTTCCGGCCAACCTTCTTTTATACATGTAATTATTTGTTGCAGCTCACTGTCTGAATGCGTATACTTTTGTAGCATAACAAAGTGCGTATCCATAAGTAAATTACATGCCATCACCGCACACACTTGTGCGGCAGTGTCGAAGTGATCGCGCAAATCTACGCCTTGATAACAAACCGGTTGTGCAGCGCGCGACAGCGTGTCAGCTATATACAAATACTTACCGGGCTTATATGTTAATTTAAATGAGTATAATTGCAAACGTAATAGCATTCGTTGTAACCGCGCTGGTGCGCTCGCTATGGGTTTATTTATGATATTTACTAACGGTTTGTGATCGGTTTCTATTATTACGTCAGATTTACCATATATATAAGTATAAAATTTTTCACACGCAAATACACATGCCAATAATTCCTTTTCGATCTGAGCGTAGTTTTGTTCTGCTTTTGTAAGAGATCGCGATGCGTAGCTGACTGGAAGATTGTTTTGTAATAAACACGCGCCTAGGCCATTTTTACTGGCGTCTACTGATATTACTACCGGCATTGTTGAATTATAATATTGTAAAACAGGTATTTTACTTAAGCATTGTTTTAAGTTATTGAATGCATTTTGATGTTCAGATGTCCAATGCCACTCAATTTCTTTTTTCAGTAATTCTCTAATACTGTTCGTTTTTTCTGATAGGTTCGGGATAAATCTGCCTACATAGTTAATTAAGCCCAAAAATCGTTCTAAGTCCTTTATATTTTTTGGACATGGCATGTTTTTTATTGCGGCTACATGAGAATCATCCGGATATATTCCTTTATTAGTAATTTTATGACCTAAGTATTTTATTTCTGTTAGAGCAAATTTACATTTATTTTTGTTCAATTTTAGGTTGATTGATCGACACCTGTCCAATACTTTCCTTAGGCGTTCATCATGTTCTAATTTCGTTCTACCATATATAATCAGGTCATCGATAAAAAGACACGTCCCTTCGATATCATCAAAGTGCTCGTACATTTTTTTATGAAATACTTCAGATGCAGAGGTTATACCGTAAGGCAACCGTAAAAATTTGTACCTACCGAATGCAGTATTAAATGTACACAAGTCAGTACTATCATCACTTAGCTTCAGTTGCCAAAATCCATTTTTCGCATCAACTGTACTGAAATATTGAGCACCTAATAGATTTAGAGTTATATCATCCAATGTTGGTAATTTAAAATGTTCACGTTTTATAGCCCTATTTAAGTCCTGGGGGTCTAGACAAATTCTAATATCTCCGTTAGGTTTCCTGACAACAGTCATGCTGTTTACCCAATCAGTAGGTCCTTCTACTTTAGTTATAATTTTTTGTATCTCCATCTCGTCTAACTTGGCCTTTACACTATCTTTCAATGACACTGGTAATCTTCGCGGAGCATGTACGACTGGGTGGATGCTATTTTTTATGCCTATTTTGTATTCTCCAGGCATGCAACCTATACCTTCAAAAACATCATTGTACTCTCTGATTATATTATTTTTATATTCACAACTTTGGCTACTTGTTACAGAAAGTGTTAATTTTATTAAACTCAACTCCTGACATGCATCCCTACCTAATATTGGGGGAGAGGTTACATCTGCAATCACAAAGTCCAAAATATAATCCATGTTTTTGTATTTTACTTTAAGGTTGCATCTTCCAACTACTACAATGTCACTGCCTGAATACCCTCTTAATTTAATGTTGGTAGAAATTAAGTAGGACCTAGGGACATTTATTTTTTTATAATAGCTTAGCGGCAAAACATTAACATCAGCACCTGTGTCTAATTTAAATGAAATATCGCATCTGTTTATATTCAATTGTACACACCAATCATTTGAGGACTGATTAAAATAATAAATTACCTGATCTGTAGATTCATCAGCTCGTATCTCATACATTTTACACACACGGGAAAAGTGATTGTATCTGTTACATTTTAAGCACTGTTTTCCAAGAGCGGGACACCTGTAACCTACATGATTTAATCCACACATCTTGCACTGATCGAGTCCACCATTTCTGTCTTTGTTTTGATTATAATAATCAGCAGAACGTGAGGTCCCCGGTATTGATGCCTTCTGCGGTGCAGGCGTTGACCATTGCGCCACCGCTGCAGGTCGATAGCCCCGGCCGCGACTCTGTGTGCCATATGACATTCTACCTCCGCGCCCTCGCCGCGACACCCAATGGATCTGGTTATCTTTTTCTTCAACGTCTACATAGTTTTTATGCGATACACAGTGCGCACAATGCTCGCTGCTTTCTTTTTTAATATTTCCAGCTTGCACCCTTGATATTTGTGCAATGTTGCAAATTTCTATAGCTTTTTGCAAGGTAAGCTTCGGTTCTCGCAGGAGGCGCTCCCTCAATGCTCCTTCCTTAATTCCACATATCAGTCGATCCCTTACCAAGTCGTCACATTACTCAGCAAATTCACATTTGACTGCCATTTTTTTAAGTTCGAACGAGTATTGTTCCACCGATTCACTATCTTGTTGTTCACGTGTAAAAAATTGATGCCTTTGTACCGTCACATTTTTTCTTTGTAAGAACACACCGTCGAACTTTTCTAAGACAGTTTTTAAGTCTATAATTTGTTCATTGAATTGTTCATATACCTCCCTACACTGTTCTCCAACAATGTGTAGAAATATATTTATTTGAACTTTTGCTGTTTTCTTGTTTAACTCGCATGCCTCAAAATAAACGAGAAAGGATTTCTTCCAGCGCTCCCAATCCTTTGAAATATTCCCCGATGTTGCGTTTTCCACACTGTTATTAAAACTGAATGCCGGCGGAGGTGGAAGTATAGATTCCATTGCTTGGAAAACTCTCACTTTATCCACTTGTTAAATATATATCAGCTTAAACTGATTTGACTACGAAATAAAACTTTTCGTACTTCAGTTCGAAAGCAAATTTTGTACTTTTCTAGAATCCTACCGGCTGCGCCATGTTTTGTTAGGGACGCGTCAATCAAACACAGGCTCAAGTTGACGACTGCTTTATTCAATCATTTCCCCGCCTACCTACATTGACATGCATAATATTGTTAATAATATAAATTATACAACTACCTACAAAGGCCAGGGAGATGATGATATGGTACACGAAGTACCAGGCGCACATAACGGACAAGGAGTTAATAAGTTGATTGTGACTAACATGGAGCCACATCGGGTTGAATCAAGTGCCGACCCCAACAATGTATGGGATAAGGCCAGGGAGATGATGATATGGTACACGAAGTACCAGGCGCACATAACGGACAAGGAGTTAATAAGTTGATTGTGACTAACATGGAGCCACATCGGGTTGAATCAAGTGCCGACCCCAACAATGTATGGGATAAGGCCAGGGAGATGATGATATGGTACACGAAGTACCAGGCGCACATAACGGACAAGGAGTTAATAATCGATCATAACAACGATACATTTCAAACTAAAATCATTTGTACATTTACCTCTAGAGGAGTCCATTCTTCTCTGGTCATGGTGTGAGCGTCGACCCCTACCGCGGACCCTTCTGAAAGGTTCGCAGTCAGCCATTTTTCCATCGTAGGTGTCTCAGGGAGAGCTGAACAGATATAATATTTTTTTAGAAATAACAGTTAAACCCCCTTCAAAAAATTATTACTTACTTTTGAAGTTGGTGTTTGACACCTGATTTTGATGCCTTATTTGGCAGCAACTTCAAAAATAACTAATTAATTTAGAATTGCTGTGCCCTGCGGTTTCACCCGCGTAGATTTAGTTTCTTCCTTATTGTCGCGGAACAGTAATATTTTTCATAAATAAAAGTAGCCTAAGTTACTCCTTGAAACATCAGCTACCTGCCAGTGAAAGTCCCGTTGAAAACGGTCCAGCCGTTTCCGAGATTACCCGAAACAAACAGACAGACAGACAGAGAAAAATTTTTAGCCTTGGTTTTTATGTGTCAGTAGCGTGTATACTTTCATATACATTTAGTGAAATACTGTTATTTTGGAATTACAAACAGACAATTCAATTTTATTTATCTGTATAGATAATTTTATTTTTCTCTTTTTGACGGTTTACTTTTCTTGTAAAAAAAACTTTTTTCAAGCTTTTCAGTGACTTTTTGCATAAACCAAAAATTTATGCCAAATAAAGCATCAAACACGGTGTCAAACAGCAACTTCAAAAGTACGTTATTTTCTTCTTTTTGAATGGGGTTTTAGAATACAAAGTTTCCTTAATAAAAATAAATAAACAAACTTACATTGCTTCATCAAAGTGAAGAGTAGAGGGTCGGTTTCCTTGAGGAACTGTGTGTAATACCGTCCGTCGGTCCACACCGGCGCGTGTGCAGCGGTCACTACCGCCGTACCGGCCGAACCCGTGAATCCTGTCAACCACTCCCTCCTAGCGTCTACTGGCGCTATGTACTCTGACTGGGAGTAACGAAACATTCAGTCATCAGGGGCGTGCATTGGCTTTTCAGAGGGGTAGGCATAAACAATAAGCAGGTAGGTAGGCAGGTTAAGTACATACCTATGTGATGCGGCGTAGGTACGTACGTCTTGGTAAAGATACACATACGAACATAAACACACACACGACACGAGTGTATTCAGTGATCACAAATTGTAACTTCTGCTTACCTGCTTATATGCAATGCACGCCACTGTCAGTCATCACACACGAGATTGCCACCGTTTCCTTAATCTACACTCGCTAGCGTCTCCGACAATATTAGCATGATATACTAGCTATGCCCCGCGGTTTCACTCGCGTAGATTTAGTGTCATACTCATTGTTGCGGAACCGTAGCATTTAGTGAAAAGCTGTTATTTTGGAATTAAAAACAGACACTTCAATTTTATTTATGACTAGCTGTGCCCCGCTGTTTCACCCGCGTAGATTTAGTTTTATGCTTCATGTCGCGGAACTATAAGATTTTTAATAAATAAAAGTAGCCTAAGTTACTCCTTGAAACATCAGCTACCTGCCAGTGAAAGTCCCGTTAAAATCAGTCCAGCCGTTTCAGAGATAACCCGGAACAAACAGACAGACAGACAGAGAAAAATTTTAAAACTTGGTTTTTTATTGTCAGTAGCGTGTATACTTTCATATGCATTTAGTGAAAAGCTGTTATTTTGGAATTACAAACAGACACTTCAATTTTATTTATCTGTATAGATGTATAGATTAATATAGGCTATATTTTATCCCCTTACTCCCACGGGAACTACGCGGGTCTTACATTATGAGCGTCGGCGGTTGGTATGATATACGCAGCCAGCGGCGTCGGCTGACTGGCCATGACCGCTCGGAGCGCTTGCAAACGCTGCAGCGCCATCTTGGGATGATCTGGGGAAGATGGAGACACCAACAATGATATTATACCTTATCTTTAATAAATCGAGCTAAATGAAACACAGTATATACATACAAATACTCACGCCTGTATTCCCCTCGGGTGTAGGCAGAGGTGTTCTCATAACAACACACACTTTTCACACAAGATGATTAAGTGCCAACGTGACAGATGGTGAGTCTATCGCCGTCTCAGCCACTATACATACGTGTTTGAATTACTTCTCAGACATATGCAGATTTCCTCACGATGTTTTCCTTCACCGTAAAGCACGTGGTGTGAAATCACTGTACACAAGTTTTTTAGTAAAGCCCATTGATACAGGATGCTGTTCTGCAGGCTGGGATTCGAACTTGCGTCGCTTGTGTAACAGGTTTGCCCTAAGGCCACCACGGCTCTAGGATTTATATATAATAAAGTCTCTGCAAACTGCAGAGGACGCAGAAAAGACTAAGGGGATGCAAAAAAGGGGTCTACTTAGATTTTTAAAAAACATTAGGTATCCGCGGGCCACCATGAAATTAAAATCTACGCGGGTGAAACCGCGGGGCACAGCTAGTATTTAAATAAATGTTTTGGGATTTTATATAATTTTTTTATTGATTTATACGAAGCCTGTGGCAGTTGGCCTAAACAGTCTATTTATAAAGTCTAGGCATATTTATTCTGTGCTACAGTGTAATTAAAAATATAAATACTCACTATCCAATGGTATGTTATGTGGCTGCACTCTAGACGACGCTTGGGTAAAGGAGGCCAATCTGAAAAAAAAACAAAATTCATTGACACTCACATGTGACATTTGACACATTAGCCAACTGACCTCTACTATATACGTGTAAAAAAAGGGATACATCATCTCCCTGACCTTATCCCATACAATGTTGTGGTCAGCACTTGATTCAACCCGATGTGGCTGATCACCTGATTTTTATACGAAGCGACTGCCATCTGACCTTCGCAACCCCTTTAACGAGGAAAATCTGTGATCTGGGTTAAACCAGTTGTCAGACTATTTGAGGCCTCCGACTGACCTATAACGATTGCCAAAGATGATTAATCGGCATCCGGGACCGACGGCTTAACGTGCTCTCCGAGGCACGGAGGGAACTCGGGCGGTCACCCATCCAACTACTGGCTAGGGCTAGGGTTGCTTAACTTCGCTGATCGAATGATATGCGCAATAGCAACTGTGCCACGAGCTCCTCCGAAAAATAATATGCTCACGCCATCAGCCCTGAAAAGTCACCGAAGGGGTAAGGGGGCATCCATAAATTACGTGAGGTGTTTTTTTTTATTTTCTGTTACTCCCTCCCCCGTTGGTGAGATGTCGTGAGATTTTGTTCAACCCCCTCCCCCATTCCCCAATCTCACGTAAGATTTTTCAGAATGTGTCTTTCTTACGTAAACGCGTTGGGTTGTTATTGTAGAAAGAAAAAAACAATTCGCTTCGTGCTTTTATTTACGACTAGTTAAGACTAGTAATCAATATTGCTGAGAGTTATAAATTTAATAAAAATTTAACAATAGATTACTTAAATCATGACTACTGTGACTAAAGAAAATAATATCTATTCTACTTCAGTCCATGGAGAATTATTCGCGGTCTCAAGAGAGACTATTGGAACCAACAAGTCCATATGTCGTACGTCGAAGTATGTAAATTATTTTCTTTCAAACAAATTAGTGAATAATTTTAAACGTATTACGATGACGCTCAGGATTGAATTTTGAATGTACATATAATTTGGATTGAATGGACCAAAATAGTTTTTTTTTTTTTTGTTTCAATCAGGACAAAAATTGCGTGATATTTGTCGAGATCTCTCTTCTTAACGTGAGATTATATGAGATTTGACTCGACCCCCTCCCCCCCTAAATCATCTCACGTAATTTATGGATGTTGTATCAACAACACCCACCTTTCATCGAATAGGATTAATTGCCAACGTCACAGAGGATGAGGTCGCAGGTTTCCTTCACCGTAAAGCACGTGGTGTGAAATCACTGCACATAAGTTTTTAGAAAAACTCTAAAGTACAAGCCTCGCTGGGATTTGAACTTGCTTCGCTTGCGTAGCAGGCGACTGCTCAAAATTGTATAGTACTTAAAGATAAAGATTCGTCGGTACCGTTATTATAAACTCATTCGTCCGCTAGAAATAACAAAGAGGGTAAATGTGAAAAGGTCAGACCTCTGGGTTCCGTGACCTTTACACAAAGAGGTAATGAATACATTAATATTACTCTTTACTTACATTCTAATCTATACATCTTCTATACAGATAAATAAAATTTTTGAAAATCCAAAATAACAGTTTTTCACTAAATGCTTATGAAATTATACACGCTACTGACACTAAAAAACCAAGTTTTAAAATTTTTCTCTGTCTGTCTGTTTGTTCCGGGTAATCTCTGAAACGGCTGGACCGATTTTAACGGGACTTTCACTGGCAGGTAGCTGATGTTTCAAGGAGTAACTTAGGCTATTTTTATTTATCAAAAATATTAGGGTTCCGCGACCATAAGGATGAAACTGAATCTACGCGGGTGAAACCGCGGGGTACAGCTGAATCCGTCCAGCCGTTTCAGAGATTACCCGGAACAAACAGACAGACAGACAGAGAAAAATCTTAAAACTTGGTTTTTTATTGTCAGTAGCGTGTATACTTTCATATGCATTTAGTGAAAAGCTGTTATTTTGGAATTACAAACAGGGACTTCAATTTTATTTATCTGTATGTATAGATGTATAGATATATATGTGCTTAAAAGTAGATGCATCAGTGGACCCGTGTTTTTAAATGTATGACCAAACGAAACTTTTTTTTTACTCAAAAAAAAAAGAGTTTTCTAAATAGGACTACATCTAAACTATAGTTTTTGTTTAGTAGGTATTTGTACTTCATATTTATCCAAAAGGCTCTGTTGCTATATGTATACGATTAAAAAGTTTATCCTTGTTATAAATAGGTATGGTATGGATTTCACGTTGAGTGACTGAGCTGTATACTATAATCTATGGTTATTTTTTATGAAAGTATAGAGATAGAGAGTTGGTTTGGTATGCTACTCACATAAGCAAAACACTTGAACGAATCCACATTATTTCAAACTACACTCTACACGTTATCAGCGCTACTATGAATATTACACAAAACATTTATTTGTAAACGATTCTATTCATAAATTTAAATTGACACTGACACCAAACGTGAAGGCATTTTTTAATTTTAAATCAATTTGTCATTTTATAACTTCCCGCCAAATTTTATGTCAAAATCACTTGCATAGTTGAGGTCAGTTGTCAAAGTTCACTCAATAGAATAGAAAATTAGAAACTCATTCCCCAAACACAACCAAAGAGTTTCTTACTAAGTCACTGAGTGACTTTTCTTGCCCCTCAAGGAGTAGGCTTTATCAATACAAATTACACTGTAGATTACTAAGGAATGTATTCTAAAGTCGTTAAAGTTTAACAATGCATGTCATCCGTGGTGGCCGTGAGGTTTGATCAGTCGTCTTTTACGCAAGCGACGCAAGTTCATAACCCAGCGGGGCCTGTACCAAAGAGTTTTTCTAAAAACTTATGTGCAGTGATTTCACACCACGTGCTTTACGGTGAAGGAAAACATCGTGAGGAAACCTGCGTGTCTAAAAAGTAGTTCAAAGACGTATGTATAGTGGCTGAGACGGCGATGGACTCACCATCTGTCACGTTGGCACTGAATCATATTGTATGAAGTGTGTGTTGTTATTACATCACCTCTGCCTACGACTTGGAGTACAAGCGTATATGACACACAGTTTATGATTTTACATGAGTTTTTTTCTTAACAACCACTTGTTACTAGCGAAGTAGCACTTAAGCTGGTAGCCATTAAAAAACTAAAATAAAAAAAACTTTGATTAAAAAGATTGGCAACGACAACCCTCACACAGTACGCACGCTCGATGGAGCGAACTTTATTATTTCACTAGCGGACGTCACGCGGTTTCACCCGCGTAGTTCTCGTTCCCGTGGGAGTACGGGGATAAAATATATACTATGTTACTCGCTGATGATGTAACTATCCATTGCTGAAAGAATTTTTAAGATCGGTCAAGTAGTTTCGGAGCCTATTCAATGCAAACAAACAAACAAAAAAACAATCTAATTTTTGCTCTTTATAATATTAGCATAGACAACGTTGATCTTAATTCCATATCCATTATAGACTGTGGCTGTACCTTGACTTACATATTCAGCCATTTTGTTTTGAAGTCAACCCGACGTAGGCGGGAAATTCTCTAAAGGGCAAATTTTGGGTTTGGGTACATTTTCAGTAAATAATTAATCATTCGCCTGCTCCATGTTAAATGTTATCCTGTAGGCGTGCCCTTGATCTATAAATCTATACAGATAAATAAAATTGAAGTGTCTGTTTGCAATTCCAAAATAACAATATTTCACTAAATGCATTTGAAAGTATACACGGTACAGACATTAAATACCACCAGTCTCTCTTGTCTATGTCTTACTGTATTTTATTCTCATCGCGACTCGCGCAATACAAGCGCGACTGTATACTCCTGGTATAGTTTTAACACTGACTGATATCGCCTGAGTATTGTCCTCATTGTGTATGGGAACGTTAAAAAGCGCCCCAAGCGTAGTGTAGGAGGTTTTACGTCTCCATACAAAAGCGCAAAACGCATCAAGCGACGACGTCTGGGGGTACTCTCTTTCTCTGAAAACGAAACTTCGTGAACGAACGAAAATGAAACGTAGTTTCATTATCGCTTTGTTTTTATCATACTCAAATTATCTTCGTCTAATAATTTAATTAAATTAATATAGAAAATATAAACATCAAATAATTTTCTAGCGGACCACGTTCGGACGTAATTTTAGAACGAATAATAACCGTGGTAGGAACTTTGCGAACTTTCGGCCGAAGCTTCGTTTTTCGGAGAAAGCGAGTAGGCCCCCTTAACGTGTCAAACAAAACCCTTACTTGGGGCACTGAATTGACTGACCAATTAAATTATGTTAATTTTCTATCATTACTTCGTTAAACATTTGTTTTTCTTGGACCCGGCAAGTATCTAAGGGCGTGGAATTTGTTAGCAAAGTTTTACGGTCCAGTTAATTTTAATTATGAAGTTATCCCTTAATATTCCGCAGTCCTTTAGGAGCTAGTAGGTAAAGAAAATATTCCTTTGACGTAAGAAATTCAAGCGGAAAATTAACCTACAAACAAAATTGTAAATCCATATTTTTTTAATTAACCGAACCAACTATAGAAATGGAATTTTATTATAAAAACAATTATTCTGTCAAATAAACCAGAATTTTAATTAAAGAAATGGAACAAGGGCTTTTGAAAAAAAACAATTATTCCGTCAAATAAATCAGTTTTAATTATAGAAATGTTACAAGGGCTTTTGAAAAAAAACAATTATCGCGTCAAATAAATCAGAATTTTTATTTTTACATGTTTATTAAAATAAATTATTCCTAACACAATGTTGTTAATCACTAATTATTTGCTCACTATTTTACAGAATATTTAAAGATTACATACATAATTTTTTATAAAAAAAAATCTTAGTCTATAGTTTGTAACGATATGGAAACGCTCAGTATGTCAATATTTGGGTAACTTTTTGTCTAATGACTGCTCTATACAATAATCAAGGATCATGTGGTTTTCTAAACACATCCTGCCACAAAAAAGTATTAAGATTCACCAGCGGTAGTTACATTATATAAAGTATAAATATCTTGATTCAAATGTTGCAGTATCACACATAACTTTGTTAAGAACATGGTTCCAAACTTCACAGCATTGGACATGAATACTTAATTATATTCACTCCCAGCCGTCTAACATACTAGTGATTATTTGACTGGCATACTGCAGTACACTCACCCATACACTCTCGGCCACAGTTTCATACACAGAGATTACAAAAACTGACAAAATACAAACTATGATGAGTTGTAGATATATGTTAACGATGTGCGATGGCGAGAGGTTAATCCCGATTGTATCGATATTTTCCAATGGCAGTGGACGGTGGCTAGTCCGACTCGCATGTAGTCGCCACTCATCGAACACGGCGCGATACATCGATTACATTCGGATACACTCGGCGCGACTCGGACCAATCGCTTGCGTCACTTCTCTGTTGTTTTATCCCCGATGCCCCTAGACAAAGTAGCATTTTCTCGCGCTTGCGCTAATAGAAGCGATACAGAGTATATAAATGACATCCTGCCGGCTTGTTCAGGGAGTATTTGAGTTATCAGGTACGTAGAGCAAAGGGCAAGGGCGGCACAAAAGATAACATACGGTCGACACGGGTCGACGGGCTTCCGGACTACCGGACCCAAATAAGCCACAAACAAGATAAGATGTAAATGACATATCGTTGTTGCGCGTGCAAAAGTAGCTATGTGTATTTCGTGAACTCTTGTGTCAAAATTTTCAGTAATGTTTAATTTTGTCATTATTAATAATAATACCTATCCAACATAAATCTACACAAAAACTCTGTAAATTTGTTATATGTATCAATAGTAAGAATTTTTTTTTTGACCGAGTAGGTCAATATTTGTATCTATTCTATAAGCAACGATAATGTCTGCCCAGGCCTACTGGCTAGACACAGTAACGTAAGTAAATGACATAAATCAGGCATTTGACTATCGTTCCTTAAGTTCTAACACGGCAGAAGTCAAATGTGCAACTTTTCAGTTGACCGAAAAACCATAATTTTTTTTTGTTTGTTCCGCATGCAAATGAAAATAATAAACACGTTCACTGATAACGACACACCTGCTCGTCCAACAGTGAGATAATTTAGAAGAAAGTTTATTTAGAAGATGCAATGTTAGCAGTGATTGTGTTAATACTTCAGGCTCTGGTGTTCGTCAAACGACGCTGGGATTCCCTATCGAATGACATGCAATACATATTTCGGTCAAAAAATTACTTCCACTGTGTTAGATCCTATGTCGTTCCCATACATTTTGTATCGTTTATACTAGCGAAGCGTAAGGATAATATTACTTAGCCTGGGTTTACAGGGTGAGTCGTTGGTAGACTCGATTAAAAGTCTGATCAACTCCCATTGTTTGATAACTGAAATGTCTTGCAATCGCATATTGTTGGCGTATGTGTGAGAGACCACTTGTATGAAGCTATATAGCTAGATAATCTCCGGTTGATGTCATTATATCATCCTCACGTAGATCCCGGTCCTAAGATTATACCGTTACTTAACATTAACTCAGTCCATTAATTACAATATAGTCCTCACATCTTCACAGAACACTTAGTAGGTAATCTGGAAAAAAAATATCAAAATAAGAAAGAGTAAGCAAAGGTGTTGTAATAACAACACACACTTTTCACACAAGATGATTAAGTGCCAACGTGACAGAGGGTGAGTCTATCGCCGTCTCAGCCACTATACATACGTGTTTGAATTACTTCTCAGACATATGCAGGTTTCCTCACTATGTTTTCCTTCACCGTAAAGCATATGGTGTGAAATCACTGCAAAAACTCCACAGCCACCACTCTGTGATGTTACACTATATAACATTGCTATTCAGCATGGTAATGCCAGCGTTCTTGGCACAATCCACAATCCACTCTAACAAACAAACTCTTCAGTTCTATGTTAGTAGAGATTAAATTTTTATTCAATACTAGCAGACGTCATGCAGTATCACCCGCATAGTTCCCGTTCCCATGGGTGTACAGGGATAAAATATAGCCTATGTTACTCGCTGATGATGTAGCTATGCATTGGTGAAAGAATTTTCAAGATTGGTCGAGTAGTTTCCGAGCCTATTCAATACAAACAAACCAATCTTTCCTCTTTATAATATTACTAGCTGTGCCCCGCGGTTTCACCCGTGTAGATTTAAATTTCGTTGCTGCACGCTAATCCCTAAGGTTTTTTAAAAATCTAAGTAGCCTAAGTTAGTCCTTGTAATATTAGCTATCCGTCAGTGAAAGTCCTGTTAAAATCCGTCCAGCCGTTTTGGAGATTACCCGGAACAAACAGACAGACAGAGAAAAAATTTTAAACTTGGTTTTTTAGTGTCAGTACCATGTATACTTTCATATGCATTTAGTGAAAAACTGTTATTTTGCAGTTACAAACAGACACTTCAATTTTAATTATCTGTATAGATGTATAGATATAGATTAGTAAGCAGTATATATAAAAAATCTCACCTCAGCATTCCATAGGCGCTATAGGGTTAGAATTATCTCCGTAACCACTTAAGCTGCCTTGGAACTCTATCCCGCTGATCTGACTGTCTGCATTGAAGGAAACTCCGTAAGAATCATTGCTAGGAGCGTGCGAAGTCTCCAAATTACCGTCCCCGGAGTCCGCAGCCGCCGCCGCGTCGGGCTCCGCCCAGTTGATCTTAAATCTAGTCACACGGGGCTCCGACGCTAAGATATTCCTCACTACTTTGTCAAATTGGGGCTTCGCTGGCGGATTCTCACGTAACTCCGGTTCGCTTTCATTATACTCGTTATTTATAAAATAACCTACTCTGACGAACTCCTGTCTTCTGTATGAGCACGTTAGTAACACCACAGTGACTCCTAAAGCGTCGTTTTCTGGTATCCGAGTCACGTCCGGCGGGGGGGCTTGAAATACAAACATGTGTCGTCCTTCAGGCACCGGACCGACATATATCGTGTCTAAAACCTGGTCGTGGTCCTCTGTTTCTGCTGATCCCACGTAGATCATCTTCCATTCTAAGTCTTCTTTCAGTTCTTCAATGCATTCAAAGGTCAGCTCGAATTGGAACGGATTGAGAAACGGGCTAGGATTGTCTAACACAACAACATTGGTTATGTGCACTTTCGCCATGTTTGTAGCTGGATTTCAGTGTCCTCTTAAATAAAGCTTGGTGTTCACGTCGGAGAGCGTATTTGGATGTTATCACAATGAAAAACTGTGCAAAAATAATTGAATACGAGTAAAAAGAATCGTCATTCGGCAAAAAGTGACAATTATTTTGGCGGTTGAAATGGTCACGTGATCAAAATATTTAACGACTGCAACGCCAATTGCGGCGGTGTTACGAATTAAATTAAAAAAGTAAAATATTTTGACAGCTATCGATGATGAGGATGTTTTGATATTGTCTTACAATTTTATGATCAAAATATCCTAGATAACAGTGTTTTAGGAATAAACGTTCTTAATGCTAAAATAAAAACGGGAAAAACTTACATTTTATCCTAAATTGCAATTGTTTTCACACGACTTATCAGCAACCGTAAACGTCAAGCACTACCATAGAGAAACTAGAATTATTGCCATATAAGAATCAACTAACACAAACACTTTGTCTATGGTCTTTTATGCCACAGATAATACAAGTTAGTAAATAATTACTAGAAAAATAGTGGTTTTATAAATATATTACTATAATATCCGTTATAATTAACAATAAATCTATACAGATAAATAAAGTTGAAGTGTCTGTTTGTAATTCCAAAATAACAGCTTTTCACTATATGCATATGAATATGAAAGTATACACGCTACTGACGCTAAAAAGCCTTTTCTCTGTCTGTCTGTTTGTTTTGGGTAATCTCTGAAACGGCTGGACCGATTTTAACAGGACTTTCACTGGCAGGTAGCTGACGTTTCAAGGAGTAACTTAGGCTACTTTTATTTATTAAAAATATTAGGGTTCCGCGACAATAAGGTAGAAACTAAATCTTCGCGGGTGAAACCGCGGGGCACAGCTAGTGAATACATAAATGAGCACGTAAAAACATTTTGCTTTTGTGAATAGTAACTATGGTTTGACCCATATTTTCATACCATACATCATCATACATCAATACGCATAGACTCAGCGATTTTTTTCATCTATGGTTAATCATTTTAAGAGCTAGCAATACGAAAACAAAAGTCACAAAAGTCAGTCAAACAAATACCTAACACGAAATAATTAATGAATAGCTCCGCTGCTTTTTATTCTTTATGTTGTCCTGTGTTTCGTGTCAAATATTAACCCAACGCTATAATAACTGTTTATGTCGTAACAACAATTGTTAAGATAACGGCCGTTGTTTTATTACAATATGAAGGTCATGCGTATATAGAGAAAGTGAATTCTTACATCGTACGCTAGGTAATTGTATATTTCGTGTTTTTATATGTTTACGTAAACAGTTGCTAATAAACATCTGTTTTGTAGTGTTAATTACGTATTTCATTAACCAATACCATGTGTTTTTCGATACTTGTGGCAGTTATAAAAGTTTTTTTTCGTAATATTTCTTCGAAGTAGAGTAAGTTCACTTGCATTCTTATTGTTTGAGTCATCTCATAACTGGCCTGGTTACTTGTTAATTAATGCAGCCGGCGTCGTCACTTGATTGTTGATTAGTGCTGTATAAACATCCACACGCATACCAAATTATATATGTGTATTGAATATTTTACATACACATTTAATGCAAACACGTTGCTAAGTTTACTGTGTAATTTATGTGAGTATTTATGTTAAGACTAGCTGTTTCACCCGCGTAGATTTAGTTTCTTCCTTATTGTCGCGGTACCTTAATATTTTTAATAAATAAAAGTAGCCTAAGTTACTCCTTGAAATATCAGCTAACTACCAGTGAAAGTCCCGTAAAAAAATCCGTCCAGCCATTTCAGAGATTACCCGGAAAAAACAGACGGACAGGTAGAGAAAATTTTTAAAACTTGGTTTTTTAGGGTCAGTATCGTGTATATTTTCATATGCATTTAGTTAAAAGCTGTTATTTTGGAATTACAAACAGACACTTCAATTTTATTTATCTGTATAGATATAGATTTATGTTAAGATGTGTCAGTGTATAAAATAAGCACATAAATATTTATAGTGAGGCGGTGTTTATAGTCATCTAGGCATGAAACACAAGTTCAAATCCCAACAGAGTCGCTACCAATGATTTTATTTTGAAAAACTTGATTGCAGTGATTTCACACCACGTGCTTTACGGTGAAGGAAAACATCGTGAGGAAACCTGCATATGTCTGAGAAGTAATTCAAACACGTATGTATAGTGGCTGAGACGGCGATAGACTCACCATCTGTCACGTTGGCACTTAATCATCTTGTGTGAAAAGTGTGTGTTGTTATTAAACTGCTTACCCCTTTGGGGACCCTTCTGGGATGGGGTGAGCATGTGTATTTTTAATTCATAAATAATCTTAATAAATTACTTCTCCAGTTAACAAAATGTTGAATGACGATGAGGGCCCGGTATACTACAGGGAGATACAGAAGAATGCGTACCTGCGCAGGATACCGGAGGACGAGACCGGCAGCAAGCTGAGGCCTTTGGGGCATAAGGTAATAGACCTTATTTTATATGTAACTAACTGTGCCCTGCGGTTTCACCTGCATAGATTCATGCTGTTTTTTTTTAAATAAATTAGCTTAAAACACTCCTTGAAACAACAGCTATCTGCCAGTGAAAGTCCCGTTAAAATCCCATCCAGCCGTTTAGGCGTGATGCCGTGACCAAGGGAAATGGGTATTCATTTTTATACAGGATGTCGGGGAAATCAGGACAGCTGTTAAAATATGTGAGAGGGTATAATTTTAGGAAGCAAATAAAATTATTATGACAAAAATATCTTCTTCCGTTTTCGCTTAAGGCCACGAGCTCTTCGGCCCTTAGCAACCATAGCCTATAACTACGTTATCGTTGGAGCTAGATATTTTACGACTTCAACATAGTGATATATTCATAAAACCCTACAACTTCTAGAAGACAACTGTTCCTTTTTCTCCGACACCCTGTATAAGATAAGTAATCAGTATTAATATTATGTACATAGAAATCACAACCAGCAGCTCTATGGAGCGTACTCTGCGTACACAACGGTCGTACTCCGTACATAGAGCAGTATGCATCTCGAGCAGCTGCTGCGGCCCACACGCCGCTGTGGAGGGCCAGTCTAGCGCGGGCCACGTTGGTCGCCCCGGGACTGAGGGCTAATGACTTTGTACTCCACGCTGCTAAGGGCCCCGTCAGGATGAGAGCTGGTGATTGGTAAGTAATCTTTTTTATTTATTTCATACTAGCTGTGCCACGTGGTTTCACCCGCGTAGGTTTTAATTTCATGGTTGCTCGCGGATCCCTAATGCTTTTTAAAAATGTAAGTAGCCTAAGTTACTCCGTGAGTCAGTGAAAGTCTCGTTAAAATCCGTCCAGCCGTTTGAGATTACCCGGAATAAACAGACAGACAGACAGAGGAAATAAATTTAAATTTTTAATAAGTGTTTTTTCTTTATCAGTACTGTGTATACTTTCAAATGCATTTAGTGAAAAACCATTATTTTGCAGTTACAAACAGACACTTCAATTTTATTTATCTGTATAGATGTATAGATATAGATGTATAGATTTATATAGTCAAAGCATAGACTTATTAGACGCCGATATTTGTGGTTAAAAAAATTTCCGGCAAAATACGAACACGAGGATCGAGCCTTCGTGTTCTGCAAACCGTGCAGATGCTCTTCCAACTGAGCTACTCGTGATCCTACCTTATGCGTCTAATTTTTCCATCCCTTTTTTCGGTTTAGGGACCGCCTTGCGCCATCTGTTGGTCGGTGTATCCAAATCTTCTCCAGAAGACGTTAAACTATTTTTTATTTTCACTACCCAAAATCCCTTTTACTACCTACAATCCCTCCAAACTACCTTTATCTCCACATGTAAATTAAGGTAAATTCATACATAGTTGTAGTTGAGTTGTGGGTAGATGGGTTGTGGGTAGTTGGGTTCATATGCTCACGCCTGTATTCCCCGAAGGTGTAGGCAGAGGTGTTGTAATTTTCAACACCCACATTTCACCGAATATGATTAAGTGCCAACGTGACAGATGGTGAGTCTATCGTCGTCTCAGCCACTATACATACGTGTTTGAATTATTTCTCAGACATATGCAGGTTTCCTCACGATATTTTCCTTCACCGTAAAGCACGTGGTGTGAAATCACTGTACATAAGTTTTTAGAAAAACTCATAGGTACAGGCTCCGCTGGGATTCGAACTTGCGTCGCTTACGTAGCAGGCGACTGCTCAAACCCCGAGGCCACCACGGCTCTCGGTAAATTCCTCGGCATTCATAAGTGCCTTTCCAGGGCCTAAACAGAATAAATCATGTATACAGGGAAACGATGCAAGACTGGGTGACTACTCTCCGTGAGAGTCTCCACGAGCTCCGGATCCTTCCGAAGGGGGAGAATGTGTACTGCGCCCCCCCCGCGGCCGCGCCCCCCCGCGCCGCCGCCCGCGACCCCACCTCCCCACTGCCCCCCACACCGCCTGTGCCTATCGATCGGTAAGTGTTGCTAACTATAAGTCTAGGGCGAGTTATATTAAAATCGCCGTCGAAATAGTGTCATCCGTGAGTCGACAGATGACTCTATTGTGATTCTATACGAATCTGCGTTTACGTATACTATGATTAAATATAGTATAGTTTCATATTTCATTGTAAATCAAATAAAATAAACATTTTCAGAGTGCCAGGCATAGAGATAGCCCCAACTCCCCGCCCAGAGCCACAGGCCACAACCCAACTACCCACAACCCATCTACCCACAACGCAACTACCTACAACTCATCTACCCACAACTCAGCTACCCACAACTCATCTACCCGAAACCCAGCCACAAGAAGACATCATCATACCAGACAACTCAGTTGATATATCTAACTGGGATACTCTAAGTCAACCAAGTACGAGTCATGACAACCATGTTAAGAAAGTTGCCAGTCAAGAAAATAAGGTTGGTAATATTTTTTATTTTTAATATAAAGTGATACAAACAGCCGTAGTAGCCGTGAGGTTGGCTGACATAGTGATCTATCAACGCACAGCCCAAACCACTGGACGGATCGGGCTGAAATTTCTCATGCAGGTACATGTTATGACGTAGGCATCCGCTAAGAAAGGATTTTGATTAATTTTACCCTCAAGGGGATAACATAGGGGATGAAAGTTTGTACAACTTCTAGAAGACAACTGTTCCTTATTCTCCGACAACCTGTATATTTATGTAGGTATGTGCATTTTAAACAGACTTTAAAAAGGTGGAGGTTTTTCTTAACTGCATTTTTTATTTCAGGACACCCAATCTCAAAATAACCCAACGAAACCCCCAGCCAGCACAAGTGAACCCAATAAAAGTCTAGCTAAAATCTGCGGTCAAAATATATGTTTGGACGACTCTATATTTAAACGTAGTGATGTGACAGTGAATAGTGATGTGGACAGTGACGAAGAATTTTTTAATGAGATCGATAAGTTCAGTGAATCGGAGAATATGTTCATTGGAGAAGATCACAAGCAAACGCTTGTTGTAAGCGATAAGGAGAATAATTCATTGGAGAATGGGTAAGTTATATATACATCTATACAGATAAATAAAATTGAAGTGTCTGTTTGTAGTTCCAAAATAACAGCTTTTCACTAAATGCATATGAAAGTATACACGTTACTGACACTAAAAAACCAAGTTTTAAATCTGTCTGTTTGTTCCGGGTAATCTCTGAAACGGCTGGGCCGATTTTAACAGGACTTTCACTGGCAGGTAGCTGATGTATCAAGGAGTAACTTAGGCTACTTTTATTTATTAAAAATATTAGGGTTCCGCAACACTAAGGATATCTATATCTATCTATATATATATATCAAAGAAAGTCGTGTTAGTTACACTACTTATAACTCAAGAACGGCTGAACCGATTTGGCTGAAAATTGGTGGGGAGGTAGCTTAGAACCAGGAGAAGGACATAGGATACTTTATACCGTTCTCTTGAAACCTGAAAAAATCCTCATATAACACACTAAAGTCTGCGCGGGTGAAACCGCGGGGCACAGCTAGTTTAGTATTTAGCATATTTTTCTCATTTCAGAGACCGTCCTACCAACATTACAGTAATACAAGTATCGAACAAAGATGCTCCTCACACAGCGATTCCAGTGTTCGGGTCTGAAGCAGACGTATTCAAATTTGACTTCCCGCAAAAAGCTGAACAAAATTTCATAAATATAGTTAACACTGAGACCAACGCCCAAAACGACTACGGCACGATCTTCGACAAAACCCAGCAATACGGCCACCTCAGCCTCACAACCACTGTCAATCTGACAGCGCCTGTCAGTTTGACAGCTCCCGTCAGTCTGACAGCTGTCAGTTTGACAGATAAGTCGGACGGTTTATACGAGAGGCTGTGTCTGGCGTCGACGTCGAACGAAAGGGCTTCCCCAAATGCGGTGAGGAAGGTGAGGAATATGGAGAAATTGAGGAAATCCTCTCTGCCGAATCTGGAGACGGAATCGGCGTACGAATATTTGTATCCGGATCATAATCAGAACAATAATAATGGTGTAACGTTTAATAACTCGGTGAATGTTACCCACGGTGTGAATACACCCGTGAATTCGGTCTCTAACACCCAAATAACACCTAGTGTACCAATGCATAGTGTATCAGAGAGTGTAACACCTACAAGGATACCAATAAATAGGTCTATTTCACATAATAATACTTACGTAAACTGTTCAAGTGATAGAAGTGCAATTTTAGACTCTAGTGTCAGTGCCTTAAGGACCGCAGTGGAACGCTCTCATAGTCAGAATTCGTATGACTCGCATCGAAGGAATTTGATCACACAAGAAACATCGAAACGGGAAGAAAAAACAGGTATGGTTATTTTTATGTTGTTTTTCAACTGAATATTTTAGTTAAGACTAGTGGTTGGAAACGCTACTAGGAATCATGAGGTCCTAGGTTCTATCCCCGGGTCAGGCGTATGTCCCAGTAGCCCGGAGTTTGGATTAGTGACTTAATTCTAGCTATCATGCTGCAGAGATGTACTAATACTACACTCACATTTCACCAGTTATGTTTCAGTCCCATGTAATCGGGAGTCTATTGCCATTAACCAGTCACTAATCCAGACTCCGGGCTGCTACTTGGGAACTACAGATAGAAAATTCAAATATCACTTTGCCCGGACCCAGTGTACTACCATAAGATAAACTAGGCTAGTTTTTCGTGTGGTGGCTGTTGGATTTAAGCAGACGTACCAATGAGTTTTTCTAGAAACTTATGTGCAGTGATTACACACCACGCGCTTTACGGTGAAGGAAAACATCGTGAGGAAACCGGCATATGTCTGAGAAGTAATTCAAACACGTATGTATAGTGACTGAGACGGCGATACACTCACCATCTGTCACGTTGGCACTTAATCATCTTGTGTGACAAGTGTGTGTTGTTATTACAACACCTCTGCCTACACCCGAGGGGAATACAGGCGTGAGCATATGTATAAATAATTTTCAGATAAAGAACCCAGTCACAGCAAGCCGATGTGGAAACGTGGTTTGACAGAACTGTCTCTGTTGAGTAAACTAAGGGGATTTGGACGACGGAGTCCGGCGAGAGAGTACCCGACTGATGAGTAAGTTTACTGCAGAGTCCCTAGTGCGAGTTTTCTTAAAATCGCCGTCACAAGTCACCGCGTCGACGTAAACGCAGATTGTCGTCGGAATGACATAATTACACAGTATTACATGCTACCGCCAGGTTCGGAAGGTTGCTTTTACTGAGAACAACCTGGTGAGAAACTCAGTAATTACTCTTTACAAAAATATTATACAATTTAAAGACATAAATTAGTGGACTGTGTTTTTATGACGCGCGTTCATTCAATCGCTTAAGGCCGCGAGCTCTTCGGCCCTTAGCAACCATAGCCTATAACTACGTTATCGTTGGAGCTAGATATTTTACGACTTCAACATAGTGATATATTCATAAAACCCTACAACTTCTAGAAGACAACTGTTCCTTTTTCTCCGACACCCAGTATACTGCAGTGCGCTCCAAAACTCTCATAGCGCGATTTAGGTTCTCGTGTATTTGTACTCAAACTTTGCAATTGTTAGCGAGTAGCGCCATCTATGTAGCGATTGGAGAAACGAATGAGATTTTATTTTTCAGGAGTTCAGTTGTAAAAGTCCGTTCGTCGCGACCATCGACAAGAGTGGACAATGCAAGGAGAAGAAGTAGTTCCCTTAGTAATGCTAACGGTAATTATACACATCTATATTTGAATGTATGTATGTATGTTTGTAACGAATTGGCTCAAAAAGTACTGGACCGATTTTAAAAATTCTTTCACCATTTGAATGCTACATTATTACTGATTAATATAGGCTATATTTTATCCCCGTACTCCCACGGGAACGGGAACTACGCGGGTGAAACCGCGTGACGTCCGCTCGTAAATAATATTGAAGTGTCTGTTTGTAATTAAAATTTTGACAAAAAGAAGAAAATTTCTATCTTTTGTTTAGTTTCATACAAACTTTCATCCCCTATGTTATCCCCTTGGGGGTAGAATTAATCAGAATCCTTTGTTAGCGGATGCCTACGTCATAACATGTACCTGCATGCCAAATGTCAGCCCGATCCGTCCAGTGGTTTGGGCTGTACGTTGATAGATCAATATGTCAGTCAGTCAGTCAGTCACCTTTGAGTTATATATACAGTGAAACCTGGTTAAGTGAGACATCAAGGGACCTGCAATGTCGTTTCACTTATAGAGGTATTCCACTTACCCAGTGTCTCAGATATACAGGTATAAATAAATATCTGTCTCATTTACAGAGGGTTCCATTAACAGATTACGTGTGGAATTTGTGGGTAGAATAAGAATGAGTAAATAAACAATGTTATCTCAGTTACAGAGGTTTATGCATATAAAATTTACTCACTGTCTCAGTTATAGAGGTAACTATGATGATAAATCGAAAGAACAAATCCCAGATATAGAGGCTTACCTCGTCCCACTAACAGAGGTAATGCAGTGCCAAAGTGTTGGGACCTCAGCATGAGGTCCAGTTATGGAGGTTTCTCACTTATCCAGGTCCCACTTAACCAAGTTTCACTGTATTTAGATATAAATTATGGTTCCACCCATCTATACAGATAAATAAAATTGAAGTGTCTGTTTGTAACTGCAAAATAACAGTTTTTCACTTAATGCATATGAAAGTATACACGATCCTGACATAGAAAAACCAATTTAAAAAATTTTCTCTGTCTGTCTGTCCGTCTGTCTGTCTGTCTGTCGGTTTGTTCCGGGTAATCTCCGAAACGGCTGGATGGATTTTAACGGGACTTTCACTGGCAGGTAGCTGATGTTACAAGGAGTAACTTAGGCTACTTAGATTTTTTTTTAAATATTAGGGATTCGCGGGTAACCATGAAATTAAAATCTACGCGGGTGAAACCGCGGGGCACAGCTAGTTAAATATATAATGTATCTAGGAGATGCAGGTCCCCAAACACAGTTGCAACCACTCCGTTGTCGGCAAGCGGCTGCATTGAGAGCCGAGCAACGCCGCGGGGCGGCACTAGTCGCCACTGTGCCCGTCAGAGACCCACCTGTCTTCGTTGACTATAATAAACAAGTGTGGTGAGTTTACTTTTATATCTATATATCTATACAGATAAATAAAATTGAAGTGTCTGTTTGTAGTTCCAAAATAACAACTTTTCACTAAATGCATATGAAAGTATACACGGTACTGACACTGAAAAACCAAGTTTTAAATTTTTCTCTGTCTGTCTGTTCCGGGTAATCTCTGAATCGGCTGGACCCATTTTGAAGGGACTCTCACTGGCAGGTAGCTGAAGATCCTAGGAGTAACTTAGACTACTTTAAATCCATTAGGGTTCTGCTGGTCATCTTTGAAATTAAATCAACGCAGGTGATACCGCGGGGCACAGCTAGTTATAAAAAAATGCAATGTGAGCGAAGCCGCGGTTGATAGCTAGTAACTCATATATATATATTTCAGGATATCATGGTGGTCTGTGGGAGGAGTTCGATGCGGTGGTCGAGCGGGGGATAGAGTGTGTGGAGTGAGGGGAGTTCCGCCCAAGAATGCCACACACGCCAGGGGACTGATGCAGACTGGATTGGCGGTGAGTTGGGGAGTTAAGTACCCAAGGTGATGAGTTGGGGGACTAAGGTACCCGTGACGATGAGTTGGGGAGTAAGGTACCCGGGACGATGAGTTGGGGAGTAAGGTACCCGGGACGATGAGTTGGGTAGTAAGGTATCCGAGGCGATGAGTTGGGGAGTCGGGTACCCAATGCGATGACTTGTGATTATGATTCACAATACTTGGGGAGGAAAGTACCCGATGCGATGAGTTGGGGAGTATGGTACCCGGACGGATTCGTGTTGAGTTGGGAAGTTATGTATGAACACACCCGAATAATAAGCAATTGTCGTATTGTACTAGACACAAGATCGAATCCCAGCGGGGCCTGTACCAATGAGTTTTTCTAAAAACTTATGTGCAGTGATTTCACACCACGTGCTTTACGGTGAAGGAAAACATCGTGAGGAAACCTGCATATGTCTGAGAAGTAATTCAAACACGTATGTTTAGTGGCTGAGACGGCGATAGACTCACCATCTGTCACGTTGGCACTTAATCATCTTGTGTGAAAAGTGTGTATTGTTATTACAACACCTCTGCTTACACCCGAGGGGGATACAGGCGTGAGTGTATGTATGTATGTAATTTTTGTATATATTTTTCAGGCGGACATATTATTTCATCGGGTACCGTTGGGGAAGATATATGTGATCAATAAATTTGAACAGGAGGGATTAGGTACGTTTGATTTTTATATAATACTAGCGAACTTCACGCGGTTTATTGTCGCGGAACCCTAATATTTTTAATAAATAAAAGTAGCGTAAGTTACTCCTTGAAACATCAGCTACCTGCCAGTGAAAGTCCCGTTAAAATCGGTCCAGCCGTTTCGGAGATTACCCGGAACAAACAGACAGACAGACAGAGATTTTATCTATACAGATAAATAAAATTAAAGTGTCTGTTTGTAATTCCGAAATTACATATGAAAGTATACACGCTACTACACTAAAAAACCAAGTTTTAAATTTTTTCTCTGTCTGTCTGTCTGTTTGTTCCGGGTAATCTCCGAAACGGCTAGACCGAATTTAACGGGACTTTCACTGGCAGGTAGCTGATGTTTCAAGGAGTAACTTAGGCTACTTTTATTTATTAAAAATATTAGGGTTCCGCGACAATAAGGATGAAACTAAATCTTTTCTTATATTTCCAGGTATAAAGTTGGACAGCGAGTGCAATATAATAAGTGTGGATTCAGACTCTCCGGCGCAGAGAGCTGGTCTCCCACCGCTGGGGAAGTGGGCTATCACTGAAGTTAACAATAGGCCCATCAACTTAATCAAGGTAACATTCTAACGATGTGGCTCCATGTTAGTCACAATCAACTTATTAACTCCTTGTCCGTTATGTGCGCCTGGTACTTCGTGTACCATATCATCATCTCCCTGGCCTTATCCCATACATTGTTGGGGTCGGCACTTGATTCAACCCGATGTGGCTCCATGTTAGTCACAATCAACTTATTAACTCCTTGTCCGTTATGTGCGCCTGGTACTTCGTGTACCATATCATCATCTCCCTGGCCTTATCCCATACATTGTTGGGGTCGGCACTTGATTCAACCCGATGTGGCTCCATGTTAGTCACAATCAACTTATTAACTCCTTGTCCGTTATGTGCGCCTGGTACTTCGTGTACCATATCATCATCTCCCTGGCCTTATCCCATACATTGTTGGGGTCGGCACTTGATTCAACCCGATGTGGCTCCATGTTAGTCACAATCAACTTATTAACTCCTTGTCCGTTATGTGCGCCTGGTACTTCGTGTACCATATCATCATCTCCCTGGCCTTATCCCATACATTGTTGGGGTCGGCACTTGATTCAACCCGATGTGGCTCCATGTTAGTCACAATCAACTTATTAACTCCTTGTCCGTTATGTGCGTCTGGTACTTCGTGTACCATATCATCATCTCCCTGGCCTTATCCCATACATTGTTGGGGTCGGCACTTGATTCAACCCGATGTGGCTCCATGTTAGTCACAATCAACTTATTAACTCCTTGTCCGTTATGTGCGCCTGGTACTTCGTGTACCATATCATCATCTCCCTGGCCTTATCCCATACATTGTTGGGGTCGGCACTTGATTCAACCCGATGTGGCTCCATGTTAGTCACAATCAACTTATTAACTCCTTGTCCGTTATGTGCGCCTGGTACTTCGTGTACCATATCATCATCTCCCTGGCCTTATCCCATACATTGTTGGGGTCGGCACTTGATTCAACCCGATGTGGCTCCATGTTAGTCACAATCAACTTATTAACTGCTTGTCCGTTATGTGCGTCTGGTACTTCGTGTACCATATCATCATCTCCCTGGCCTTATCCCATACATTGTTGGGGTCGGCACTTGATTCAACCCGATGTGGCTCCATGTTAGTCACAATCAACTTATTAACTCCTTGTCCGTTATGTGCGCCTGGTACTTCGTGTACCATATCATCATCTCCCTGGCCTTATCCCATACATTGTTGGGGTCGGCACTTGATTCAACCCGATGTGGCTCCATGTTAGTCACAATCAACTTATTAACTCCTTGTCCGTTATGTGCGCCTGGTACTTCGTGTACCATATCATCATCTCCCTGGCCTTATCCCATACATTGTTGGGGTCGGCACTTGATTCAACCCGATGTGGCTCCATGTTAGTCACAATCAACTTATTAACTCCTTGTCCGTTATGTGCGCCTGGTACTTCGTGTACCATATCATCATCTCCCTGGCCTTATCCCATACATTGTTGGGGTCGGCACTTGATTCAACCCGATGTGGCTCCATGTTAGTCACAATCAACTTATTAACTCCTTGTCCGTTATGTGCGCCTGGTACTTCGTGTACCATATCATCATCTCCCTGGCCTTATCCCATACATTGTTGGGGTCGGCACTTGATTCAACCCGATGTGGCTCCATGTTAGTCACAATCAACTTATTAACTCACATACATCTAAATATCTCTTTATATATTCAGGGTGTCGGAGAAAAAGGAACAGTTGTCTTCTAGAAGTTGTAGGGTTTTATGAATATATCACTATGTTGAAGTCGTAAAATATCTAGCTCCAACGATAACGTAGTTATAGGCTATGGTTGCTAAGGGCCGAAGAGCTCGCGGCCTTAAGCGATTGAATGAACGCGCGCCCGCGTTTACCTACATTACGAGCGCGGTCATTGAACTTGTTAAATTAAGGCGAAGGTTAATGGTTTCGAAAAATGGTTTTATGGGATTATTTCAGGATTTATTAGTGGGAGAAAAAAAATAAAAACGTAGTTAGATTTCACGTGACAGATGATTTTGATGCGAAAATAAGGTCTTGATATGGTCAACTTTGAACATCAATTACTCGAAAACGGAAAAAGATATTTTTGTCATACTAATTTTAATTGCTTCCTAAAATTATACCCTATCACATATTTTAAGTGCTGTCCTAGTTTCCCCGACACCCAGTAGATATAGATTATTAATGTTATGCATTTCATCGCCAGGGTGGTGATGATGATATGCAAAGGTTAAGTCGCTACGGGACTGAAGTATCACTCATCATTCAGCCGGCGGCGTTGGTGAAGAAACTTCGAGCATCACTCAAAGGGAACAAGAGCTTATTGAGATTAAGATAAGAGCTATTTTTGTATATATTTACACTCAATGTCTATACAGATAAATAAAATTGAAGTGTCTGTTTGTAATAAATAAAATAAGAAAAATAATATCCCCACACCATCCCAGAAGGGTCCCCTCGGGTGTAGGCAGAGGTGTTGTAATAACAACACACACTTTTCACACAAGATGATTAAGTGCCAACGTGACAGATGGTGAGTCTATCGCCGTCTCAGCCACTATACATACGTGTTTGAATTACTTCTCAGACATATGCAGGTTTCCTCACGATGTTTTCCTTCACCGTAAAGCACGTGGTGTGAAATCACTGCACATAAGTTTTTAGAAAAACTCATTGGTACAGACACCGCTGGGATTCGAACTTACGTCTCTCACCAACTCATCAGTATAGATATATTCTATTAAATGTAAATATCAACTTCCTTAAATATGGTAAAACCACAACCATGTATTTATAAATATATATTTGTATGGAACCATTGGCATTCCGTGCGAAGCCAGATGAATCGACTAGTTTTACATATCAATGCAGCTTATAAATAATATTAATAAATGTAAGAATTTCTAGGACTTTTTCCACATTTAATTGTACAATATATTAGTAATTAATATAATAAATATTATAAAGAGAAGTATGTATGTTTGTAACGAATTGGCTCAAAAACTACTGGACCGATTGTAAAAATTCTTTCACCATTAGAATGCTACATTATCACTGATTAATATAGGCTATATTTTATCCCCGTACTCCCACGGGAACGGGAACTACGCGGGTGAAACCGCGTGACGTCCGCTAGTGTAATATATTCTAAGTAAACACAATTTTGTACCATACATTTATCGAAAAGTTGAATCGTTATTGATGAAACTTAGCGATTTATATCATAATACATTTCAAATACCAATTTTATATTTATAAATAGTAAGTGTAGTTTGAAAGGTGTGATTTGATATATTATACATTTTCAAGAATTAGCAAATTTTTGACTGAATATTAGAAAAAAAAACTGCTTTTGCAGAAAAAAGTGAATTTAGATATTTTTTCTAAAAAAATCTTAATTTTTATTACATAATTCGTTACCTTTCACGAAATATACAAAAGTGAGGTATATTTACGGTTAATAATATTTTTAAAGGCATTCCTATATTAAATCTCATTGAAAAGATCTCTCAACAATCTCATTTTATATATGTATGTAAAATTATACAAAATTATTGTATTTTTCAAATGGGTTAAAATTTATCATATGCATTATTTTTATTTAAAAAAGTTGAATTTTACAAAGAATGGTAGCAATGTACAGGCGCCGTGAGTTCTGAGCGCTGACTTTGAATACGCAGTAGTCATTTTATATGTCATTCTCAAAACACGAGACGTCGTAACTAATAATTACGAAAATTTTAATTGTAAAACATTTTCCCACTTACTAAACATGGTTTATAAGAGAACTAGACTGAACTCTGAATAAAACTATCTCCATTCCTTTTAAATCCGTATTGAAAGAGATTAAACCTTAAACCAAGGACTAACTTAGTCTGTTTTTTGTAATAAGGGAGTTTGTGTGAAAATTATATCCTTTAAATTGCGTAAGATTTTTGACAATTTTCATAAAATGACCGCCATAATTTCAATCAATTGACAATTCATGTTTTTACTCTAAAACACAAGCAAAGGAAACGTCGCTCATACAACCAAAATTTTCCTAGCTAATTGACGGATGCTAACATTTTATAACCCAAATTTACATGAAAGTGAATTATTAATTAGTTTTGAATGTGATCATTGTATATCTTTATAAATTTATTTTATGTATAAATCAGTACATAAGAGTTTGTGATCTTGTAGTGTGATAAGTACGTGTAAAAATATTTTGCGACTTTAGAACGAAAGGGCTCAAATCAAATTTTAAAACGGTAAAAATTTTTTTTTTTTTATTTATCGACAAAACAACCTAAAAGTTATTCTGGACTTATCACGATAAGATTTTGAATTTTGTTCTAAATATTATGAAATGTTTTTGAAAATAAATATGAATTAAATATTCGTGACATTTTACTCATATTTCGTAAAATAATGACTGTCAAAGTTGTTCAAACTCCGATCAATGCGATTTCCAAAAGAATGGAATTGAGCTCCTATCGTTCCCAGATTGCGATTTATATGATTTAAAAGAATATAAAAATTTTACCTACATGTTGTTTTATTTTGATGGCCCCTTAGTTATAGAATAGACGTCTTAATAAGTAGTTTTTAATTATTTATTTTTTAACAGAAAAATCATAAAAGGATATGGTTGCAATTCGACTGTGTTTCTTTTCAGAGTGTCAGAAATGTCGACTGGGTGAACCGATTTTGAAGATTCTTTTTTATTTCATAGATGATGTACCCCAAGTGGTACCATTTTAATTTGGTTCAGTTCTGATGGTGGCATTCTTGAGAAATTTAAGGGAACTTCGAAAATCTTAGTGGCGACTAGTTTGTTTATTATTCTTCTTAAATTAATAATGTTTACTATATCCTAGAAGGGTCTCCGAAGAGGTATCACTTTGATTAAGTGCCAACAAAGTCTTTGTTCTACTTCTCAGACATATGCAGGTTTCCTCACGATGTTTTCCTTCACCGTAAAGCATGTGGTGTGAACTGTACATAAGTTTTAAGAAAAACTCGTTGGTACAGGCCCCGCTGGGGCCCCCCAAGGCCACGACGGCTCTTATTATTGTTTTTGAATTAAAATTGAATGCTCTACACAGTAGTCCCTGAAAAAGTACTAGGGCACCAGAATTTAGTGGGAGATTGTAGTTGGTATTTGCGAATATTGTAAATTTGGGGGTACTTTGAAATCTTTGTGACACTCGACACAAATTATTATACAATTTGAGGGTATTTGTGAAATAAATAATGTTTGACGTTTGACATAAAATACTCATTAAATATAGGGTAGAGTTAAATATGACTGTCCTGCTCTAGCAGTAACAGTTTTATGTTGCTGTCTCTGACACTCCCAGTTATTTTGACTTTAGATAAAAATAATCGTTAAGTATAAGGTAGATTAAAATAATATTGTCTGTCCTGCTTTAGTAGTATAGTTTTATGTGTTTCTGTCTCATCTCATTGGAAGTATACCTACGACTTATGATCTCCTGGTACTTTTCTTAACATTATCGTATCAAACCGTGAACTTGACATTGGATATTGCTTTCGCTCGCGATTTATTTATTTTCATTTTGTACTAGCTTGCCTAGCATCTTCGCCCGCCTATTTGTATTTGTATTGTATGTACAACATATAAACTGAAATGTCTGTAATTTCAAATTAAAATATTTTAACTAAATGCATTTTCGGAAACTATTTTTAAAGTTTTCCCTGGCTGTTTGTCTGAACCTACAGCTATCTGCCAGTGATAGTCCCGTTAAAATCGGCCCCACTGTTTCAGAGCCGGAACAAACATACAGAGATTTACGCCGCCACATTACCTTCCGTATATACATACTTTCATATGCTTTTATTTTGGAATTACGAACAGACACTTCAATTTAATTTATCTGTATAGATTTGAAGATAGGGAAAACGAATTATGAAAAAAATAAAACACATTCTTTCTCAAAAAAATTGTATGTAAACTTATCAATATCTTATATTAACATGAATTAGGACTATATCCTTGGAATATCTATCAATAATAATTATAATAAGGCATTATTCTTTAATTCATATACATTTATACATTTTTATTCGTATTTTTAATATTTCGCGCCAGAAAAATGACCTGCTGAAAAAAGAATCATTTACTCTCTTGTTTCATATTTCAAAGCGCGTAGCAATATGGCTCCTTAGGTTATTATTATTTATTTCGCTAAAGAAATTATACACATAAGACCGATAAGGTTGCCATAAATGATAATAAAATAAACATTACTGGTCTGTAGGCATAGACAAAGTAACATTCTCCCGCGCTTGCGCTAATAGAAACGATCCAAAATGTATGGAAACGACATGAATCAGTCACATTTTGCCGCTGTCTATAGCGGGCATGTAGCGATAGTTCTACTATACGCGATTAAGATATGAACTTTATATGCAACATAGTTAAGTATAGTCCAGAGGACTTCTGTCTCTTAACCATTTTAATATGTTTTCCTACCATTATAGGTATAGTATAAATTTGTACATGTATTTACATAAAATTTGACGTAATATTTACGTTACATTTTAAGTATAATATTTATTGTTTCTCATAATTGAATGGCACTGATATTAAATTGACATTTGAAGACCAGAAATACTGATATAAAATCATATTTAATCTATACCAATACATCTGTCATTAGGAATATTTGTTCCCAAATTTTCAGCTAGATCGGTTTAAATGTTCACTCTCTGGTCCTAATAATTAATAACTTTTAAAATACTCGTATATATATATATAATTTAGTTAAACATATGTAAATTATTTAAATTGAAATCATAATTGTTTATAGAAACATATTTACTGAGTAAATCGAAAAATAAACAGTAGCCTTAGACGAAGTAGCATTATCTCGCGCTTACGCTAATAGAAACGATACAAAATGTATGGCAATGACATAAATCAGTCACGTGACATATGTCATTCCCGTACATTTTGTATCGTTTCTACTAGCGAAGCGTGAGGATAATGTTACTTTGTCTACAGGCACAGAACATAGTAATGAGTACTTATGATTGAATCTACTGTTTATTAATAATAGCGATGCATGATGGCGAGAGGTTATATGCGATTGTTTCGATAGTTCAATCATGTAGATGCATCGATAGTTTCCAATGGCAGTGGATGGTAGCGAGTCCGACTCGCGTGTAGTTACCACTCATCGAACACAGCGCGATGCATCGGCGGACGATCATCGGTTACATTCGGATACACTCGGCGCGACTCGGACCAATCGCTTATATCGAAAACCTTTCAATTGTCACTATCACGCATCGCTAATTAATTCAATGATAATAAATAATAATACATTTTTTCTATTGTATAGTGAAATCAAACATTCTACTGAATAGAATGTCGTTCTAATAAATAAATTAAAATATCATAAATTGTCCTTGTTGAAGTCGAGTTGACTTTGAATGCGCATTTTTGTATCTTGTTTGGAGCCAATTAATCTAATTAATATTTATTGAAACAACTAAACGTACTATAATTACATATGTATTTTTTTTTAATCCTTTAAGCAATGTATATTAAAAATATACTCAATTTAACGATAAGAAAATAGATTTGTGACAAGTTTAAAGTAATTGTCCATTTTAAAGTTAAGACATTTGAGTTTAAATATGAGTATCCGTTTAAATAAATAAGACTCCCACTTTGTGACTTTACTTATTTCGATCCAGTTTTGAGAGAGGTGATAACGCCATTTTTCGTTCGTAGGTAAATAGGCTCTGGAGGTCTACTCTCTTTCTCCGAAAACGAACCTCGCAAACAAACAAAAATAAAACGAATTTTCAGTATCACTTTGTTTTTATCAAACTCAGGTTATCGTTCGTTTAATCATTTCATGAAAGTAGGTTAATACATAAACGTCAAAGAATTTTCTAGCGGACCACGTTCGGACGTAATTTTAGAACGAATAAGAACCGTGGTAAGAATTTTGCGATATTTCGGCCGAAGCTTCGTTTTTCGGAGAAAGCGAGTAGGCCCCCTGGCCCTGTAGACAAAGTAACATTATCCTCACGCTTCGCTAGTAGAAACGATACAAAATGTACGGGAATGACATATGTCACGTGACTGATTTATGTCATTGCCATACGTTTTGTATCGTTTCTATTAGCGCAAGCGCGAGAGAATGTTACTTTTTCTATGCCTGAAGTCTCAAATTAGCGTAAAGTCCGCCAGATGGTAAGCAACATACGAACGCGACCAAAATAATTATGAACCCATAAATAATTTAATTATCCTTGCACTTATGTCAAGCTCTCGAAGTCGCTTTCAACCGCTAGTAATCTAGACTAATATTATAAAGAGGAGAGGTTTGTATGTATGTTTGTAACGAATTGGCTCAAAGAGTACTGGACCGATTTCAAAAATTCTTTTACCATTAGAATGCTACATTATCACTGATTAATATAGGCTATATTTTATCCCCGTACTCCCACGGGAACGGAAACTACGCGGATGAAACCGCGGGACGTCCGCTAGTACATAATATTAAGTAATATACATAGAAAAGCACCGTTTAGATATTATTAAGTAAGTTTTTGATCAATAAATATTTTGCCTTTAATATAATTTTAATTTAAGAATATAAATGTGGCAAACAAATTCCAATTTTTTTTGGCGGAGATGTTAGTCGCCAATACTTTACAAAAGATTCAATGTGACATCTGTCAAATTGACATTTTAGTGACTTGGCGCCAAAATAAAAAAAAAACTAATATTGTTAACGTTCTATCCACCAGAACGTAATATAAAAAAAATTAAATGCCGCGATAATCGACTAAAATTCCTAACTAAATTAGTTAAATACCAAAAACCCAAATAGCAATTATTAATCGAGAGTAATCTATAGAAAAAAAATAAAGAATAACCTACTTACCACTGGCAATTTTTAAATTCAAACGTATTATCGAAATACTCTTTATTATTAAATATTTGATATGATTTATATTATTAAACTTTTTACTTTCATTTGCTCGTATTTTCCGATTATATTCGAGTACACAAATATATCTTAAGTTTGCTTGTTGGTTTATACGATTAAAGGATGACTTGTCCGAGTCAGGTTCGAGTCGACCGTTGGCCGTAATACGGTCAACTAATCAATTTAGATAAATAAAATTGAATGGTCTGTTTGTAATTCCTCGTTCCTCATTCGTCTGCCTGTTTATTCTGGATAATCTCTGAAACAGCTTGACCGATTTTAACATTTTCAGTGTGGCTTATTTTACGTAAGTAACTTATGCGTTATTATATTAAAAAAGAAAAAAACAAATATCTGCCTTTTTATTTATTTGTTCAGACTAATTTCTGAAACGGCTGGACTGATGTCAACTGGACTTTCAGAATAGCTATACTAGAAATTAAGCAAGAGGTACTGTACTTTAAGAAACGTTCCGCAAGAACCTAGACCACACGACAGCCGAGAGGTGACGAAATATAACTACGGAGTTAGATGCGGCTAGCTCGGCTCGGACTCGACACGGTCTAACCAGAACCATCCTTTAGTCTCCTTTAGGGGCCTTACCATGAGCTGTTATTGCCATGATAGTTTCACTCATTTATGAGACAGATGTATATGACGTGTATACATCTGTCACTTTCGCACAGCTGAAGTATCATTGCAATAAGAGCTACTGGTTTGGGCCCTGATACTCTTTTCACTATTAAAAACTATTTTATCACTGAGTTCTATCAACTTTATTATCACGCAGAAGGAAAAATCGATAAAATAACATAATATGCCATAATTCTTTACCTTTTCAAATATTCACAAGAGAAGCACAGTATACTTATAAACATACCACAAGCAGTAAGGAATTTAGGAAAAATCTTTGAAATAACACACACAGATGCACGTATCTACGAGATTATAAGCGACCGTAGTATGTAAAGTCTACTAAAATTATAAAAAGTTAACGTTTGTGAGTTTGTGAAGTTGTAAGGGGTAATCTCAGGATCTACTGAACCGCCGATTTACAAAATTATTTCACCAATAGAAAGCTACGTTATTGTGGAGTGTCATAGGCTGTAATAATTTCCAAATATTACACGCGACAAACGGACCGGGACAAAAATAGTTCTAACGCGGAACGGAGTCCGCGGGCACTGCTACGAGTATAATCATGTAGTTCTGACGTTATGTAGTTTTGACCTTCTGAACCTGGCGGTAGCATGTATAATCCTGTGTAATTGTGTCATTCTGACGATTTGAAAGTACTTTGTATAAAGTCTATATATTTGAGTTTGAATAAAAACGCCGTCACACAAGGAAGCTACACAATTATACGTAGTATCTACTTTTAGATTTTATATTTTCGACTTTTGTGCACTGGAACTGTGTCCATGGACTTATATATTTTACCGTATTACTCAAAATCGTAATATTATTGTTTTGATAAGAGTAATTACTGAGTTTCTTGCCAGGTTGTTGTCAGTAAAAGCAACCTTCCGAACCTGGCGGTAGCATGTATAATACTGTGGAATTAATGCATTCCGACGATTTGAAAGTACTTTGTTAAAAGTCGAATCTAATAAAGATATTTTGTATTTAACTTCGGCGTAATGTCAACGTGCTTAACCGACATTTATGAAAACTTCAAAATGACATATCTGTCTGTTTGTTCCGGGTAATCTCCGAAACGGTTGGACCGATTTTAACGGGATTTTCAATGGCTGAGCTGATGTTTCAAGGAATAACTTAGGCTACTTTTATTTATTAAAAATATTAGGCCTCCGCGACAATAAGGAAGAAACTAAATCTACGCGGGTGAAACCGCGTGGCACAGCTAGTAAAAGAGTAAATTTTAAAGTCTTTAAGATTGACAACACGTGCAATGGAGCAACCGTTATTATTACAAAAAATAAGCCTAGATTCCTTGCTGCTTTTAAAGCTATAATTTATGTATACTATGCATACCTACTTGTGATACGGTAAAATCTATAACATAGTTTATGCTTTATCTAACTTTTCTTTATTGTTCTGTGCTAGACGCCGTCTTCTCTGTATCAGAGGTACAAAGCCCCACAAAGCGGCCCCACCAACCAAAATAAATCCTAAAGTGACAAATAAGGATTTATAAGACTGTGTTGTTTCAAACCACAATCCGCATATTGGCGGGCCGATGAGCTGCAGAATACCATTGACAAACAAACTAATCCCGTAAGAAGACATGAGTCGTTCCGTCCCCAACATTTCTGTCATGACTAGTGCTGTCACACCCACGTTAATCCCGGACGCGATGCCGAAAACGGAGCAGAAAACCGAAATAGCCAAATAGCTTGTCATTAGCGGCATTATGGCAAGACTCAGTCCGGATAGAAGTAAGCCGAATATGAAGAAGTATCGTTTCGGCGTCGTTACTATGTCGGATAGGGCTGACCCTCCGATCCTGCCGACTAGATCCAGCGCGGAAATGATTGATAGTAAGTACGCGCCGCGCGATTTATCAAAACCGCATTCATGGGCGTACGAAGGGACTAAAATTATAAAATTTGTATACGATATAGCGCATGTACAATTAGATATTAAGATTACTAAGTATATTGGATCTTTAAGGAGTTGTATATCAAAGTATTTATTCGGTTCCTTTTTAGCTTCGTCGTCTTTCGGCCGCTTTCGGCAACCGCAACAATAAGTAATAGGTGCTAAGCTATCCGTGACGGATTTCAATGAAAATTGCGACGCAAACTCACTAGGTTTCTCGAACGCCGACAAGGTGGAACCGTGGAACGGGGTCGACATAAACTGAAAACTGGAAGTCGAAGGCGACCGTTTCGGCGTCTTCGGCACTGTGAGTTTCTTGCCGAACGCTTCGGTAGAGCTAACTCTGGAACAAGCCCTGCTTTTACCTTCGGGTACCGACTCTAACAGCGACTGGTTGCTCGGCAGGTGGTTCCTACTAGATATATTTTGCAAGCCATGCTTCGAAGACACTGGGGTGGACACTTTTCGCGTTCTATCGACATCCGCGCGGGTCGTGACGAGTGCAGCACTAGCTGAGCGCGCGAAGTTTTCTTTGTTCGGTGATTTCTCATCGAGGTAGGCATTGGAGCGGTTTTTGAAGATTGGTGGAGACCCATTGGGGACGCCATCTGCCCCGGGTGTGTCCCCAGGAGTGTGGACCAATTTGGGGATTTGAGACTCTTCTAAGTCATCTGGGTCTTCTTCTGCAAATGGCTCCAACTGTAATTAAAACACTTCTTAAAATGGGCTCACGCCTGTATCCCATGGTAGGCAGAGACCACCGTTCGCCACATGCTACGATCCTTACATACTTCTTTCGCTTCATCCACATTCATGCATCTCTTCATACACTTCCTGAGGTTACGAGTGCTCCGAATATGACCTTTCTGACAAATACTATTAACTGGCTGTACCCGCGGTTTCACCCGCGTAGATTTAGTTTCATCCTTATTCTCGCGGAACCCTAATATTTTTGATAAATAAACGTAGCCTAAGTTACTCCTTGAAACACCAGCTACCTACCAGTGAAAGTCCCGTTAAAATCGTTCCTACCGTTTCAGAGATTATCCGGAACAAACAGACAGACAGAGAGACAGAGAAAAATTTTAAAACTTGGCTTTTTAGTGTCATTAGCGTGTATACTTTCATATGCATTTAGTGAAAAGCTGTCATTTTGGAATTACAAACAGACACTTCAATTTTATTTATCTGTTAGATATAGATTGGTCATAGTAGTTCTGAGTACCATCTTACAAACATTGTCTGAAATAATCCTTGATTTAAAAGGAGTTCCTTCTCTTTCAAAAGACACATTCCTTTAGTCCGTGTTTAATCTAGTCTAGGTTTAAACCATATTTATATCTAAACTAAACTAAAATTATAATGAGGAAAGATTTGACTGTTTGCATTGAATAGGCTCCGAAACTAATTGACCGATCTTGAAAATTCTTTCACCATTAGATAGCTACATTCACCTTGAGTAACATAGGCTATATTTTATCCCCAAACTCCCACGGGAACGGAAACTACGCGGGTGAAACCATACATATGCCTGTATCCCCCTCGGGTGTAGGCAGAGGTGTTGTAATAACAACACACACTTTTCACACAAGATGATTAAGTGACAACGTGACAGATGGTGAGTCTATCGCCGTCTCAGCCACTATACATACGTGTTTGAATTACTTCTCAGACATATGCAGGTTTCCTCACGATGTTTTCCTTCACCGTTCAGAATACAAAAGAATAAATAAAACACGTTCATTATACTAAAATACATGATTTATTTTGAATAAAAATAACAATATAACCTCTATAAATAGTATATTAAAGTCGATTTTCGCATGTCCTTTTAAACTTATTTTTTTTCAAAGAAAGCATAGTATTTTAATCAGTACTCAAAGTATAGGTATTAAAACGTTTTTACGTTGACGATATCGCCTGCGTAAGAAGAGCTCGTGGCACAGTTGCTATTGCGCATATGATTCAATCAGCAAATTTAAGTAACCCTACGCCTAGCCAGTAGTTGGATGGGTGACCGCGGGAGTTCCCTCCGTGCCTCGGAGAGCACGTTAAGCCGTCGGTCCCGGTTGACAATTTAACATCTTTGGCAATCGTTACAGGTCAGTCAGAGGCCTAAGAGAGTCTGACAACTGGTTTAACCCAGATTGCCGATTTTCCTCGAAAAAGGGGTTGCGAAGGTCAGATGGCACTCGCTTCGTATAAAAATCAGGTGATCAGCCACATCGGGTTGAATCAAGTGCCGACCCCAACAATGTATGGGATAAGGCCAGGGAGATGATGATATGGTACACGAAGTACCAGGCGCACATAACGGACAAGGAGTTAATAAGTTGATTGTGACTAACATGGAGCCACATCGGGTTGAATCAAGTGCCGACCCCAACAATGTATGGGATAAGGCCAGGGAGATGATGATATGGTACACGAAGTACCAGGCGCACATAACGGACAAGGAGTTAATAAGTTGATTGTGACTAACATGGAGCCACATCGGGTTGAATCAAGTGCCGACCCCAACAATGTATGGGATAAGGCCAGGGAGATGATGATATGGTACACGAAGTACCAGACGCACATAACGGACAAGGAGTTAATGAGTTGATTGTGACTAACATGGAGCCACATCGGGTTGAATCAAGTGCCGACCCCAACAATGTATGGGATAAGGCCAGGGAGATGATGATATGGTACACGAAGTACCAGACGCACATAACGGACAAGGAGTTAATGAGTTGATTGTGACTAACATGGAGCCACATCAGGTTGAATCAAGTGCCGACCCCAACAATGTATGGGATAAGGCCAGGGAGATGATGATATGGTACACGAAGTACCAGGCGCACATAACGGACAAGGAGTTAATAAGTTGATTGTGACTAACATGGAGCCACATCGGGTTGAATCAAGTGCCGACCCCAACAAAGTGTGGGAGAAGGCCAGGGAGATGATGATATGGTACACGAAGTACCAGGCGCACATAACGGACAAGGAGTTAATAAGTTGATTGTGACTAACATGGAGCCACATCGGGTTGAATCAAGTGCCGACCCCAACAATGTGTGGGAGAAGGCCAGGGAGATGATGATATGGTACACGAAGTACCAGACGCACATAACGGACAAGGAGTTAATGAGTTGATTGTGACTAACATGGAGCCACATCGGGTTGAGTCAAGTGCCGACTCATATTCATAAGATCCTTGTTTTTAGCGGTTTCTTTCATCATTAAGTTATTGTTGAAGATTTACGATCATTTTCATATGAAGTATAAGGCATTCATTAAAAAAAAATTGAATTCGTTTAGGATTGACAACATTTTTAAACCTTTGTAGCACTGTATACATTCTCTCGCGCTTGCGTTAATAGAAACGATACAAAATGTATGGCAATGACATAAATCAGTCACGTGACATATGTCATTCCCGTATATTTTGTATCGTTTCTACTAGCGAAGCGGGATGATAATGTTACTTTGTCTACGGCCCAACCATGAGCTCTTATTGCAATGATAATTCAGTTGTGCGACAGTGACAGATGTATCCACGTCACATACATCTATCTCATAAATGAGTGGAACTATCATGGCAATAAGAGCTCGTGGTAAGGCCCCAGGGCCTGATGTTAATGATAACTAATCTATACTAATATTAGGAAAGTATATCCGTCTGTCCGTTTCCTTTTCACGGCATTTATTATATTATTAAAAAAGATAAAAATATTTTACTAAATCAATTATGGTAACTTAATAAGTAATAAATTCACTATAAAATATAAATAATATTACTAGCTGCGCCCCACATGCATGTGAAACCGGGAGGCACTGCTAGTTAATATTGTTAAAAGACCGCAGACAATACCGCGATCGTGACCTAGTCATAAATAATAGCCTCAACTAATGATATAAAAAATTCACTAAAAAATACGCCCGCAAGTTTTTTTTTTATTTTTTCATATCAATTACGAAAAACATTCGTATTTTTTGGAATAATAATACTTTTAATATCATTGGAAGATAGGAATTAATTATTAGTCTTCCTTACGAAGACAGGCAAGAGGAACGTCGTCTATACAGCCAAAATATTTTCTTAGGAAAATCCTTATGGTGGTCGCACGATAATAGTTGGGCGATAAATTAGGCTATCAGTGTGGTTTTTACATGTGAAAAGTATGTCAAATAATTTGATGAAGTTTCTCACCGATGTGTCACATTCTTTCAGCAATGGATAGCTACATCATCAGCGAGTAACATAGGCTATATTTTATCCCCGTACTCCCACGGGAACGGGAACTGCGGGGGTGAAACCACGTGACGTCCACTTAACATAATTAATACTAAAAAAATTAAGCCTCTATCATTTGGGCAACTGCTTAAGTTAAGCCCTTATAAATAAACAATTATTATCTATATATTATAAATATGGTAAAGTCTCTCTATATTTTCCTAGTACCTAGCTACCGCCTGCGACTTGGCCCGCGTTAAATCTATATATATATAAAGGAAAGTCGTGTTAGTTACACTACTTATAACTCAAGAACAGCTGAACCGATTTAGATAAAAATTGGTGAGGAGATAGCTTAGAACCAGGAGAAGGACCTAGGATACTATTTATAATATTTTTGTTTGTTTGTTTGAACGCTCTAATCTCAGGAACTACTGGTCCGATTTCAAAAAATCTTTCAGTGTTGGATAGTCCATTTATCGAGGAAGGCTATATTTCTCATAAAAAATAGGGGTCTGTATCAAATTAAATCTACGCGGATGAAACCGCAGGGCACAGCTAGTAGAATACTAAAATATCACTGAGTAACACAGGCTATATTATTCATTGAATTAAATTATCGCCAATAAAACCGCCGCGGAGGGAAGCTAGTTCTATATAATGTTCGAAATTACTATTAAGATTAATTTTCAACATGTGGGGAGAGCGAGTGATCATGCTCAACAAAGGGAAGATCTTCCATTGAGGCGGGTGTCATGCCTGGGGAACACCGGCTCCAACTGTTCTAGTTGGACACTTGTATATAAACTGTGTGGAGAGCGAGTGATCAGTGTCATCCCCAGCAAAGACAAGATCTTCCATTGAGGCGGGTGTCATGTCTGGGGAACACCGGCTCCAACTGTTCTAGTTGGACACTTGTATATAAACTGTGTGGAGAGCGAGTGATCAGTGTCATCCCCAGCAAAGACAAGATCTTCCATTGAGGCGGGTGTCATGTCTGGGGAACACCAGCTCCAACTGTTCTAGTTCGACACTTGTATATATACTGTGTGGAGAGCGAGTGATCAGTGTCATCCCCAGCAAAGACAAGATCTTCCATTGAGGCGGGTGTCATGTCTGGGGAACCGCGGCTCCAACTGTTCTAGTTGGAAACTTGTATATATACTGCAATGCGCTTGAAAACTCTTATGGCGCGATTTAGGTTCTCGTGTATTTGTATCTAAACTTCGCATTTGTTAGCGAGTAGCGCCATCTATGAGCGAGTGGAGAAACGCTGCTACAAACTCATCTTTTTAACTTTTATTTAAGAATTAACGTTATAAAGTGTTCATTAAGAAAATGTATGTATGTTATAAACCTTAGCTTATATATCAAAATCAAAATCAAAATCAAAAAGTTTTATTCAACATAAGGGACACTTGGAACACTTATTGAACGTCATTTTTCTTACGCTAACTTAAGTTAATTTTACTACCGTTTCCAAAAGTAAGCCTGTCAGGAGAAGAAACGGCGAAACAAACTCCCCGGTTTTTTTTTACATGTGTCCCTTCTATACACATAGGGTTGTTTAAGTACATTTCAATGGAAGAGTGAGCAACTCATTGCCATGTTTGGCTATCATCAATATACTCAGTTACACTATAATATGCTTTTTCACAAAGTTTCTGTTTGATGCTTGCCTTAAAACTTAAAAATGGTAGTTCACACATTTTTAATGGTAGTTTATTGAAAAGGCGTATACTTTGCCCCACAAAAGAGTTACTAGTTTTGTGCAGTCTAGTCACAGGGACACGGAGTTTATCCCTCTTGCGTGTATTTATATTGTGCATATCACTATTTTTCTTAAAACTATCTATATTCTTTCTTACATATATCAAATTTTCAAATATGTATTGACATGCCACAGTCATTATCCCTATTTCTTTAAACTTCTCTCTGAGAGAATCTCTAGATTTGAGTTTATAGATTGCACGAACAGCCCGTTTCTGCAGCACAAAGATAGAACTGATGTCCGTAGCATTTCCCCATAAAAGGATGCCATAAGACATAACACTATGGAAATAACTAAAATAGACCAACCGAGCTGTGTTTATATCAGTTAGGTGTCTAATTTTCCTTACTGCGAATGCTGCAGAACTGAGTCTTTTCGACAATCCAGCTATATGGGGCCCCCATTGCAATTTATGATCCAATGTAACTCCAAGGAAAACTGTTGTTTCAACAAGGTCCAACACTTCGTCGTTGATAAGTACATTGGTTTGCACTTGTTTCACATTTGGCATAGTGAACTTGACACATTTCGTTTTTTTACTATTGAGTACTAAGTTATTAGCGCTGAACCAATGTACTACATCAGAGAGAGCATTATTCACATCGTCAAAGTTAGCTTTTTGCCGGTCTATCTTAAAAATCAGAGAAGTATCATCAGCAAATAATACAATATCGTGTTTATTGCTTACCATGTAAGGTAAATCATTAATATAAGTTAAAAAGAGAAACGGACCAAGAATTGAACCCTGTGGAACACCCATCTCTACTGGGCACCCCGGAGATGTTACGCCATGTATATCGACTTTTTGTATTCTATTACTTAGATATGAAGATATAAGTTTTAGAGCCAGGTCTCTTACACCGTAGTGATCTAACTTCCTGATCAACGTTTCATGGTGCACACAATCAAAGGCTTTAGATAGATCACAGAATACACCTAGAGCATCCTGTGAAGCTTCCCAAGCTTCAAGAATTTTTCTAATGAGCTCGACACCTGCATCGGTAGTCGAGCGACCCTTTGTGAAACCGTATTGTTTAGTGTGCATCAAATTATGTTCATTAAAAAAGGCTAAAAGTTGATTAAGTATTAGTTTTTCAAAAATTTTACTGAAAATTGGCAGTATTGATATAGGTCTAAAGTTCGTAGGGTCGTTAATACTACCAGCTTTTAATAAAGGAATAATTTTACTATACTTCATTTGATCAGGAAATTCACCACTTTCAATACAAACATTAAATAATAAAGCTAGATCAGTAGCAACAATATCAATAATACTATTGAGTACTTTAACAGAAAGTCCCCATAAATCAGCTGACTTCTTCATATCTAGCGTTTCAAAAGTTTTGACAATGTCTCTGGGGGTAACAGTTTTAAACTTAAATGCAACGTTACATTTATCCACATGCATTTTTAAAATGGCTTCTGCTGCTGCAGGAGACGAATTTAAGACTTTTGTTAATGAAACTGGTATATCAGCAAAGAATGTCTCAAAAGTAGTTGCCACATCAATATCAGTCTTAATTATATGATCATTAATTTTTAGAGTTATTGAGTCATTCTTAAGAGAAGTTTTTCCAGTTTCAGAATTAATAATGTCCCAAGTTGTTTTAGTTACATTGGAGGACTTCAAAATTTTATTTCTCACAGCAATAGACTTGGCGTCTGAACAAACCTTTTTAAATAATTTTGAGTAATTTTTAACATAATTTGTAAATTCCAAATTAAAATTAATAGATTTTTCTTGATAAAGTTCATACAGCCTTCGTCTACTTATGTGAATGCCTGGGGTAGCCCACTCACTAAACGACAAACGCTTTCCCAATAGAACCGTCTTCGGGGTAAATATGCGCTTATGTTCTGCGTGTACAATTTGAAAAAAAGAATTGTACATTGCATTACACGCAAGGTGGTTATTTATTAAAGGAAACTTACTTTGGACATTACCTCGAAAACGGCTCAAGCGATTTGCATTTATGGGAATATAAGTAACTCTTTTCTTGGGAGCTTTCACATTTTTCTTACTGAAAGTTATTAATTGGCCACAGTGGTCAGAGTCTAATTTACTTATGATTTCATTACTAGTGGGCCGAAAGTTTGTGAACACGTTATCAATGCAAGTTGCTGATGAACTTGTTATTCGTGTTGGCTCAGAAAATAAGTAAGATAAATTAGAGGAACTAAAAAGGCATTTTAATCGATTGCTCATGGATGAATTTTCTAAAATATTGACATTAAAGTCTCCACATATGATTATATTTTTACCTGATTTACAAACTTTTACCAAAACTTCATCCATGATTTGTTCAAAATGCTCGAAAGCTCCACTAGGGGGTCGGTATACGCACACAACAATGTATTGCTCTAACTCTATACATGACAACTCAATAGTACTCTCCGCAGAAAGGTGCACAACATCCAGACGTTCTTTATATTTCATGCGTTTTTCTAAAATAATCATGGAGCCTCCTCGTATTGCAACCTTCCTGCTGAAGGCACTAGCAACCTGATGGTTACAGAAGTTGAACATGAACTGCTCGTCCCTAAGCCAATGTTCTGTTAAACATAATACATGAATATCATTACAGTCCATGAACAACTCCAATTCTAATTCTTTATTTAACATTCCTTGGATGTTCTGATGAACAAGTTTAATAAAGGAAGTAGCATTATTATTCATAATATCGCCAGAGATTGTCTCTGTTGTCTTAGAACTTAATTTAAAGTATTTGGAACATATTCCAAAGAATCATTACATATAATGTCCTTGTTTGCCTGCTCAATAGAAGCAGTCTTGTTAGCCAATGATTTGGCTGTGTTCAAATTAAATACGTGTATACAATAATGTAGCATGCTTGCTACTTGTCGTTTATATCTAAAGGAAAGATAAAATCTTTCACTTGTCACATTAAAATATGAAATAATTGAATTGTTATTTATGTCAATAAATGTAAAAAAATTATTATAATTGGTTATTGTTTGCATGCAACAATTCAAATTATATCTAATATTATTTTCCCTCTGTGACAATCCTCTGCTGTAGGGAAATGCAAATAATATTATATTTTTCGCACTAAGGCAACTCAGCGAATCCATTAATTTAATTAATTCATTTTTATTCATATTTCCCCTTCTCCCACATAAGATAGCTAAGGTTGAGCTGGTGCTGCACTGGTCGCTCAAGATGTTTGCCACAGAATAATATCTATAAATATAAACCCTTGTGCTATCATTAAAACGTTATAATCTCTTCAAAAAGAGAGCCGTTATAAGCCTTACCATAAACAGGGTGTCGGAAAAAAGGAACAGTTGTCTTCTTGAAATCGTAAAATAGCTAGCTCCAACGATAACGTAGTTATAGGCTATGGTTGCTAAGGGCCGAAGAGCTCGCGGCCTTAAGCGATTGAATGAACGCGCGCCCGCGTTTACCTACATTACGAGCGCGGTCATTGAACTTTTTAAATTAAGGGGAAGGTTTATTAGGTTTTATGGGATTATTTCAGGATTTATTATTAAAAATAGGGGTCCGTATCAAATTAAATCCACGCGGGTGATACCGCGGGGCACAGCTAGTGTACAATACAAATTAAATTTTAACCACGACTCTCTTTCTGAACAGATTATAAATACGAGTAAAAGCTATCAACTATAATTATAATTCGTATAATAATTTTATGTATAATAAGTATTAAAAATTCGGACGTAAGTAACAATATCGTAGAAAAAAAACGGTATACGTTGTGCGTTATCAATAACATTTACACGTTATAACGTAAAAACCGTTATCAACAAAACGAATAACGTTAAACGCTTAATAACGTAACAATTAAACTTTTTGGGACTTTTCTTGTTCACATTCTTTATTTTTCTTATACCTATTTATAAGCGGCATAAATAGCCATAACGATGCACCTCCAATTAATATTAAACCGAATGTAAGGAACATCGTTTTGTAGTTATTAGAATACTCGAACCAGATACCGCATAACGGTGGTCCTATCAACTGTAAAATACCGTTGACAAACAAACTAATCCCATATGTGGACATCAATCTCTCGACACCCAATATATCCGCCATAACTAGTGTTGTCACACTGTTATTAATACCCGAAGCTAAACCGAATAGCGCACAAAAAACGCTTATAGCTAAATACGATTCTAAAAACGGTATTATCGCTAACATGATTCCTGAAAATAGCAGTCCACCAACGAAATAAAAACTCTTCGGTATTATATTCAAGTCGCATAACGAAGAGCCGCCGATACGACCAACCAGGTCCAAAGCTGAGACGGTACTGAGTAAATACGCCCCTCTCGCTTTGTCAAACTCAATGTTATGCGCGTGTGAGGGTAACAGTATGATGAAATTCGTACACGATATAGCTACCGTACTACTCGAGATTAGTATAACAAGATAAGTAGGGTCTGTTAGTAAGCTCAAGTCTAGAAATTTACTTGGTTCTTTCCTCTCTTTCTTTTTGCAACGGAAACAGCAATAAGCAACATCTGCAACGCTTTCCGTCACGGATTTCAATGAGAACTGAGACGCGAATTCGTTCGGCTGTTCAAACGCCGACAGAGTCGATCCGTGGAACGGAGTAGAAACGTAAGCGAAGCTCGAAGTAGAATAGTTACGTTTCGGTCCCGCTGTACTGAGTCTCCTACCAAAACCTTCTTGGGAACCTAACTTCGCTATAGATGTTGAGCTGTACGTAGTTTTAGGTACTGGTTTCGTGTATGACAGCTTCCGTTTAGACAGATTGGGGCGAAGGTTCTGTGCTGATGGGGAGTGCACGCAACTCTGACTGTTATGTATCTGTCCTTGAGACAGATTTCTTTCTGACAACTCTTTCGTCAGTTTGTTCGGTTCGTTTTCCACTTCGTCCTCTTCGAATAGGATGTCATCCTGAAAATAAATTAAAAAATAACATTTTAAAACTTACCTTATACTAAGACTCGACCCATAGCAGTTATTGTGGTTAAATACACCTTAATACCATATGAATAGCGTATACTTTTCTTTATTACATATCTAGAAATACCACAAAGTTTAATAAACACAGCCACGGTTTAAATATAAGCTGTACAAGCAGTTAGGAATACGTACGCGCCTTTCCACGATAAAATAATCGGAATAGTCATACTATCGGTATGAGGTGTCACATCGTGGACGATCGCGTATACGTCATTCACGTGTTTTATCATCATTTGGATTTTGACAGTAAATAAAAGAGTAAATTATCACGCTGAATGGAGCAAATGTTCTTGTTTCAAAATCTAGGTTGGTCTAGATTCCTTACTGCTTCCACCCAATAGCCAGGGTCTAAGAATTTGGCTATCCCCTGCTTGTCGTAAGAGGCGACTAGGGGCCGGAGGGCCTGCTGGCGGTGGTCGGGGTGGGAGCTTTGACCACCGCCGCGGGCCCGGGGAGGTGACCACAGCGAGGTTTCCAGGGGCGGCGATACAGCTGCCCCGGGGATGTGCCCCGGCAAAGTGTGGGGGGACACCGGTGCGAACTATCAGAGTACCCGGAATACCCCCTGAGCACTGAGGATGGCCACCGGGGGGGTTTTAGTGCGGTAAAAATTACACATATCCCGATCTGCCTCTCCCAGGGCGGTCAGGGACCTTTTGAAGGTTTCCCCCTCATCAATAAAAAAATAAAAAAAAAGATTCCTTACTGCTTATAAACCTTATATTTATACTGTGACACCGCTAAAGTATACACACATAATCACTTTCGTTATTCGTTATAAATATAGCCGCTAATAACTAGTTATTTAGCATAACGGGTACCGTTGTTAAATAACGGTCAGTACGTTATTTCTTTAAACTAAAATAACGAATATTACAGAATTAACGTACCGACAAAATATATAAATATAACACATCTAATAACATAACAGCTCAAATAACACGTTATTCAGCGTTAGAAATGTAGCACGTTTTGTAATTATTTAATTTTTGAAAATGAAACTACGCATCTTATGAATTATGTTATATGTTAAGGAAAGTGATTATTTGTTTTGGTTTTAGTAAATTTTAGTTTGTTAGTTATTTAAAAAAATATAGAACCGCCACAGATTAAAACAAATAAACCATCTCCCATGAAACTACATCACTTTGGGGTAGGCAGGCACCAGATTTAACTATCTACTTATCAGCTAAGTAATTAGTTGAGGAAACCTGCATATGTCTGAGAAGTATTTCAAACACGTATGTATAGTGGCTGAGACGGCGATAGACTCACCCTCTGTCACGTTGGCACTTAATCATCTTGTGTGAAAAGTGTGTGTCGTTATTACAACACAGGCGTGAGCATATGTATGTATCAGTTGCGATCTAGTCTCGCCTGATACATACCAGTTTTTAAAGAATCAGACCATATATTTTAAATTTTCCGTTCATGGGCTTTTAAGAATCTGCAAGAATGCTTAACTTGTTCTTCGAGGCACAAAAGCTGAATACAAACATATGACGGTATTTGCAACCATGCAGTGTTGCAAACAAACAAGTTTTTCTGCCATTTCACGACATAAATGACTAAATACAGGACCCGTCACGAGTTATTGTCCGTCTGTCTGTCTATCAGTCTGTTCCGGCTAATCTCGAACTGCTGACATTAGAAGGACTAACGTAGGTTACTTTTATTTAAGTAAAAATATAGATACCTTATACAGTAACCCATAATATTAAGTCTACGCGGGTGAAACCACAACACTTCTTTTGCAAAAAAATTGTCAGTTAATAATGACCAGTTTGCTTGCCTTGTAAATTACGAATTAAATCTAGTGCCAGCCAATAGGATTAGGTTAATAATAAAATATTAATTATGAAATTAGAATGTGCAAGAAGCTTTTTGAAAAAAAAGATTAGATTTTTACGGTTAGCTGTGTTAAGCACTGAAATCTAAGGAAAAAACAACAAAATCTACAGAAATGTATATACAGGGTTGGAGACAAATATACAGGTTGTTTTACATTAGTGCCATATTTACGGAGGTTCATATAATAATAATAATGATCTCCGGCGGTTAATCTCAACGGGGATTAGCCATGTACGCAGGAGATATTATAGTGCACAAGTGTGTGCAAACACAAGTGCACTCTTTATTCCCTCACTCTCATGGTCCGATGGGAGGCAATCCGACACGACCGGAGAGAGATCAGGCGTAGGACCAACGGTGCAACGTGCGCCCCAAGGCACGGGGGTGGAAACACCTTCAAATTCCAAACTCCGGGCATTTTATTGTGAATTTATTGACAGAAAAATCCAATATCTTGTTAATGACCCTACCCAGGGAGAAACGAACCCGGGTCCTCGTGCTCGGCAGGCGAACCTACTAACCACTAGACCAACGAGGCAGTTCATATATTAATTGAATAGAACATAAGTCAATCATCTAACGAGTAACAAGTGTCTACACTACTGTGTGCAAATGGCGGTTCATACTCTCGAGGTTATTTAAAGGAGGAACGGTGAAAAGAAGCATTACTAGATGTTTGATTTAGTTTCTATTCAATGAATGTATCATCATCATCCTCCTGTCCTTATCCCATGTTATTTGTGGTCGGCGCAATGTGTTCTTCTCTTCCATTCCTCTCTATCAGCCGTCATATCTGTATTCACTCCCTTAGCCATATCATCATAATCCTCCTGTCCTTATCCCATGTTATTTGTGGTCGGCGCAATGTGTTCTTCTCTTCCATTTCTCTCTATCAGCCGTCATATCTGTATTCACTCCCATTCTAGACATATCATCTTTCACACAATCCATCCATCGTTTCTTAGGTCTTCCTTTCCCCTTGTAACCATCCACATTCATAAACAAAACTTTTTTGGCAACATTTTCCTCATCCCTCCGCATAACATGTCCATACCACGACAAATGTTTATTCTTCAACTTCTCAGTCACTGGTGCTACTTTCAGACTTCCCCTTATAAACTCATTCCTCACCTTGTCCAATCTCGTTACGCCACACATCCATCTCAACATCCGCATCTCAGTTGCATGCAGCTTCCTTTCATCCGTCACCTTTGTGGCCCAACATTCAGATCCATAGAGGACGGCAGGCCTTACTATTAATGTATCAATCTTCGTTAATATAGCACCAATGCAAACCCACATCTGTATATGTAAATTGTCTTCTTACATTGCATGTACAGTAAGGCTTTCACAACTGAGACGGCGATAGACTCTCCATCTGTCACGTTGGCACTTAATCTTGTGTGAAAAGTGTGTGTTGTTATAATAACACCTCTGCCTACACCCGAGGGGAATACAGGCGTGAGCATATGTATGTATGTATGACGGAGTTCAGAAATTGCCAAAATATGTTCCATATGTAATATTTAACATACAGATAGCTGCGATATCTTTGATTAAAGATTGCCTGGTTAAGAGCAATAGACTCACTTCTTAACTTAAAATAACTGGCAAAATGTGGGTATACTATAAGTACACTTCTGCCTACCCCTTCGGAGATACAAGCATATGTAGATTGCTCAGAAACTAAAGTTTGAGACATTAGAAGCGACAGTACTTTCGGTGTTGTGAGAGCCTCACTATACAATATAAAATATATATATGTATATAGAAAATGGTATCGCTTACTTTACGTGTCGTGACGTCAGCAAATGAATCCATGTGCTTGTTTCATTTTCAAAAATCACCAGCAAAATATGATAACGTGTAAACGCATTTAAATCCCTACAAATATTATAAATGCGAAAGTAACTCTGTCTGTCTGTTACGCTTTCCCGCTTAAACCTCTCAACCGATTTTAATGAAATTTGGCACAGACAATCTTTAGACCCTGAGAAAGGACATAGACTACCTTTTATTTATTAAAAATATTAGGTTTCCGCGACCATAAGGATGAAACTAAATCTACGCGGGTGAAACTGCACAGCTAGTATAACATAATTATACATTCTTAAAAATGGTAAAGAAGAATTCGACCACGAGGCGGGAGTCGAACCCACGACCTCTGCAATCCGTGCAGTTGCTCTTCCAACTGAGCTACTCGTGATCCTACTTCATGCGTCTAATGTTTCCTTCCCTTATTTAGCGGTTTATGGGCCGCCTTGCGCCATCTGTCGGTCGGTGTATCCAAACTCTACTGATACATCTAGTTACATTTAGCTACGTATCAAATCGATGACGCAACTCTGATGATTTTGCATTATAAATTACGATTCTTCTCGAATTAATATCAAAATGGTACCGTTCAATAATTCTGCTTTAGCGAAGCATGAAAGACTATTTGATATCATAAATAAAACAACGACCAACTTATTTATGTTCGATAAAAAAGCTTTTAGGGTTCCGTACACCCGATGAAAATTTTATTTCAAACAAGCTTAATGATCGCCAACATGAGAAGCTTGTCAAAAAATCAAATGTTTTTTTTTATTACGCTATCTCAAACAGACAGCAAGGATATATAGATAGAAGATATATATATTTAACGCTATTAAAACCAATAGCAGGTGGTTATAAAGTTACCTAATATAATTAATTAATATTTACATGAAAAACTAAAAACTACGTTATAACGGTTTTTCATAATGTCACAAAACAACAAATAAAAAGACTTAAATAACGTAACAAAAACGTATAAACTTAAACGATAACGGTACTGACAAACGTTATAAAAACCATTAGAAACGGTAACTAATAACGTTTCTAACACACCGTTATTGCCAATACTAATAACGTTACAAAAACCAATACCATAAACGGTAAATAACGTTATTGCCACAACGGTTTCTGATAACGTTATAATTAGTGTCCTTCTTATAATTAATGTATTTGGCTATTGATTTCTAATTGTAATCAATACATGTATAACGTAACAAATTAAATATATTACCTGCGGTCCGTCTTCCTCTTCAGGCTCCTTATATTTCCTCACCATATGCTCTTCAACTGGCTGGAACAGCAGTGCAGCCGCCCACACGTTCAGCATTATACCACCGAGAATTAGCACTGCGCCTCTGAAATATATACATACATATTGTATACGGACGGACTTAGTTCACACCTCTGTCAATAGATGGCGCTACGCTAAAAGGTGCAATTATTGAATCGCGCTGTTGAGATTCTCCTTGGTTTGGTGACCTTAATGTTTTGAATATATACCTTACCATTGTGAGACAAGTGTTTCATTTATAACCTTTATCATAAACTTGGGGTCCATTGGCACGGATGTTGCACACATATGCTCACGCCTGTATTCCCCTCGGGTGTAGGCAGAGGTGTTGTAATAACAACACACACTTTTCACACAAGATGATTAAGTGCCAACGTGACAGATGGTGAGTCTATCGCCGTCTCAGCCACTATACATACGTGTTTGAATTACTTCTCAGACATATGCAGGTTACCTCACGATGTTTTCCTTCACCGTAAAGCACGTGGTGTGAAATCACTGCACATAAGTTTTTAGAAAAACTCATTGGTACAGGCCCCGCTGGGATTCGAACCTGCGTCGCTTGCGTAGCAGGCGACTGCTCTAACCCCACGGCCACCACGGCTCTTATATTATACTAGCTGTGCCCTACGGTTTCACCCGCGCCGATTTAGTTTCATCCTTATTATCGCGGAACCCTAATATTTTTTATAAATAAAAGTAGCCTAAGTTACTCCTTGAAACATCAGCTACCTACCAGTGCAAGTCCCGTTAAAATCCGTCCAGCCGTTTCAGAGATTACCCGGAACAAACAAACAGACAGACAGATAAAATGTTTAAAACTTGGTTTTTCAGTGTCAGTAGCGTGTATACTTTCATATGCATTTAGTGAAAAGCTGCAATTTTGTAATTACAAACAGACACTTCAATTTTATTTATCTGTATAGATATAGATGTATAGATAAAGCATGCAATGATAAAATACTCACTTATATCCGTAAGTCTCCAATAAATATCTGAGTACTGGCGGCAGTATGATACTGCCGAAAGCTGAGCCTGACATACAAATGCCATTGGCGAGTCCTCGCAGGCGCACGAAGTATGACGTCACGATATACACCGTGGGGGGGAACGCTAGGCCTGCACCCGCGCCCACCATCGCACCGAAACTACACACAATAGTTATCCGTTAATCATCTCCCTGGCCTTATCCCATGTATTTGGGGTCAGCACTTGATTCAACCCGATGTGGCTGATCACCTGATTTTTATACGAAGCGACTGCCATCTGACCTTCGTAACCCCTTTTTCGAGGAAAATCGGCAATCTGGGCTAAACCAGTTGTCAGACTTTAGGCCTCTGACTGACCTGTAACGATTGCCAAAGATGTTAAATAGTCAACCGGGACCGACGGCTTAACGTGCTCTCCGAGGCACGGAGGGAACTCCCGCGGTCACCCATCCAACTACTGGCTAGGCGTATGGTTGCTTAACTTCGCTGATCGAATGATATGCGCAATAGCAACTGTGCCACGAGCTCCTCCAATATTATTATTGAATAATTTATTATGTTTTTTTTTGTAATTATTATTATTTTACTGTGTAATGAAATGTACATGATGCCAGCTGAGTTTCTTGCCGGTTGTTCTCAGTAGGCTAGTTTCCGAACCGGTGGTAGATTCCTCGACGTTGATAAGTGCCTTACCAGGGCCTAAACTGAATAAATCATACATATGATCACGCCTGTATCCCCCTCGGGTATAGGCAGAGGTATTGTAACAACAACACACACTTTTCACACAAGACGATTAAGTGCCAACGTAACAGATGGTGAGTCTATCGCCGTCTCAGCCACTATACATACGTGTTTGAATTACTTCTCAGACATATGCAGGTTTCCTCACGATGTTATCCTTCACCGTAAAGCACACGGTATGAAATCACTGTTCATGAGTATTTATAAAAACTGAACTGCCCAAACCCCATCAATATTATTATTATTATAGTATAACGAATAGAAACTCACCTAAAATACAAATATGTGATAGAAAAGGCGAAACTGCTTAATATCATCCCAAAAGCGGCAAAACTGCCCCCGATCAACGTCACAGTGCGATACGACCAGTTCACTGACAGTATAGACGACAGGGGACCTGGAACAATACCATATCTAAATATATACAGGTGTCGGAGAAAAAGGAACAGTTGTCTTCTAGAAGTTGTAGGGTTTTATGAATCTATACAGATAAATAAAATTGAAGTGTCTGTTTGTAATTCAAAAATAACAGCTTTTCACCAAATGCATATGAAAGTATACACGCTACTGACACTAAAAAACCAAGTTTAAAATTTTTTCTCTGTCTGTTTGTTCCGAGTAATCTCTGAAACGGCTGAACCTATTTTAACGGGACTTTCACTGGGAGGTAGCTGATGTTCCAAGGAGTAACTTAGGCTACTTTTATTTATTAAAAATTTTAGGGCTCCGCGACAATAAGGATGAAACTAAATCTACGCGGGTGAAACCGCAGGGCACAGCTAGTATATCACTATGTTAAAGTCGTAAAATATCTAGCTCCAACGATAACGTAGTTATAGGCTATGGTTGCTAAGGGCCGAAGAGCTCGCGGCCTTAAGCGATTGAATGAACGCGCGCCCGCGTTTGCCTACATTACGTACGCGGTCGTTTCGCGATAGCGAATTGCAGGAACAGACACTTCAATTTCATTTTTATGTATAGATGAGCTACGAACGATAATCAACCTTATGGCTTTACAAATAAAGCTTAATATCCATACCTAAGCTGCTGTACAGGAAGTAACAGAGCGCCACAATCCCTGAGGACGCCGAGGGACTCGCTTGGAACATGTCATTGAACTCCAGAAGAAGGACTCCGAAGGACTTGATCGTTCCCGGGATAAGGATGTTAACTACCGTCGCTCCTGGAAATATAAATATACAATTTTTAAGGAAGGAAGAAAATGTATTCATAACAACACACATAAAACTTATGTGCAGTGATTTCACACCACGTGCTTTACGGTGAAGGAAAACATCGTGAGGAAACCTGCATAAGTCTGAGAAGTAATTCAAACACGTATGTATGCGGCTTCTCAGGCGTATGCACTATGTTTTCCTTCACCGTAAAGCACGTGGGATGAAATGAATGCACTTTAGTTTTTATAAAAACTACGGTAACGCATCAATATCTATGGTTACACACCAACATCTATGGTTACAAACAAATATCTATGGTGACACACCAACATCTATGGTAATACACAAACATATTCTTGGTAACACTCCAATATCCATGGTAACACACCAACAACTATGTTTACACGCAAATATCTATGGTAACACGCCAACATATTTTTGGTAACACTCTAACATGTATGGTTACACACCAATATCTATGGTAACACGCCAACATCTATGGTAACACACCAAAATATTTTTGGTAACACTCTAACATGTATGTTTACACACAAATATCTATGGTGACACACCAACATCTATGGTAACACACCAATATATTTTTGGTAACAGTCTAACATGTTGAGACATAATTATTATCAGAGTAATTTGTGTCAACTGATAACATAGTCTCCAATAAGTTAAGAGGAGTCCGCTGTTTCTGTAGCGTATGTATTGGTGATGTGTAATTTACCTACGAGGACGCACCAGCCCCAGTGTCCGTCGGGCGGGGCCATCTCCCAGTCGCGGTCGGGCGCCGGGCCGATGGTGAACCTGCCTCCCCCCACCGCTGTCCGCTCATCCTCGGGGAGTTTTACTGTAATTTAAATAATTTATTCATAAATCTATATATCTATACAGATAAATAAAATTGAAGTGTCTGTTTTGTACAATGGCTGCCGAACAAAAGTATGACATTTAATGTTGTTGACGTTTTTAACAAATATATATTTTTTTCCCATTTATTATTTAATTATTTCGTTATAATTTCGTTCTCTAATGTCAAAGAATTGCGATGGAGCTTACAGAAAAGCGATTAATAAGCAGGACGGCGCAGTTAACTATACTAAGAAGCATACCTTTGATGGGTGTAAGGAAGAAAATTTCCCGCCTGAAGAAGCATTTCGAGGATTCGAGAAAGTACCTCTCGTTGTCTTGCCTCGTTTGGACATTAGTCCTTACCTAAAACCGAAGGGCTTCACGTTACGAGGGACTCAGACACATACAGAAACCGATAAACATATAAAAAAAGCTTTGCAGATATGTCAAGTGAATTTGGTTAGAGATGACTTGGATACGCTGCTTATATCTCTAAATAGCACGAAGGATTATAGTTCAGGCTCCGACACGTCAGAAAAAGAAGGCAAAATGTCACTGAAATGCAAGTTTTGTGAAAAAGTGTACTCTAGCGAAAAGAAACTGCAAAAACATCAGCAGAATAAGCATATGATTATTTACAAGCCTAATGGTAAGCCCCAGAAACGGGTGTCCTTCTCAGACCATGTCATTATACACGAGGTGAAAGAATACCACAAGTGCCGCAAGTGCACGAAAATATTTGAAAACTACAAATCGTTGAAACTTCACATGAAGCAACGACACAAGAAACGGAAATGCTACATTTGCAATTATTGTAACACAAACTTTGTTGATAGAATGTTTTTCAAAGTGCACATAAAATTGCATTGTGATGTGTGCGGACTTCTATTTCCAAATAAAACGAAATATGTTGAACACAGACGCAATGTTTGTAGAGTGATAAAACAACATAAGTGTAAGACTTGTGATCTGACCTTCTTGAAGTTTATGGATTTGAAAGAACACAGCTATGAGCATTTGAGTACGTACTATACATGTGATGTATGTAAAGATCAGCTGCAGACGAAATGTGCACTGTCTCATCATATATCATTCTTGCATTCAAAGCAACGCCCTTCATCGTTGTATGGTATGCGTAACTTAGGCAACGAACGGTTGTATCTTTGTAACTTCTGCGACGAAAGCTCTGTTGAACGAAAAATTATAGAGAGCCATGTGCAATCACTACCGGATCTCACTAATAAAGCAATGACAGGATATAAAGATTATTATTTCTGTGATCAGTGTTTAAAGAAATTTGCCTGTGAAAAAGATATGCTTCAGCACAAATGGTCACATTTCCTGAAAACTAGTGATAACTGTCAGGTTCGACCGAAGAGTATATTATCAAAGAAAAAAGTAATTAAAAGCATATATAAATGCAACGAGGAAATACCAGAGTATATGAAACCGAATTTAATTATTGAAAAACTCAAGGTAGATCCCGAAGTTCTTGTCAAGGAGTCTGTAAATGTTAATAGCTTAGACTTAGCTAATGGTACAATTAAGAAAGCGATTGTTGATCCGAAAAGCAAAAAGACTATCGTTTCTAAACATCAGTGTCAGGTGGGTGTCATTAACATTTACCATATCCATATTTTTTATATTCCATACCCAAAGGGTAAAAATTGGGATCCCCTACTAAGACTTAACTGTAAATCTGTCTGTCTGTCTCACGAGCCTATAAAAGCAACCTTCCAAACCCAGCTGTAGCATGTATAATCATGTTCTAATGATTTGAAAGTACTTTGTTTAAAGCCTAATCAAATAAGGAGAATTTGAATTAGACAGTTATTAATTTTTATTTGTGCAGTGATATACAATTTAAATTTTCACACATGATGTTCTTCTGTTGCTGCTATAACGAAAAAATACTTATAATGAACATGATTTTTTAAGCCATCCATGAAGTCTATGCGGGTGAAACCGCAGGGCAGAGTATTATACAATATCTACACTAATATAAAAACAACAGATTTGATTGTTTTTTTGTTAGTTTGTTTGGCTCCGAAACTACTGGACCAATAAATGAAAAAAAAAACAGTAATGCCTAGCAACATCATTGTTGATGTAATCATTAGTGAGTAACATAGGCTATATTTTATCCCTGTACTCCCATGTGAACGGAAAATACGTGGGTGAAACCGTGTGACGTCCGCTAGTACTGAATATAAATATTCAAACTTTGAGTGTTTAAACACTTGACTGTTAATAAAATATTTTTTTTCAAAAATAAGACTTGCTGAATATTCAAATCTTTTACAGCAATGCGGAAAGTACTACTCAAGCAACTACTGCCTGAACCGACACATTGAAACTCAGCACTCGGACTTCGTTAACCTCAGGTGCCACGTCTGTGAAGAGACCTTTGTGTGGCCTTCGTTACTCCGATCCCACAAGTGCATACGTCTGAACATCCCTGAAATGCCCTTTGATGATGCGCGACCTGAGATACACTTTGACAACTTAAATGAGATAACTCATAACGGATTCGATATATCTGAGAGTGATTATATCAATTCTGTAGACTTTGAGATTCCTGCACCAATCGTTGAGCTGAAGGAGTATGAAGGAATTCGAACGAATCAGACCAACGGCTTAAATATTATTGATAAGAATAATTGTGGAATTGGTCTAGGATATAAACTTATTATGCAGGAAGTACCTATAGAGTTCTAAGATCTATAAAAGACTATAAAGAGTGAAGACTTTTTAGGCGCACAATTTTGGCACAGAGCATGTTAAATGAAAAAACATGTTAATTTTAATTTTTCGTTATTATTGTTTTTAGAGTTTTATTTTACATCATAAATAAGCATTGTCTATGTTCCACATATCCGATAAACATCTAACCTTTAGTAACCTATATCAACTACACTATACAACAAAAAAAAAAATGAAAAAAAAATTTTTTTTTTTTTTCAAATTGACATGTACTAACCAGCCGATGTTCTGTGCCTATAAAGTCACGTAAGATAATCCGCATATGTGAACAAAGTGAAAATACATTAAGAAGATTCTTAATAAAAACTAGTTTTTAAAAGGTTGCCATTATAAAATTCAAATATGCAGTTGCGCAGCGAAGGTTATTTAACGAAGTGACTGACATGTATGTACGTCATATACATTTGTCTAACAATAGGTCGATATAAAAGTGTGGCTGCCGTCACAAGTTATAAGCGCTGCCCTTAAATTCAATGCACAAAACATGGAAGCATTTAAGAGATTGTCTCTTTTTATCTGTATGACGCGTAATAAAAAAAACCCCTACTATTCAGTGACCGCTCATAGCTCGTGACGGCATCTGTAATTTCTGTATCAGTGTATTGTTCTCAATACTATCAATTTAAAAAAAAATGCGTATAATTTATAGCTTTTTTGGTGATTTTCAAAATGTAGTAATAATTTCTGCGGAAAATATAATTTTCATGGTATCACCTTTGTGTAAATATGTAAATAAAAGTAGTATTTATGTCGGAAGCAATAGGGTATAAAATAGAATAATGCTCATTTAAGTATGGTATATTCAGTTGTAACCCATTTGAAGCGGGTTGTGTTAAGTTGTTTGAAAGTTAAAGTACACAGTAAATATTATAAGATTATTTACAATGTGTTGAAAATAGGTCTTAGACTTATGAGTATCTAAGTAGATATATTTGCATCAGAGAATAATTATTGTTTGAATATATTTTTAACTTTGAATAGAATATTCTGCTTGCGATTTAATCCTAACTACTTTACTTGTACCGCGGAAGTTTATGTACCTAATAAAAATCCGTATTAATATACATGTAAGTGCGTTTATAAGTTAATTTTTTTTTCTCTGAAAATATACAAATCTTTATTTGATTAAACTTGTTACACAGAGTATACAAAATAGAACGAATAGTTGTGTTTATGTTTATCTGTGGTTATTCCTTTGTGTTAAGTTGGGAACATGAGTGAAACGAACCGTAGTTGTAAACACTGACGCCATTTTATTGAGCATGCATAGTTAACTGTCAAGTCATGACCATCGTGATTCATGTATTAACTAAATACTATTTACAGGAGACAGGCAACGGTATCTCATTATAAATTGACAGGTGGCGCTAGTGTACATACATAACACTTTGGAACTCTGTACATAAATGAGTGAAACTATCATGGCAATAAGAGCTCATGGTAAGGTCCCAGATGGCTACCTTTTAACGCTATAACATTGAAGATTACCTTTCTAATTTCCATTGGCACCTTTTTTGCAGATTAAATCGCAGGCAGTGATAAGGTTGTATTTAGGTTGTAAAATATAGGGCTATATTTATAACTGTGCCCCAAGTATATTGTGCGTTCAACGTTTGTATGAAGACGTAAAATTTCCTACACTTTTTAAAAATCCCATAAATACATACGGTATCGTTGACGTAAAAACATTTTTAACCTATTCTTGGGGCACTGACCGAAATATTTGCGTCTGCTATGGTCTTACCATCGTCATGAGTTTTGACCACTCTGCTAAAATAGTGGGGTTTGAGGATAGCTGCGCTTTGTTGCGCTTGCTCGCGCTCGCTCCGGCCGCTCGCCGCGCTATCAACGCTCAAACAAAACTCGGTGACGATACCCATATTACTACTCTTTAGTAGTTTAGTTACGAGAAACAAGACATAATACTAGAAATATTACTATTTTGTTAAAGTATTTTTATTCATATTATCATTTACAGTGTCCCCCAGTGCCGGCACTCTGTGAAATGTAATAGATCTCTGATTAAGTGCGTTTCCACTAGAGTTGCTACGTGCTTATAGTTGCTGTGTAGTTCGCTTATTTCGTTCGCGATTTAGTCGGCTAAACCATGTTGGGTTCCAGCTGTTTTGAAAAAAGATCGAGTGTAGGTTATAGAATATACTAAAATCATGGCAAGCAAGTGTATTCGTAAGGCAAAATAATTGTCTCATTTACACTCTCAAATGGAAACGTCTATAGTTAGTAATATTGATCTTGTCCACACTTCACAAATCTTCCTTTGCTCAGATTTATCTGTATGTATTGTGAGTAGTGAATTATAATTATTGACTGAACTTCTAAAGTTAAGTGCGACGGTCGTCTTTTGAATGTGTATTATAAATGTACAGATACATAGTATTATATAAAAAAAAAACGACAAAATGTTTTATTTTTCCCTCTGAGTTTTTAATTTAATAGCTCGTGGTTATTTGATAAATAAATAGGTGCTGAATAGTATATAGTAAAGAGAATTCTTTTTAGATTGCCCAAGATTTATTTACATACCATTTATTCTTGCCTTCTACATACAATTTGCTAAAATTTCAAATATAGCATAGCTAACAGGCCGCTACGGATGAAACAAGACGTGCAGTGATAATATTTGTCTGTGGTATGGAGTCTGTGACATATCTCGTTATCGTATTTTTGTCGAATTATTTTCTATCTATTGATTTCTTAAAAAACCGGTACTATTCGGACATCACTATTGATAAAAGAATCAGTCAATAGTTTTTGGATGTCACTGTCAGTTCCTTCTTGTCAAATTTATTAGCTGGCTGTCAAAAATGTGTAATGAATAATGACGCTGGCTGTCCGCAGTTGCAGTTTGTATTATTTATTTTGTTGATAATTAATCAATAAATACCGTCTAGGGATGGCGATTCTTTCAAAAAAAGATCGATTTTTAAATCGATTCGAATCGTAACATGATGAATCGATTCATAAAAAAATCGAGGTCAAAAAGATCGATTTCTAAAAAATCGATCTTTTCTCGAGTCCGCATTTACTATGTAAATATAAATCCATTTTATAAAAAACAAGATACCATAATAAGCGATCACTTAGTATTAAAATCAGGGATTTTTTTTAGTTCAAGAAATTCGATGATCACAATCATTTTTATAACAATAGGAAAGTATCAGGTAAAAAAAAAACTAAAAAAACATCATGTGTATTCAATGCGCTTTTTAAGATATTATATTATCAAAGTGATGATTCTTCTACTCATTATCTGTCAATAAAATGTTTATAATTATTAACACTATGCACCCCACGCTTTTTACAAAAATGTACATTCATTTCTAATTTACAATATTCTTTATCCAAATTTATTAAATTTTATTTTCTGATTTTTAGTTGGATTTTTTATGAAAGCGTGTTTTTTTAGTTTTTTAAACTATTATTTATTTTTTATTTTTTAGTTAAATTTTTTAAACTATATATTATTTAGTTCGATTGGCTAACTATCAACCGCCCTCAATACCACAAACCGCCCGCACTAGCTCTATCTATCTTACTCGCATGCAAAGGATGCGGAAAGAAATTAATTAATCCTGGCGAATCTAATTAGGATAATCGGATGCTTCGATCGGATTATTGCATTGTCATCGACTTTTGACAGGTGTGCAAAGTTTGAATTAAATCTGATCGTACAAAGTAGGACAAAATCGAGCTCAAAGGGGTCGGTTACATACATACATACATACATACAGGTGAAGCTAATAAAAGCGTGTTAAAAAGAAGACACAATTCTACTTTCTAAATGTATTTCTTATATATAGTAATAATTTTAACAAAAAAAATAATGATTTCAAATTTTAATTCTAAAACTACGGAATAGATTAAAACGTGTTGTAATAGAAAAAATCGAGTGTCGATTCTCTAGGTTGAAATATCGATTCACTGAATCGATTCAGTGTTACATATCGATTTATAAAATCGATTTATTTGGCTCGAAAAATCGATTTTTCGATTAATCGATCTCAGATCGCCATCCCTAGTCTGTTTGTAATTCCAAAATAACAGCTTTTCACTAAATGCATATGAAAGTATACACGCTACTGACACTAAAAAAAAATTATCTGTCTGTCCGTTTTTTTCGGGTAATCTCTGAAACGGCTGGACCGATTTTAACGGGACTTTCACTGGCAGGTAGCTGATGTTTCAAGGAGTTAGTAGGCAACATTTATTTAAAAAAATAAACTAGGTTTGAGCGGGCTGCCCATGATATAAAGATAGGTTTTGCGATGTCATTACCTCGTATTCTTTCAAATGCATTTAGTGAAAAATTATTATTTTGGAATTACAAACAGACACTTCAATTTTATTATTAGACTAGCTGTACCCTGCGGTTTCACCCGCGTAGATTAACTTTCATCCTTATTATCGCGGAACCCTTATATTTGTATGATAAGTAAAAGTAGCCTAAGTTACTCCTTGAAACATCAGCTACCTACCACTGAAAGTACTGTTAAAATCCGTCCAGCCGTTTCAGAGATTACCCGGAACAAACAGACAGACATGGAAAAAATTTAAATCTTGTTTTTTTAATGTCAGTGGCGTGTATACTTTCATATGCATTTAGTGAAAAGCTGTTATTTTGGAATTACAAACAGACACTTCAATTTTATTTATCTGTATAGAATATAGAATAGATTCTTTATTATCAGTACTGTGTATACTTCCATATGCATTGAGTGAAAAACTGTTATTTTGGTATTACTTCAATTTTATTTATCTGTATACAATAGATATATAGCTTAATTTATTGTAAGTAGACTTGTGGAGTATACCGTTGATTGTAGGAACCTATACGTGGTGGTCTGTTGGGGTCGTCGGTACGTCAGCAAGCCGCGGGTGACCGCAGTCCGCTGGGTAATTATTTTTAGCCCAGTCTCATGGTTCTTGGACGCCGGCCAACTATGGAGCTGGAGTTATGATATACGGGATGGAATTCTGACGAGCGTTTATTTAATTTGCTTGTATGGAAACCTCTATGTATACTAACAAAGATGTGACTTATCTATACATCTATACAGATAAATAAAATTGAAGTGTCTGTATGTAATTCCAAAATAACAGCTTTCCCTAAATGCATATGCATGCTAAAAAACAAGTTTTAAAATTTTACTCTGTCTGTCTGTCTGTTTGTTCCGGGTAATTTGTCAGTAAAAGTCCCGTTAAAATCCATCCAGCCGTTTCAGAGATTACCCGGAACCAACAGACAGACAGACAGACAGACAGAGAAAAATTAAACAAAATAGTTTTTCTATGTCAGTACCGTGTATACTTTCATATACATTTAGTAAAAAACTGTTATTTTGCAGTTACAAACAGACACTTCAATTTTATTTATCTGTATAAATGTAATGAAATACATGATGCCAGCTGAGTTTCTTGCCGGTTGTTCTCAGAAGGCTAGTTTCCGAACCGGTGGTCAATTCTTCGACATTCATAAGTGCCTTACCAGGGCCTTACCTGAATGAATAATTCACATTTTCCATTTAAATTCAACTATACGCTCGCTTAATTGACCGCTCTTATGTTTTCACGTTTGAAATTAAATCTACTTAAGAGAGAAGGATATCTTAAAATCTCGATGTAGCACTCTCGGCTTTGTTTACGTAAAAAAATAATACACCCAGGTGCCGTCACGAGTTATAAGCGCTGATGATGATTTATTCGCTTTGCACCATACTAATTCAAATTCAAAATATTTTTATTTGATTAGACTTTTAACACAGTACTTTCAAATCGTCAGAATGACATAATTACACAGTATTATACATGCTACCGCCAGGTTCGGAAGGTTGCTTTTACTGAGAACTACCTGGTAAGAAACTCAGTAATTACTCTTTACAAAAACATTATACAACTAGCTGTGCCCCGCGGTTTCACCCGTGTAGACTTTATTGTGGAACGGGATATGTCCTTCTCCTGGTTCTAAGCTACCTCCCTACCAATTTTCAGCCAAATCGGTTCAGCCGTTATTGTGTTATAAGTAGTGTAACTAACACGACTTTCTTTTATATATATATAATTAAAATCAAAATGTAAACGATTTATTCAGTTGAGGCCCTGGTAAGGCACTTATGAATGTCGAGGAATTTACCACCGGTTCGGAAACTAGCCTTCTGAGAACAACCGACAAGAATCTCATATTTGGTTTATACGCCCACACACAGTTCCAGTTCACAGTCGATAAAAACTAAAAGGTATCCACTACATATAATTGTGTACCATGAGATGGCCAGACAGACAGACAAACTCATAAACTGATTACTGCGCATTCAAAGACTTTTTCTTGTTTTACTGTACTTTGTAAATAATTCAGTCACGCGGTTTCACCTAGCTTAGTTCCCGTTCCCGCGGGAGTATTTGATTTTGATTTTTATTGTCGCGGAACCCTAATATTTTTAAGAAATAAAAGTAGCCTAAGTTACTACTTGAAACATCACCTACCTGCCGGTGAAAGTCCCGTTAAAATCCATCCAGCCGTTACAGAGATTACCCGGAACAATCAGACAGACACAGACAGACGGACACACAGAAAAAAAAATTAAGACTTGGTTTTTTAGTGTCAGTAGCGTGTATACTTTCATATGCATTTAGTGAAAAGCTGTTATTTTGGAATTACAAACAGACACTTCAATTTTATTTATCTGTATAGATATAGATGTATAGATTAAACTGATTTCAATAAATCACTCACATTTCTTCAACTTCTTGTAACGTGGCTTAGTCATAACTTTAATAAGATATTAACAAAACAATTTAACTTAAAACACTTAGCACTGCACTTGAATTGTCATTCCTTACTAAGTGATCAAGTTGGCAAATCCATAAAAATTATATATTTTTATATCTACCCACATATTCTTTTAAATTTGCGAAAATCTAGATTCTTCGATGATAAAAATCATTACCGCATCTCAATAGGTTATCTATACAGATAAATAAAATTTAAGTGTCTGTTTGTAATTCAACATAAACAGCTTTTCACTAAACGCATATGAAAGCATACGTACAAGTAATTATATTTTTTTAATTTTCTCTGTCTGTCTGTCTATATGTCGGTTTGTTCTGGACTAATCTCTGATTCGGCTGTGGCGATTTCAGCGGGACTTTCACTGACCGATAGTTGATATTACTAGGATTAATTTAGGCTAATATTACCCTTGAGATGGCAGAACAAATCGAAAAAATATTCGAATAAAATCATATGAAAAAAAATATTGTTAAGTTTTTTTTTTTTTTTAAATTGTATTTATAAGTAAAAAACAAACCCATAAAGTATGAAATAATGAAATGGAAATAAAAAAGATATGATTCCGGCCAGGATCGAACTGGCGGCCTTCTGCGTGTAAAGCAGATGTGATAACCACTACACCACGGAACCAGTTGATACACTAGGCGAAATTGTTCGTCATATATCACAGTTCTTTCACTTCATAAATCACGTGTTTAAGTATCACCTACATTAATTGAAAATAGCTACAACTCGCGACTTTTGTCTGTTGGACAAACACACATACGGAGGCATTAACAAATAAATAATATGTGTAATTATTGTAATACTTATAAGAACAGATTTTCGAGTAATCAAAATAAAAAAAATCTAATAATAAAAATGTAATTCCAAAATAACAGCTTTCCACTAATTGAATCTATGCATCTCATTTTATACATATGTACAGATAAATTAAAGTGTCTGTTTGTAATTTCAAAATAGCAGTTTTTCACTAAATGCATGAACGTACACGCGGTATTGACGCAGAAAAAACAATTTAAAAAAAAACTGCCTGTCCGTCTGTCTTTCTGTTTGTTCCGACCAATCTCCGAAACGGCTGGACCGATTCTAACGGGACTTTCACTGGCAGATAGCTAATGTTACAAGGATCCGCGGGTCACCCATGAAATTAACTTTACGCGGGTGAAACCACGGGGCACAGCTAGTATGAAAACATATACGGAAAGTAATTACCTACATGATTATTTTTTTCAATTTTCAGCGTTCCGGCAAATCTCTACTGAAATCGAATCGGTACTAACCTTTCTTAGACGACTTGACAGCCACAATCCCCCCCTCCTCCCCCTGGGTGACGATGACAGGTTTCCTAACCTCCAAGTCGTCCAAAACCAAATTCTGTTTCAACAAACTCTCCTCGGCCCCATCGCCTAGCTTGTCGTCCACTGTAACCGGAGCCGCCATCTTGTTTTAAACTTCACATAAAATGGCCGCCTGTCAAAATTGTTAGGTTATGTTCAGATTGCGCTCATAGCAACCGCGTTGATTCTTCTTGGAATGTATTCGCTAAGTTTGTTAACATTATATCAGTCTTCTTTTTTGGCTAGTTTTGTCTGTAACAATAGAAATTAAGAGTTATTTAGGATTCAGACTAGCTGTGCCCTGCGGTTTCACCCGTGTAGACCTTATTGTGTTATATATATTGTGGAACGGAATATTCTATGTCCTTCTCCTGATTCTAAGCTACCTCCCCACCAATTTTCAGCCAAATCGATTCAGCCGTTCTTGAGTAATAAATAGTGTAACTAACACGACTTTCTTTGATATTTATTTATATATTTAAGAAATAAGGTATTTATATATGTATTTATTTATTTATTCACCAACAAGATATACATATACATACAGCTGGCCTTTTAGAAAGACTAAGGGTCACTCAACGAGCAATGGAAAGAGCTATGCTCGGAGTTTCTCTGCGGGACAAAATCCGGAACAAGGATATTCGCCAGAGAACCAGAGTCACCGACATAGCTCTTAAGATTTGCAAGTTGAAGTGGCAATGGGCAGGCCACATCGCTCGTAGAACTGATAACCGATGGGGAAGAAAAGTTGTCGAGTGGCGACCACGGACCAGAAGACGCAGCGTAGGCAGGCCTCCCACTAGGTGGACCGACGACATCGTGAGAGTCGCGGGCAACCGATGGATGCTAATAGCGCATTGTCGTTCGGCGTGGCGGTCCAAGGGGGAGGCCTATGTTCAGCAGTGGACGTCTTCCGGCTGATGATGATGATGATGATGATGATGATGAAGATATACATCATCAAGACAAGGAATACAGAGACAAAGTAAACTTAAACGTAGCAAATGTTGTCTTAATTATGGGTGAAAGACTGCATTAGAAAAATCTATACAGATAAATAAAATTGAAGTGTCTGTTTGTAATTCCAAAATAACAGCTTTTCACTAAACTGTTTGACACGAACAAAACAACAAAAATCATTTTGTACACCGATAATTGTTTAAATAAATAATTATTTTTTGTGACGTTATAAACAATACCAAACTATATTGCTAACTGGTTGAAAGGAATTAAAAAAAAAACCTACTTATAAAAAAGTAAATTATCATTACGATAAATCTTCAACCGAATCTAATCCGTCTTACCTTATCGGTAAAGTATAAAATTGCACGAATTAATCACGGCCGACGATTTTGAATTTAAATTGGTTTGATTCAAGGTTGGACTAACTTCCTTTATTGAATTACTGATGACTTGCTGTGCCCCGCGGTTTCACCCACGTTGACTTAATATAGCTGAAAATCCCAGATACCCCGACCTGCCTCTCCCAGGGCGGTCGGTGACCTTTTGAAGGTTTCCCCCCCGTCAATCTATACATACATACATACAGATAAATAAAATTGAAGTGTCTGTTTGTAATTCCAAAACAACATTTTTACACTAAATGCATATGAAAGTATACACGCTACGGACACTGAAAACCAAGTTTTAAATTTTTTCTCTGTCTGTCTGTTTGTTCCGGGTAATCTCTGAAACGACTGGACCGATTTTAACGGGACTTCACTGGTAGGTAGCTGATGTTTCAAGGAGTAACTTAGGCTACTTTTATTTATAAAAAATATTAGGGTTCCGCGACAGTAAAGATGAAACTAAATCTACGCGGGTGAAACAGCGGGGCACAGCTAATCTATACTGTGGTCGCGAAAAGAACCAAATCACATACATTTTGGCAGATGGTGTAGGTGAGTAGGTGATGTGAATAAACTCTGCGGGGCCTTACCATGAGCTCTTATTGCCATGATAGTTTCACTCATTTATGAGACAGATGTATGTGACGTGTATACATCTGTCACTGTCGCACAACTGAACTAACATTGCAATAACAGCTCATGGTTGGGCCCCAGGTGATTGAACTCAAACGCGTTCGTGTACGTATTCAGGTTGTGTCATTAAACTAGGTTTGTGTATCATCAGCGAGAATTAGAAAAGGCTAGTTGACTTAATTTGAAACATAATCTATCTATATATCTTCTTCTTATCTTTGTATTTAAAAATGAATCCCCATTTCCCTTGATCACGGCATCACGGGTGAACGGCTGGACCTATTTCGATAGTAATTTTTTTGTTCGTTATTGTCTGGAGATGGTTCTTATGGAAGAATAAATTAAGAAAATTGCGTGGAAAATGTTAAAATGTAAGAATACTGAACCACCATATAAAATTATTTATTTCTTCTTAAATCTAACCTTAGCTTTGGACAATATAAACTTGTTGATGTAACCTTATGACGTTTGACATAGAATTGACAGAATACGTGCTGCATTCTCATAATTAAGACAGGGCAACGTCTGTCGGGTCAGCTAGTCTATAAAAATGAATCCCCATTTCCCTTGGTCACGGCATCACGCGTAAACGGCTGGATGGATTTCAACGGGACTTTCACTGGCAGATAGCTGATGTTTCAAGGAGTGTTTTAGACTACTTTAAATTTTCGTTAAAATCTGTCCAGCCGTTTCGGAGCTAACACCAAAGTAACAGACAGACAGACAGAGAATAATTTAAAAATTGGTTTTTCTGTGTCAGTATCGTGTATTTTGGAATTACAAACAGACGCTTAAATTTTATTTATCTGTATAGATTGACTGTTCTCCTACCAGGGGGACCAATGGGCAACAATATCCCCTATATTGGTGCCCATTGGCGAATCCAACAACTATTACTGTAGGGGACGAATATTGGGGGCCCAGTGGGTCCTGACCCAAAGTAACAATTTCACGCGGACGTAAGCTAAATATTATAGCATGATCTCGTGATCAATTAACATATTATAGTTTTATCACCGGAAAAATCCAGTTCAAAAGCCTACCACAATTATACCTACCATACCAAGGTCAATAACCACTACGATGTCACAGTATATAAATAAGTTTAGTACAAGCAGTAAGGAAACTAAGAAAGTAATATTTTTTAGTTTTTATTTTTGACAATTGAGCATTGGAACTGTGTCCATGGGCTTATAGTTGCTTGAGTGATTTATTTAGTATTTTTAAAACTGTATAATATTCTTTAAAAGAGTAAGTACTGAGTATCTTGCGAGGTTGTTCTCGGTAAAAGCAACCTTCCGAACCTGGCGGTAGCATTTATAATCCTGTAAATTGTGTCATTCTGACGATTTGAAAGTGCTTTGTATAAAGTCTAATCGAATAAAGATATTTTTGACTTTGACTTTTGACTTTTTGACAGACACGCGAATCTACGCGAAAATAAGCGAAATAGTCGTAATGGCAGTAAAAGGTGTCACGTCGTGGACGATCGCGTATACGTTATTCACGTGGCTTACTGACATTTTTCTAAACTTCAAAACGACAAATCTACATTCATCTGACAGTAAATAAAAGAAAAAATCCATTCAGTAGTTGTTGTGTGAAAGTTCTTACAAACTTATGTGCAGTGATTTCACACCACGTGCTTTACGGTGAAGGAAAACATCGTGAGGAAACCTGCATATGTCTGAGAAGTAATTCAAACACGTATGTATAGTGCCTGAGACGGCGATGGACTCACCATCTGTCACGTTGGCACTTAATCATATTCAGTGAAATGTGGGTGTTGAAAATTACAACACCTCTCTGCCTACCCCTTCGGGGAATACAGGCGTAAGCATGTGTATGTTCTTACAAACTTTCGCGTTTATAAGTAGGATTTAAATTGTCGGAAACAATTAATAACCTCCTCCTGTTTTAAAGTCGGTTAAAAAGAGATCTAGATTCCTTACTGCTTCGTATATTTATACTGTGACAATGGTGTGATTAATCGTACCATTATTATCAGTAATTAAACAATTATGATACTGTTGTGGCACCAATCTGCTGTACGCATAGGCGTGGCTGTGTAATTTATCTGATACGTTCCGTTGAATAAATATGCTCAAGCCATCCCAAGGGCCTGGGGCCCAACCATGAGCTCTTATTCAAAGTCAAAAAGTCAAAGTCAAAAATATTCGATTAGACTTTCAATATCAATTTATTGCTATATATATTTATATACTCTTAACCTAGCACTTACAGGTATGGACAGTAAGACTTATTCTAGATTAATAATATGGACCCTGTTGGGCACATCAATTTTGGAGAGAGGACTTACACTAATACTTAGTTTATATTATACAAAGTTACTTTTACAAAGTACTTTCAAATCGTCAGAATGACATTAATTTACAGTATTATACATGCTACCGCCAGGTTCGGAAGGTTGTTTTTACTGAGAACAACCTGGCAAGAAACTCAGTAATTACTATTTTCAAAAATATTATACAATATTAAAAATTTTGTAAAAATATTGCAATGATAATTCAGTTGTGCGAGAGTGACAGATGTATACACGTCACATACATCTGTCTCATAAATGAGTGAGACTGTCATGGCAATAAGAGCTCGTGATAAGGCCCCTGTAGACAAAGTAACATTATCCTCACGCTTCGCTAGTACAAACGATACAAAATGTACGGGAATGACATATGTCACGTGACTGAGGGTCTAGTGCGATTTTTTTCACTGCCACCGTCACAAGTCACCGAGTCGACGTAAACGTAGATTTGTATGGGCTCACAATAGTGTCATGTTTAGGCCGACAGGGGCGCTGTCCTGGGGGACTAGTGCGAGTTTTCTTAAAATCGCCGTCACAAGTCACCGCGTCGACGTAAATGCAGATTTGTATAGGATCGGAACAGCCTCTGTCGGCCTAAACATGACACTATTGTGAGCCCATACTAATCTGCGTTTACGTCGATGCGGTGACTTGTGACTGCGATTTTATGAAAGCTCGCACTAGGCACGGGGGTCTTGGCGCCGACGCATGGCCCTCGCGGTTGAAGGGCGCGTTCGTGTTCCGACGCGCCCTCCCATAGTGTAAAAGCCGGGTACAGCCTGGTACCACAAGGAGAGGCCTGACAGGCCAGTCGCCGGGAGGGTCACGGCGAAGCATGTGAAAACATATCACGTGCACCCCCCCACTTAGCGACCTGGAGGAACACCGTGGAGTTTAGTCGGTGCGAGTCCGACATAACCCTTCCGCTGCCCCCGCGGCGGTTGGTGTATCCATAACGGATACTCCGATCTTATACAAATCTGCATTTACGTCGACGCGGTGACTTGTGACGGCGGCAGTGAAAAACTCGAGTTTTCTTAAAATCGCAGTCACAAGTCACCGCATCGACGTAAACGCAGATTAGTATGGGCTCACAATAGTGTCATGTTTAGGCCGACAGAGGCTGTTCCGATCCTATACAAATTTGCATTTACGTCGACGCGGTGACTTGTGATGGCGGCAGTGAACAACTCGCACTAGGCCCTCTGTATAGGATCGGAACAGCGCCTCTGTCGGCCCACTCGGACCGCTGGGATTGGAACTGGCGTCGTTGAGGACCAAGTACTCATGGCTCGCAATGAAACGTATGATAACGCACAATAAATAATTGACATAAACACGTTTTATTACCAATCGTAACGTTACACTTGCCTGCGTCTGACGTCACTCGGGTATTAATCACCGAGGCTACGGTTCTCAAAGTGAGGTCGCTAGGGACTATTCGTATTACTAACGCAAGAATATCATACAATTTATATCTATACAGATAAATAAAATAGAAGTGTCTGTTTGTAATTCCAAATTAACAGCTTTTCACTAAATGCATATGAAAGTGTACTTATACAAAAAATCAAGTTTAAAAAAAAATTATCTGTCTGTCTGTATGTTCCGGGTTATCTCCGAAACGGTTGGACCGACGTTAACGGGACTTCCACTGGTAGATAGCTCGTGTTACTAGGAGTAACAAAGGATTTAGAATACATAGTGGGGCACCGGGAAATAAAGCATGAAACTAAATCTACGCGGTTGAAACCGCGGGGCACTGATAGTACGAGTGAGATGATGATATGGTACACGAAGTACCAGGCGCACATAACGGACAAGGAGTTAATAAGTTGATTGTGACTAACATGGAGCCACATCGGGTTGAATCAAGTGCCGACCCCAACAATGTATGGGATAAGGCCAGGGAGATGATGATATGGTACACGCAGTACCAGGCGCACATAACGGACAAAGAGTTAATAAGTTGATTGTGACTAACATGGAGCCACATCGGGTTGAATCAAGTGCCGACCCCAACAATGTATGGGATAAGGCCAGGGAGATGATGATATGGTACACGAAGTACCAGGCGCACATAACGGACAAGGAGTTAATAAGTTGATTGTGACTAACATGGAGCCACATCGGGTTGAATCAAGTGCCGACCCCAACAATGTATGGGATAAGGCCAGGGAGATGATGATATGGTACACGAAGTACCAGGCGCACATAACGGACAAGGAGTTAATAAGTTGATTGTGACTAACATGGAGCCACATCGGGTTGAATCAAGTGCCGACCCCAACAATGTATGGGATAAGGCCAGGGAGATGATGATATGGTACACGAAGTACCAGGCGCACATAACGGACAAGGAGTTAATAAGTTGATTGTGACTAACATGGAGCCACATCGGGTTGAATCAAGTGCCGACCCCAACAATGTATGGGATAAGGCCAGGGAGATGATGATATGGTACACGAAGTACCAGGCGCACATAACGGACAAGGAGTTAATAAGTTGATTGTGACTAACATGGAGCCACATCGGGTTGAATCAAGTGCCGACCCCAACAATGTATGGGATAAGGCCAGGGAGATGATGATATGGTACACGAAGTACCAGGCGCACATAACGGACAAGGAGTTAATAAGTTGATTGTGACTAACATGGAGCCACATCGGGTTGAATCAAGTGCCGACCCCAACAATGTATGGGATAAGGCCAGGGAGATGATGATATGGTACACGAAGTACCAGGCGCACATAACGGACAAGGAGTTAATAAGTTGATTGTGACTAACATGGAGCCACATCGGGTTGAATCAAGTGCCGACCCCAACAATGTATGGGATAAGGCCAGGGAGATGATGATATGGTACACGAAGTACCAGGCGCACATAACGGACAAGGAGTTAATAAGTTGATTGTGACTAACATGGAGCCACATCGGGTTGAATCAAGTGCCGACCCCAACAATGTATGGGATAAGGCCAGGGAGATGATGATATGGTACACGAAGTACCAGGCGCACATAACGGACAAGGAGTTAATAAGTTGATTGTGACTAACATGGAGCCACATCGGGTTGAATCAAGTGCCGACCCCAACAATGTATGGGATAAGGCCAGGGAGATGATGATATGGTACACGAAGTACCAGGCGCACATAACGGACAAGGAGTTAATAAGTTGATTGTGACTAACATGGAGCCACATCGGGTTGAATCAAGTGCCGACCCCAACAATGTATGGGATAAGGCCAGGGAGATGATGATATGGTACACGAAGTACCAGGCGCACATAACGGACAAGGAGTTAATAAGTTGATTGTGACTAACATGGAGCCACATCGGGTTGAATCAAGTGCCGACCCCAACAATGTATATAAGGCCAGGGAGATGATAAGTATTTGTTGCCAGCTGAGTTCCTGTCTATTGATACTTTTTGAACGTTCAAACGACTTAATTAACTCAGTCTTTATCATCATAAGGATCAAAAGGTTGAGATACGCTGCAATAGACAGCAATAAACATACAATTACGACGGTCAGCCTTGTGGTAGAGAATTCTCTCCTTATTAATGAGTGATAAGGAATACATATACCAATCATCTATCTATACAGATAAATAAAATTGAAGTTTTTGTTTGTAATTCCAAAATAACAGATTTTCACTAAATGCATATGGAATTATACACGTTACTGACACAAAAAAATCAAGTTTTAAAATTTTTCTCTTTCTGTCTGTTTGTTCCGGGTAATCTTCGAAACGGCTGGACGGATTTTAACGGGACTTTCACTGACGGATAGTTAATGTTACAAGGAGTAACTTAGGCTACTTAGATTTTTAAAAAATATTAGGGATTCGCGGGCAACCATGAAATAAAAATCTACGCAGGTGAAACCGCGGGGCACAGCTAGTACAGAATAAAATTGAAGTGTCTGTTTGTAATTCCTAATAAACAGCTTTTCACTAAATGCATATGAAAGCAATATATACACAAGAATCGGTTCTCAAATAAAAATAAAAAGTATGCTCACGCCATCCTACAAGGGTCCCCGAAGGTGTAGGCACAGGTGTTGTAATAACAACACACACTTGACACACAAGATGATTAAGTGCCAACGTGACAGATGGTGAGTCTATCGCCGTCTCAGCCACTATACATACGTGTTTGAATTACTTCTCAGACATATGCAGGTTTCCTCACGATGTTTTCCTTCACCGCACATGGTGTGAAATCACTGTACATAAGTTTTAAGAAAATCTCATTGGTACAGGCCCCGCTGAGATTGGAACTTACGTCGCTTGCGTAGCAGGCGACTGCCCAAACCCCAAGGCCACCACGACTCTTTATGTGCATATGTAAGTACTAGCGAACGTTACGCAGTTTCACCCGCGTAGTTCCCGTTCCCGTGGGAGTACGGGGATAAAATATAGCCTATGTTACTCGCTGGTGATGTAGCTATCCATTGCTGAAAGAATTTTCAAGATCGGTCAAGGAGTTTCGGAGCCTATTCAATGCAAACAAACAAAACAGCAATCAAATCTTTCCTCTTTATAATATCAGTGTAGCTATGCCCCGCGGTTTGACCCGCGTAGATTTAGTTTGGTCCTTATTGTCGCGGAACCCATATATTTTTAATAAATAAAAGTAGCCTAAGTTACTCCTTGAAACATCAGCTACCTCCCAGTGAAGTCCCGTTAAAATCGGTCCAGTCGTTTCAGAGATTACCCGGAACAAACAGACAGACAGACAGACAGAGAACAATTTTATAACTTGGTTTTTCAGTGTCAGTAGCGTGTATCCCCACTATCCCAACTAATATTATAAATGCGAAAGTAACTCTGTCTGTCTGTTACGCTTTCCCGCTTAAGCCTCTAAACCGATTTTGATGAAATTTGGCACAGACAATCTTTAGACCCTGAGAAAGGACATAGGCTACCTTTTATTTATTAAAAATATTAGGTTTCCGCGACCATAAGGATGAAACTAAATCTACGCGGGTGAAACCGCGGGGCACAGCTAGTACTTTTATATGCATTTAGTGAAAAGCTGTAATTTTGAAATTACAAACAGACACAACAATATGATTTATCTGTATGTAAATGTATGTATATTTATATAGATGTAGATGTAAGTATAAGGGCTATAGTTTGAGAGCCTCCATTCATTGTTTACGTAACGCATGTCGCTCTGGTGAATAAGATATAATATATAGGTCACACACACACACACGTGAAACGTGTTATTAATTAAGATAACATTACCAATACACACGTATATACATATAAATATAATACAAGTGTCGGTTTGTTATTCCAAAATAACAGTTTTTCACTAAATGCATATGAAAGTATACACGATACTGATAATAAAAAGCCAATTTAAAAAAAAAACTCTGTCTGTGTGTTTGTTGCGGGTTATCTCCGAAACGGCTGGACAGATTTTAACGGGACTTTCACTGGCAGGTAGCTGATGTTTACTGAAAATATTAGAATTCCGCGACAATAAGGATGAAACCAAATCTACGCGGGTGATACCGCGGGGCACAGCTAGTATATAAATATAATTGAAGTGTCTTTTTGTATAATCTATACTAAGGTCATGACCCCCATGACCCCCCCCCCATATCCGCCGTTGCAAGCGACATACTTAGAAAACTTGTAACCTTAAACGTATTTCATTACAGTCATAACTCAGCTGTTAACCTTAACATGCTAACATACAGTTCTATTGAACTACTTAAATACCTATATCTACACAGATAAATAAAATTGAAATGTCAGTTTGTAATTCTAAATTAACAGCTTTTCACTAAATGCATATGAAAGTATACACGGTACCCACATAAGAAGCCTGCTACGCAAGCGACGCAAGTTCGAATCCCAGCGGGGCCTGTACCAATGAGTTTTTCTAAAAACTTATGTGCAGTGATTTCACACCACGTGCTTTACGGTGAAGGAAAACATCGTGAGGAAACCTGCATATGTCTGAGAAGTAATTCAAACACGTATGTTTAGTGGCTGAGACAGCGATAGACTCACCATCTGTCACGTTGGCACTTAATCATCTTGTGTGAAAAGTGTATGTCGTTATTACAACACCTCTGCCTACACCCGAGAGGAATACAGGCGTGAGCTTATTAAGTACATAGATAGTATGTTAACTATAGCATGGATTATTAATTCGGTCCATTACCTATTTAAGAATTGTCTTAACAGATACACATCTGCTTTAATAATATGTAGTTGTTCATTCGCTATTTGTGGCTATTCACGTGGTTTGTAAAGTGAGTCCATCGCCGTCTCAGCCAGTATACATACGTGTTTGAATTACTTCTCAGACATATGCAGGTTTCCTCACGATGTTTTCCTTCACCGTAAAGCACGTGGTGTGAAATCACTGCACATAAGTTTTTAGAAAAACTGTGGTACAGGCCCCGCTGGGATTTTAGCTTGCATCGCTTGCGTGGCAGACGACTGCACAAAGCTCACGGCTACCACGGGTCTATGTATCTATATCTATACCGTTAAATAAAATTGAAGTGTCTGTTTGTAATTCCAAAATAACAGCTTTTACCTAAATGCATATGAAAGTATACACGCTAATGGCAATAAAAAACCAAGTTTTAAAAATTTTCTTTGTTTGTTTGTTCCGGGTAATCTCTGAAACGGCTGGACCGATTTTAACGGGACTTTCAGTGACAGATACTTGATGATAAAAGGAGTAATTTAGGCTACTTTGATTTCCCCGGACAACATTAGGTTTCCGCGGACAATTAAGTCAAAGCGGGTGAAACCGCGGGGCACAGCTATTCTCTACTATCCCTACTAATATTATAAATGCGAAAGTAACTCTGTCTGTCTGTCTGTTACGCTTTCCCGCTTAAACCTCTCAACCGATTTTAATGAAATTTGGCGCAGACAATCTTTAGACCCTGAGAAAGGACATAGGCTACCTTTTATTTATTAAAAATATTAGGTTTCCGCGACCATAAGGATGAAACTAAGTCTACGCGGGTGAAACCGCGGGGCACAGCTAATGTAGTTATAACAGTTTTAATAAGGAACAGACAAACACAGCTGTGTACATTTCCTGGCATTCACTATAGATAACAGTGTTTGCGTCGTCTGTGAGTCATTTCATATCAGACTAAGTTTATGTTAATACGTTTCCAACATACATATGCTCACGTCTGTATTCCCCTCGGGTGTAAGCAGAGGTGTTGTAATAACAACACACACTTTTCACACAAGATGATTAAGTGCCAACGTGACAGATGGTGAGTCCATCGCCGTCTCAGCCACTATACATACGTGTTTGAATTACTTCTCAGACATATGCAGGTTTCCTCACGATGTTTTCTTTCACCGTAAAGCACGTGGTGTGTAATCACTGCACATAAGTTTTTTAGAAAAACTCATTGGTTCAGTATGTCTAAAAAGGCCACTTTGGGAGAATCATAATGTGATCCTAATATGATTCATCACTGAAATGACAAAATGGTCAGTTAGGTGCAATTCATATTTATGATTCACGAATGATTACAATAATTGTAGATGTTAGTCCCTATGTAACTTTTTATGGTTCTGCTATTTGTCACAAAAGCATTAATTTTTTGTTGTACATTTTATGAATCTTCATAGGAAAGTGTCAAACAGGTGAATTGCGAAATATGAATCATTCCAGAATCATATTCGGATCACATTATGATTCTCCCAAAGTGGCCGTTTTAGACCTACAGGGCTCGCTGAGATTCGATCTTGCGTCGCTTGCGTAGCAGACGAGGGAGCAGTGTCTGTACCAACATGACAAATATTGTCATGTGACAGACTAAGAGTACATTGCAGGGTAGCGATGTATCGCTGATTAGTTTCATACGTAGGGCTGTCAACCATTGGACTAATTTTAAATTATAATATCACAGCGTTTGAGAGGCCTGGGGCCCAACCATGAGCTCTTATTGCAATGATAATTCAGTTGTGCGACAGTGACAGATGTATGCACGTCACATACATCTGTCTCATAAATGAGTGAAACTATCATGGCAATTAGAGCTCATGGTATCCTCACGCTTCGCTAGTTGAAACGATACAAAATGTACGGGAATGACATATGTCACGTGACTGATTTATGTCATTGGCATATATTTTGTATCGTTTCTATTAGCGCAAGCGCGAGAGAATGTTTCTTTGTCTATGCGTACTGCTACGCAAGCGACGCAAGAATCCCAGCGAGGTCTGTACCAATGAGTTTTTCTAAAAACTTATGTGCAGTGATTTCACACCACGTGCTTTACGGTGAAGAAAAACATCGTGAGGAAACCTGCATATGTCTGAGAAGTAATCCAAAAACGTATGTATAGTGGCTGAGACGGCGATGGACTCACCATCTGTCAAAATGAGGCAAGAATTTATGTTTATGTAAATCGCCGAATATTTGTATGAGAAATTGTACAGCGCCTCCAAGCGGTGACGTGAAGAACTAAAATATGTCATACAAATATTGCGGGAGACGCTAGCGAGTATATATTACGAACACGCTGCAAAACTCGTGATAAGGGTATGAAAAAAGTAATTCTATCCGAATACTTAGTTACTTAGTATGAAAAATCTTTTTTTTTCAAAAAATCATTTAAAAAAAAATTTATCATATACTTATATCTATATCTATACATCTATACAGATAAATAAAATTGAAGTGTCTGTTTGTAATTCCAAAATAACAGCTTTTCACTAAATGCATATGAAAGTATACACGCTACTGACACTAAAAAACCAAGTTTTAAAATGTTTCTCTGTCTGTCTGTCTGTTTGTTCCGGGTAATCTCTGAAACGGCTGGGCCGATTTTGACGCGACTTTCACTGTCAGGTAGCTGATGTTTCAAGGAGTAACTTAGGCTACTTTTATTTATTACAAATATTAGGGATCCGCTACAATAAGGAGAAAACTAATTCTACGCGGGTGAAACCGCGGAGCACAGCTAGTTTAAAATATAAAATACGTTGGTGGCAGCCCTATGCATTGTCCGGAGACAATTGCGCCCAGTCCGTCACGCACAGTAACTACCGTTACACAACATCCAATCAACGTATATTGCTTGACGCGACTCCGTTCATGTTGTAATGAATCATTTGGTATAGACATTTTAGGCTGGGCCCTACAACTTGCTGTATACACGAAAAAATTATTGGCATTTACATAAAAGCTTGTGGATGTACTATAAGTACATATCAGTCTACCCCTTGGAGAATACAGGCGTGAGCATTATTTGTAGAGTTCCATAGTAATAATAATGATCTCCTACCGAATTTCGGTTACGGCGGCTAATCTCAACGGACATTAGCCATGTGCGCAGGAGATATAGTGCAAACACAGGTGCACTGTTTATAGTCTCACTCTCACAGTGGGATGGGAGGCAATCAAACACAGGTGCACTGTTTATGGTCTCACTCTCATAGTGGGATGGGAGGCAAACAAACACAGGTGCACTATTTATGGTCCCACTCTCATAGTGGGATGGGAGGCAATCAAACACAGGTGCACTGTTTATGGTCTCACTCTCATAATGGGATGGGAGGCAATCAAACACAGGTGCACTGTTTATGGTCTCACTCTCATAGTGGGATGGGAGACAATCAAACACAGGTGCACTGTTTATGGTCACACTCTCATAGTGGGATGGGAGGCAATCCCACACGACCGGAGATCACGCGTAGGACCAACGGTGCAACGTGCTCCGACCCACGGGGGTGGAAACACACACTACTTACAAAAACAGGGCATTTATTGGGAATTTAATATCTAGTTTGGACCCGACCAGGGAATCGGACCAGTAGGCCTACAAAGTATCATTCTCTCGAGCTTACGCTAATAGAAACGATGTTTTTTTTATGTAAATGACATAAATCAGTCACGTGACATATGTCATTCCCGTACATTTTGTATCATGTCTACTAGCGAAGCGTGAGGATAATGTTACTTTGTCTACAGGCCCTGGGATCGGTAGCCAGTAGTTGGATGGGTGACCACCCAAGTTCCCTCCGAGCCTCGAAGAGCACGTTAATCCGTCGGTCCCGGTTGCCAATTTAACATCTGTGGCAATCGTTACAGGTCACTCAAATACCTAAGAATGTCTAACAACTTGTTTAACCCAGATTGCCGATTTTCCTCGAAAAAAGGGGTTACGAAGGTCAGATGGCAGTCGCTTCGTATAAAAATCAGGTGATCAGCCAAATCGGGTTGAATCAAATGCCGACCCCAAATACATACACCCAAAGGGTAAACCCGCTGTCTGTCTGTCTTGTTGCTATACGTATTTTGACAAAACAAACATGAGGTAAGGCGAGAGCGACGACAAAGCGATGACTAACAATATTAAAAACAACACAATTTCTAGGTAAATTTATCAAAATTGTAAACATGCTTGTTTACGGCGACGGCGACTTGTTACCTATTGTGCTGGCATTGCATTCTAGGTATTCATAACACAAAAGCGATACTACAAGAATATTAATAATGTGCCCCGCGGTTTCACCCGCGTAGATTTAGTTTCATCCTTATTTTCGCGGAACCCTAATATTTTTAATAAATAAAAGTAGCCTAAGTTACTCTTTGTAACATAAGCTACCTGCCAGTGAAAGTCCCGTTAAAATCCGTCCAGCCGTTTCAGAGATTACCCGGAACAAACAGACAGACAGACAGAGAAAAATTTTAAAACTTGTTTTTTTAGTGTCAGTATCGTGTATACTTTCATATGCATTTAGTGAAAAGCTGTTATTTTGGAATTACAAACAGACACTTCAATTTTATTTATCTGTAATAGATATCGGACGTCACGCGGTTTCACCCGCGTAGATTTTAATTTAATGGTTGCCCGCGGATACCTAATGTTTTAAATAAATCTAAGTAGCCTAAGTTACTCCTTGTAACATTAGTATCCGTCAGTTAAAGTCCCGGTAAAATCCGCCCAGCCATTTCGGAGATTACCCAGAACAAACAGACAGACAGACAGACAGACATACAGAGAAAAAAGATAAAAACTGTTTTTTTCATGTCACTATCGTATATACTTTCATATGCATTTAGTGAAAAGCTGTTATTTTGGAATTACAAACAGACACTTCAATTGTATTTATCTGTATAGATATGGCTATGTGTGAAATAGCCTATGATGACTTACAAATTATGTAAATGGATGCTAATAATACAAATTAATAAGTTTGTGAGTTGTGACTGTTTGCTTTGTGTGTTAGTTACTACCTTACAACTTCATATGAGACATGAAACCCAAATTATCTAACCGATTTCACAAAAAGGAGGTTTTTTTCTCTCTCACTCCTTGAAACATCATCTAGTAAAAGTCAAGTAAAAGATTAGCCGGAACAAACAGACAGGGAAACATTTATTAAATAGTTTTTGTAATGTCAGTATTGTATATACTTTCATATGCATTTAGTGAAAAGCTGTTATTTTGGAATTACAAACAGACACTTCAATTTTATTTATCTGTATAGATATATATATAGATAATTTTAGTTATCTCTTTTTGAAGGCTGCTACGCAAGCGACGTAAGTTCGAATCCCAGCGGGGCCTGTACCAATGAGTTTTTCTAAAAACTTATGTGCAGTGATTAGACACCACGTGCTTTACGGTGAAGGAAAACATCGTGAGGAAACCTGCATATGTCTGAGAAGTAATTCAAACACGTATGTATAGTGGCTGAGACGGCGATAGACTCACCATCTGTCACGTTGGCACTTAATCATCTTGTGTGAAAAGTGTGTGTTGTTATTACAACACCTCTGCCTACACCCGAGGGGAATACAGGCGTGAGCATACATACCTCTTAAGTCTATAATTAACTATCTACAAATGTAGTTGTACATATGAGTTCAGAATATAACTTAAGCAATTATTTACGTCCTTTAAAAGGCAAAGCAAGGCTGCCTCTGTTTGTAAATACCAGTACTAGGGTTACCAATGTTGCCGCATTTAGGAAAAATATTATATAAATCTATACAGATAAATAAAATTGAAGTGTCTGTTTGTAATTCCAATTCCTTTTCACTAAATGCATATGAAAGTATACACGCTACTGACACTAAAAAACCAAGTTTTAAATTTTTTCTCTGTCTGTCTGTTTGTTCCGGGTAATCTCTGAAACGGCTGGACCGATTTTAAAGGGACATTCACTGACAGATAGCTAATGTTCACTGGCAGGTAGCTGAAGTTTCAAGGAATAATTTAGGCCACATTTATTTATTAAAAATATTAGGGTTCCATAACAATAGGGATGAAACTAAATCGACGCGGTTAAAACCGCAGGACACAGACATATCTGCGACATGTCTGTATCTATGAAAAGCTAAAGTTACTCCTTAAACATAAGTTATCTACTAGTAAAAGACCTGTTAAAATCGGTCCAGTACTTTCAGAAGAAACAGAGAGACAAAGAAAAGTTTTAAAATTAATTTTATTTTTATTTTAGTAATTTATATACTTTCATATGCATTTAGAGAAAAGCTGTTAATGTGGATTTTACAAACAGACACTTCAATAATCAATTTATTTATCTGTATAGATAATATTGGATTATAAACCAGATACGAGCATAAGCAAGGTTACTCACGAGAAAATTTACATAAAAATCATGACTTAAAATGCATAGATAATAAATTTTATGTTACTATTGCCGCATTTAGCATTAAAAAAAATTTTAGTTAAAAATAGAAAAAAAAACTACAACTTTTTAATTTTTACAGTCGACAACCCTTAATAAGTACAGAACACACGTAGTAACTAATGCGATAATTATTTGTACCTACTTTTAAACGAGATATAAGTATGAACTATAAAACTACTAAGTTTTTAACGACAGAACATAAAAAAATGTTTGTCTGTATTCATAGATCATTATTAAGACTTCTCAATAGTTTTAATACGTTACGTTTCCTTATTAGTATTCTGAGAAAATTTGTGTTTTGAAAAAAAATACGAGGTTTAAAACATAAAAAAAATTGTCTTTGTTTTTATATGATTCATAAATTGAATCGGTTGTAAATTCTCGCACAATATCCACTTATAAGTTAATGTTATACATAAATTAAAAGTTAAATGAGACAAAGAGAAATAGGAATAAGCTACTTAATTGTTTTCGTACTCACCAATACAAGGTATAACTGTCAACAAATTAACTCATTTAAAATGCACATTTAACCACATAACAACACCTCACAAGCACACTGGTCTGTAAATGGCACGATTTCTATAAAACTTAAGACCAACACAATGTTATTGTTCAAAATGGTTGGTTTTAGAAAATTGTTTCAAACAACCTCTGTCACCCATAGTTTTACGGTGAATGACATTCATTTTGTGAAAGAAAAGAACGAATAGGAAGAAATGTGCGAATGAACGAAACGTACAACGCAGCAAATCATTCTCCACGTTTGTCATTCATAATTGCGTTCCATATTACGAAATGCTTAAATAACAATTTTAAGCTTAAACCACAGATCATAATAGCCTTTCATTCTTTGTCTCTGGTTTGAACTTGCCAGAGATAAAAAAAAATTCACAGCGCAAATTTTAAAACTAAAATGTTTACAAACATAGGTATCGCTTTTTTGTTTATTTCTCTAGCGAGGATAATCGTTCTTATTCGAAGTCATTGCACAAAAACTTTGCAACCATAATAAACTTCCATTAAATTACGCGATAATGTTAAAGTTAATACTTTTGATTATTACGATTTACTCGATAACAAGTGCATCAAACAGTTATCGCAATAAAGTCTCAAATAAAAAAAAAATTCATCACCTCAAAATAAAGCCAGTGACACACAGCACCACAATTATTGTTAATAACTTTCAACACACATTAATCAACAAGAAAAATTCAAAGTGGCTCCAAATAAAACAGTTCGAATTAGATTTCAGAAGGCTATTACTGATGAAAGGTGTAAAATATCAATATAAAAGAGACGTGTTTTGGCGAACGTGGCGAGAAATAAAAGACGCAAGTGGAAATAGGGCTACAGTCGCTTATAGAAGTGAAAACATCGTACCTATGAATTGTACTGATTGTACTGGCGGATTCTGGGTGAGAAGAATTATGTCTAGCTGTGCTCCGCGGTTTTATCTATGTAGGATTAGCAACAAAAACTATGTCACATCTAGATTTTTTTTCCTCAAATTCCTTTTTGTTATTTCTAATAACATCAGCTATTTGCCAATTAAAATAGTTTCAAAAATCTGCCGTAGCATACAGACATATAGACAGAAAAAAAAATAGTTTTTTACTTACCTTCATAGATACATTCATATTATGCATTGAGTAGAGCAGTTAATTAAGAATTACAAACAGACACTTCAATTTTATTTATCTGTATAGATAAAAACATTAGGGTTCCGCGGGCCACTCATTAAATTAAGTCCACGCGGGTAAAACCGTGGGGCACAACTAGTATTCAGTAAAATCCTTGTGCCAGCAGTATAAAAGAGTACTAAGTCCGTTAGTGCTAGCTCAGCACCATTTCCTAAAAGTCAGAATCACAAAGTATACACCTATGTTATTTTTCTAATATAAATGGTTTTTTATTTACAGCTAATAGAACAAAATCCACCTTGTCCATTCGAGATTTTGTCCATGTTGAATGACGACGATCTCTGTATTTTTAATTATATGAATTACGAGAATAGAAACACCAGTTGTCCATTAAAGTTAAAGTTCCGAGATATTACAGGAATTTGTGATAACCCTATTGAAACCGAATGGCGCATCGCTAAAGCCTACGGTAACGGTGATAAAAAAAAAGTTAAAAGTGTAATTTGTGAAGAATTGTACTTATGCCAAATCTTCACATCATACGAGGTATATTAATTTTGTTTATTCTTATGATAAACTTACTTAACAAATAACTTTACATACATACATATCTTATGCTCACGCCTGTATTCCCCAAAGCGGTAGGCAGAAGTATTGAAATAGCAACACCCACTTTTCACACAAGATGATTAATTGCCAACGTGACAGATGGTGAATCCATCGCCGTCTCAGCCACTATACATAACGTCGTTGCGCGTGCAAAATTCGCTATGTGTTTTTACACACTTTAAGAGACGCAGAAAATGATTTTCTCGAAATATGGCCCGAGTATTCAAAATGATGACAAAATTAAACATTACTGGAAATTATGACACAAGATTTCACGAAATACACATAGCGACTTTAGCTCGCGCAACGACGATAAGTCTATAAATTACTTCATGTTGATAATGTTTTTCTTCGCCGTAAAGCACGTGGTCTGAAATCACTGCACATAAGTTTTTTTCTAGAATAACTCATTGGTTTTTTGCCCCACTGAGATTTGAACCCCACGGCTGTGCTATCTCTATATCTAATTTTAATCAAAATTAATTCTACAATATTTTAAAGTTCATAATAATATCTATTGGGTCCACGGCCTTAATAAATATTATTCTTCCATAGATATATAGACCAATAATCACTTCTTCACACAATTTTTTTTGTCTGTAGAACTATAGAAAATAATGAGGTTTTTTTCTTCTCTAATTTAAAAGTATATAAAGAGGGAAACTAAACTATTCCTTTTAAATTTCAGATACTAAAAGACTACGTTATATTCAGAATAATTAACTTATCGAATGACATAATTTATTCAAGAGTTATGAAAGCGGGCGGGAAAAATTACGCTTGCATTCGAGATTGCGGCCATCGGGATCCTGTCACGAAGATTATCACGAGAATAATTTGAAACGTTTAATTAAATTGAATATATTTTTTTCACTTTATTTCATAAAACATGCTTACTTTATTTAAATAATAGATAGGTATTTATATCTTAACTAGGTACAATTTTTTTTTATACAGGATTAATTTTACATCATCCAATATTTTTTGTTTCTCTAGCTTCCAATTTAAAAATATTTAAAAAATACCGCCTTATAAACATTATGGAGTAATAGCACTAACCTATACTAAAAAAACTGACATGTTTTTTTTTTCGGAGTTCAAATATCTTAAAATATTTTGGAAGTGTTAAAAATAATCCTGCATAGTAATATTTATAGTTTAACAATATAGAAAAGGCACTACAGTATTTATTCATACATCAGTCATAGTTCTAACATTATACATTTAACTTAGTAGCTTTGTATCAATAAAATATAGGTACTTAGTCTTAAATTCGAACATGCTTAACTTGGCAACATTAATAAAAAAAAACTCCATAACATAATTATCCTGGTTCAAAATACTTAATGTTAACATGCAAAATATAGTATTTTATTATCCGTAATGAAAGCGCAGTAGTAATTTTGTCTTATTCAAGATCGGCGCTCAAAACTAATGAAGGCAGTTCCAGGGGCCTTACCATGAGCTCTTATTGCCATGATAGTTTCACTCATTTATGAGACAGATGTATGTGACGTGTATACATCTGTCACTGTCGCACAACTGAACTATCATTGCAATAAGAGCTCATGGTTGGGCCCCTGGTATTCACGCAAAATGTTAACTAATTATGCTAACGTCGGTTGCGCGGTTAACTTTGTGCATAACAATTCCTAATTATTTAGTATAAGACACAGTAGTGGAAGATTTTCCTTAATCAACTACTTAATACATTGAGGCTAGACCGACAAATAGATCTGACTAATTCCGTGACTTTTCAATCAGAATGCCTAGTGCGAGTTTTCTTAAAATCGCCGTCACAAGTCACCGCGTCGACGTAAACGCAGATTTGTGCTAAGCACGACACTTTTGTGAGCCTATACAAATCTGCGTTTACGTCGACGCTATCACTTGTGACGGCGATTTTAAGAAAACTCACACTAGGGACTCAGATGTCATCAAATTATTAACAATTTTGTTTTGTGGTACACGTGTGCCATAAAATTTTAAATACCAATCAATTAACAAACCATAATATGTTAAATTGTAAGCGGCATGTTGGGGTTCACAATGCGTCGACAGATCACAATCTATGGTGTCACATTAATTTCATTGTTTACAGATTATTCTGCCAACCTATCAGAATCCTTACAATAAGTGAAGTATACATGCATTTTAGCACCTGACTTAATATCTATAATAACTATATACTCAACGGCAGATCCAGGGGGAGGTCAGGGTCATGCCCCCCCCCCCTGAGCTGGTTCCAGGACTTAGGTGGACCACTAATTGAACATAATGAATTTATTTATATACTAGCTGTGCCCCGCGGTTTCACCCGCGTAGATTTAGTTTCTTCCTTATTGTCGCGGAACCCTAATGTTTATAATAAATAAAAGTAGCCTAAGTTACTCCTTGAAACATCAGCTACCTACCAGTGAAAGTCCCGTTAAAATCGGTCCAGCCGTTTCAGAGATTACCCGGAACAAACAGACAGACAGACAGAGAAAAATTTTAATACTTGGTGTTTTAGTATCAGTATCGTGTACACTTTCATATGCATTTAGTGAAAAACTTTTATTTTGGATTTACAAACATACACTTCTATTTTATTTATCTGTATAGATATAGATTTTGTCACCATACAGATTTTATTTATATTATAGCCTTCAATATTTAAAAAAAATAATAATATAATAACTTTGTATGATGGCAAACATTTGGGAACGAACGACTACGTGACCCCCTCCTGGCCCCAAAGCTGGATCCGCCCCTGTATATACTTTATATATCAACATACACTTTATAAAACTGAGTATACTGTTTGTTTGTACATACATCAATAATTTTCTTATATCTTTGCTAAATAAGGAATAAAGTCTCAATTATATTATTGGACGTAACTACATAACTTGACTGATACTCAAACATCACTCAAACTTTAGTTATGTAACAGATTTTATTTTTATTTTTGTTTCAAAAATAATTTGATAAAAATGGACTAGATGCCAACTGAGTTTCCTGCCAGTTATTCTCAGAAGGCTAGTATCTGAACCGGTGGTACATTCTTCGACGCATAAGGCCTTTTATGGCTATAATAGTTTGTGTAACAGGGACAGATTTATTCTGGGCCCCTAGGCAATGCAATTCATGTGGCCAATTTCTCTAGCCTCCAAAAGCCTTTATTCTGAGGCCCCTAGAAAGTTGCCCAGTCCACCTTATGGATAGTCAAACTGTGTGTGACAGTGACAGACAGATACACACCATATACCTGTCTCATAATCGTCAATCTCATCATCTCCCTGGCCTTATCCCATGTATTTGGGGTCGTAACTTGATTCAACCCGATGTGGCTGATCACCTGATTTTTATACGAAGCGACTGCCATCTGACCTTCGCAACCCCTTTTTAGAGGAAAATCGGGAATCTGGGTTAAACCAGTTGTCAGACTTTCTTAGGCCTCTGACCGACCTGTAACGATTGCCAAAGATGTTAAATTGGCAACCGGGACCGACGGCTTAACGTGCTCTCCGAGGCACGGAGGCCATGCGTAATAGCAACTGTGCCACGAGCTCCTCCTCATAATTGTCAATCTATAATAACGATAAGATGTTATGGTAGGACTCCTGGCATGAATACTTAATTTTCTTTATTTAAGACTTTTTCAAATAATTTCAAAAAGAGTAACACTCCTGCCGCAGTATTTTGTAAGATTTCTCAACGTCACAATCATCGTTGAGTGTCAGTTTCAAAGTCACGACATGGAACTTTATCACGTATGTATCAATTTCCTATGATTAAAACTTACACTTGTTGTTGAGTTTGATGCTGAGATTCATTAGTGAATAACGCAGTTGAAGAATCTACATTGAATGAGTTGCTCACTCTTCCATTGAAATGTACTTAAACAACCCTATGTATATAGAAGGGACACATGTAAAAAAAAACGGGGAGTTTGTTTCGCCGTTTCTTCTCCTGACAGGCTTACTTTTGGAAACGGTAGTAAATTAACTTAAGTTAGCGTAAGAGAAATGACGGTCAATAAGTGTTCCAAGTGTCCCTTATGTTGAATAAAACTTTTTGATTTGATTTGATTTGAATGAAAATTAAAATTATTTATTCAGTTTAGGCCCTGGTAAGGCACTTATGACTGTCGAAGAATCTACCACCGGTTTAGAAACTAGCCTTCTGAGAAGATTAACATACATGTTGCAGAAAATACACACAACACAACCAGTGGCGTGCATTGCATATAAGCAGGTAAGCAGAAGTTACAATTTTTGATCACTGAATACACTTGTGTCGTGTGTGTGTGTTTATGTTCATATGTGTATCTTTACCAAGACGTACGTACCTACGCCGCGTCAGACAGGTATGTACTTAACCTGCCTACCTACTTATTGTTTATACCTACCCCTCTGAAAATCCAATGCACGCCCCTGATTACACAACATGTGTTCTAATATACATAATTTGAGTCCTATATCTCATAAGACAACAGCGCATAACCAGCACTGCTTATTTAAGCTAAAAATATCCCGCTGCTAAAGTGTTAACACATTCAATGCTAACGACGCACCTGCGTGTCCAACTGTTAGATAATTTAAGAAGATGAAATTTCAGTAGTGAATGTGTTAACTAACATTTACCTGTCCCGAGACTTGTTTATCAATGGTCCGTTTCCTGTGCTTAAACTTCTTACAAATATGATTGACCAAAATGTAATGTCTGCTAAATGCATGTCCGCAAACGTTACATTTAAACTGCTTAAGTTTCAAATGTCTCTCCTTTATATGCATTTTTAAGCTCTTCTTCAGCATTTCCTTGTTGCAATAATGGCATACTGCTTTGGAATACTGTGATTTATCTTCGCAAGCTATAAAAGAGTTGATGTATTTGTTAAAAGCTGTTTGCTTCACTGTTTTTGTGGACAAATCGTTGGAGCCTAAAACGGAGTCTTCTACAGATTCTAGCTCAGTTTTGACTGTACCATGTCTTTTTATTGTTAACACGTTATCGTTAATCTTCTTAATTTCAACGATGACACCAGATCTGTTGACAGATTCCAGCCATTTATCGTTACACTGTTTCTTTACGTGTTTCGCGTGATATTCTTGTAAATTTAAGTGCTCTTTACGTATGTGATATTTCAATAATCTTTCCTCACAGTAAGTGACGCCACATGCGGAACATTTATATATATCAGGGCAATGGTTGTCGTCATGAATTTTCAAATGGTTGATCAAGTTTCGTTTGTCGACGAAATTCCTGTCGCAGTGATCGCAAATGTGGTGTTTTAAATGTATTCCAGTGTGCGTAGTCATGTGTTTTTTATAAGCATCGCTTCTAAAGAACTCTTTGGAGCATTCATTGCACTTAAAACGAGATGTAACTGCCTGGTGTTGATATAAATGAGAGCGAAATTTGTAAGAACTCCCCAATATAATCTTATCACAAATCTTACAATGATTCTTTACCTTGTTACGGATTTCGTTTTGTTTTTTCTTCATTATAACGTAAACGAAATAAAACTTTTCATAAACAAAAGTAAAATTAAACTAAAACAAAATAAAATTAACACGACTGCACAAGTTTTACATTTCTCTCAACTTTTTTTTATTTTCGTTCATTGACTCCTGTCAGTTTAATGACAACAAAGATATGAGTGAGACAGCGAATCGATTTTCCATTGATAAGACAAAGGCAGATATAATGCTACTTCTAAATGTAATAAAGATAGAAACGTGGTATTGGATTAAAAATAAAATTACCACAAAGATTTATTTCGTAATAAAATGTAACTTAATACAAAATTCAAATCATTACATGTAAATAATATTCAAAGCACTACACTAGTTTATAATAAGTCCGCTTATTAAATTCACAGACAAATATAATGCAATCTGGATCTTGATAGTTCGAGACATCCTTTTATTTTCTTTGTTCTAGGAAATAATTTTTATTTTCATAGCCGCCGAATTCAGTCAATTAAAACAATTAATCTTTGAGTAATTCCGTGATGAACACTGTTTCATTAATAGTTTTTTTTCCGTGGTTATTACTACGATATACGATACCTACCTAGGACAGAGAGAGCGTGTTGAAAACAATTAGAATCTACAAAGAAACGAAGTATTTTTGAATACACTCATAATGTACAATTTATTATAACGTTGGTACAACTTTAAAGACGAGCCATTACCAACGGACGATGAATGCCTACAATATATTTACGTAGATATTAAGAGCTCATAAATAATAGCCGAATATTTTTTATCGCAATGTAGAAAAAAAAATCCACTAAGATAGTAGCTATTTCTATCGATTTATAGCCAAGTAAGTAAGTATAAAATAACGTTACATTAAGTATTCACATAAATTAAGATTATAGAATGAGTAGGTTAGGAATATAGACTTTGATGCATAAATTCTATAATTTAATGAAGAATTACCTATAATACTTACAGAAGGCGGTAATGACCTCTAAATATCTTTACAGATAAATAAAATTGAAGTGTAATTTGAATTAATAGCTTTTCCATAAATGCATAACACGAAAGTACCTGTATAGCGTTCCTATTGACATAAAAACACCAATTAAGAAAAATATTTCTGTTTGTCTGTTTATTCCGACTACTCCGGGACTTCTACTGGCAGACAGCTGATGTTCCAAAGAGTAATGCATGAAAAAGATCTACACGGGTGAAACAGCGGGGCACAGCTAGTCTACTATCAAAATAAGACGCCATGCAATCATGAACAACTTAACGTATAACGTTACGTTATAATAACATTTAACATGATATAAACATCAAAATAAGTATGTATGTAATTCCATCATAATTTCTTAAGAACTTAGAAATTTCCCGAATCCAAAATTACTTGGACAAATATTATTTTATATTGTAATGGATTCTACATTGACATTTCAACACGTGCCGAATATGAAATGGTAAGCAAATTTCTAAACGACAGTACATTATTATTAGACAATGGCTGTGGGTAAATCAAAAGGATTTCTGTCATAAAGTTAAGATCATTTTGTCATAACGTGGTAATAGAATTAAATATACTTATAGTCAAATACATATAAGATTCGACGCCTTACAAATTTAACATTATTAAGACAAGGTTCCATCCCGAATGTCACGCTAAGGATGTACCAACGTTAAGCCAACGCTTTTAACTATACGATTTAGTCGATTCGATTTCGATATCGATTATAAAAAAAATATATGTTCTTTTTTAAATGTGGAATATCATCGGTCAAAAAAAAAGTATTTTACTTTTTTATATTAACACGTGTAAAAGTATTTTCAAAGCAGAGGTTTTACAACACACACTTAGCGTAAATGAATTGCGATCGTGACAGATGGTCCATCCAGAGAGTCCATCGCCGTGTCAGGCATTTTAATGCGTTCGAGAATTTCTTCTCAGACATGGGAAGGTTTTCGCACCATATTTTCCGTAGGGATGGGATTCGAACTTGGGTCGCTTGCGTAGCAGGCATCTATTCAATCTAGTCGGACACCGCAGCTGTAACCGATATTTATTTTTTAATGGATCACTAGCGGTGCTTAAAAATCTCTCAAGTATCCCATTTATTTCTTTCATTTTTAAAAAACAACTTTTTTGCCCAAAATAGCTATAACATTACATTTTTCAAACATTTTCTTTCAAAATGACTTTTGCATAATAATTTACATACAGGTGCCGTCACAGGTTCTGAGCGCTGTCCTTGAAGGCAGATGTAATTTTTTGGGTTTTTTAATCAATTAAAATTTTTAGTTTTTTTTAATAGTCAAAAAAAAATTTAGTCGATTATCGTAAGTAGCTGACTAATCAATAAGTTCAAATCTTGCAATCACTAGTGGAAGCCCAATGCGGATTGCGGAAACAGGCTTCGAGTTCGGAGCAAAGATAATATTATTATAATATACGTGATTTGTCTTATATTTAAGTAATGCGATTGATAAGTTACTTGTGAAACGATATAATAACATAACCTTGTCATCTTGCTGAGCTAAACCATCTGTTTGGATAATATTTAGATCTCAGGATACCCTTTCACTTATCTCGCACCTGAAATTGCAGGTAAGGTTTTTTTATTTACGTTTTTTTTAATGAAGCCTTGGTACAATGTTCTTTGGTTCAGACCTTTATTTAAAAAATAAATTCAATAATCATGCTAAGCAATACGTAACGATAAAGTTAGCGAATTACGTATGTTACGAATTTATTCAATATTATACTTATAATACATAATTACATATTATTTTTTAGCGTAACAAAGTAGCTATCTATCAATCCGTTATAATACCTTGCTTAGGCATTATTACCTATCTAATTACATGTAGTAGGTAGGTTAGTAGGTGTATGCTTAATTTTATCGCTTGTTTTTCTTTAAATGTTTAGGAAATGACTAGATATTGCGGTAATAATTAAATAAGGAATAATAACTGCTCGTTTGCAAACACGGTTATTTGTAAAATTAAAAAGCTAGCAAATACTTAGTGACAGTAGCGCCATCTAGTGATAGAAGGTGGGAAACTGATTAATTTCAACTGTGAAGGTACATGCCTGTATTTCAGGAAAATTTGATGTTAATTGTTGAAAAATATAGCAAAGAATTATGTATAAATGTAAACATTTCAGAAACTAGAATTTTGTGTAATGGTGTACCTGGCCACTAAGAAAACCTTAGAAGAAAAAACATGCCAGCTAGAACATTTTGAATGAGGAATATTTTTATTTTATTGCAACCTGCCAGTGTTATATTATTAATCATAGTATTTATTTAAAAATGAATGGGAATAAACAGCCTTTTAATTAAAAATAAAAATTGCAGATAAACATGTCAACATCGCAGAAACACAGCAATGTTGATCCAAGAATAGCTCCGAAGGAAATGATATTAACAAGAAGGAAATCTGCGATGCAAAAACAGCAGTTGCGTGATTTTGACAAAAGCATGAAAAATATAACACAATTATTAAAAAACCCACTGAAAAAAACTAAATCTCTGAAAAAAAATAAAAATATTGAGAAAAATTCAAAGAAAGTGAATTCTTCAAAGAATAGTACAGAAAGTGAAGAGTTTTATCCGGATAAGTTAAAAAGGAGTTTAGTTCCAAAGAAGGTTTTGCTGAAACCAAAGCATGAAATGAAAGTTGTTGCCGCTACTAATAAAAGAAAAAGGAGAATGCCAAAAAAAGGTAGTCTTATTTTTTTTTAAATTGACTTTTTGTTAATGTCTAATAATTTCTAGTTTTCATAAAAATGTTGCAATGAAACAAAAAAAATTTAAAGTGTAGATTTTTGATAACTTGACTTTTTCCAAATTATGTCATTAGTAATCCCATATCCCGCGGGATATCGCGTGGTTGGAAATAATGACTGGTAAAAATTTAAAAAATTGGGGATGTCTCAATCACCATTTGTAAACTCATAACGCGAAACAAGCATCACTGACATCGCTCGTGTACTCAGAGTCCATTTTAAGACGTGTCTGACGTGAGATCCGTTTTATTGGATTAAGAGAAAATAATTGAAGAGCCGTGGTGGACTTGGGCTTTGAGCAGTCGCCTGCTACGCAAGCGACGCAAGTTCGAAAACAGCGGGCCTTTACCACGTGCTTTACGGTGAAGGAAAACATCGTGAGGAAACCTGCATATGTCTGAGAAGTAATTCAAACACGTATGTATAGTGGCTGAGACGGCGATAGACTCACCATCTGTCACGTTGGCACTTAATCATCTTGTGTGAAAAGTGTGTGTTGTTATTACAACACCTTTGCCTACACCCGAGGGGGATACAGGCGTGAGCATATGTATGTATGTATGAGAAAATAATTTAAAATTTACATTTCAGATATAAAATCACCATTACTGAAACGCATGAAGTGCGAATCAAGCAACACTGAGCCGTATCGTTCATGTACCCAGAGTCCATTTTCGGAGGTGTCTGACAGCCGGGCTGACTCCAGTTTGGATGAAGAGGACTGGATGGAGATCCTGACGTGTCCCAGTCCTGTCTGGTGGGAGGATCCGCCTGAAGGGTACATTGAAGGTAATATTAATAATAATATCTTGTTATTTAATCCAAACTATTCTAAAAAAAAGTAAAAGCAACCTTCCGAACCCTGTGGTAACATTTATAATCATGGCTAACGTATTTTAGTTATCTATACAGATAAATAAAATTGAAGTGTCTGTTTGTATTTCCAAATTAACAGCTTTTGAATATAGGTTAAATGAATATAGGGTACTAAGTAAAAAATATGTTTGTTTGTTTGGCTATCTCTGAAACGGCTGGAACGATTTTAACGGGACTTACACTGGAAGATAGCTGATGTTTTAAGGAGTAATAGGCTAGGCATAGGCTACTTTTATTTAGAAAAAATATTAGGGTTCTGTGCATTAAGTTAATTAAGCATAAAACTAAATCTACGCCGGTGAAACTGCAGGGCACAGCATTAGTCTGTATCAAGTAAAAATCTTAAAAAATATATTATATTTCTGATTTCAGAAGCAATATGTACAAGAAAAGATCCAACAGAAGAGAAAAATGAACAAACAAACAAACAGACAGAAGATCTCAAACTTAATATAAATCTTAAAGAACGAAATACTAAATTCATTCAGAAAAGAAGTAAACTAGAGAATTTACTGAATAACATTAAAATTAAAACACCCATCAATATATCAGATAAATCTGATTCAAAATCCCGAATATCTGATGAAGAAGACATGCTATCAGATTTGAGTGTAAACGAGGAAGAAATATTGAGGAATTTGGAGAATATTAACATTCCCATTGAAGCGGTGAAAGAAGAATGTGACGAAGCAAATGTAGATGTTGCTAAATCTCATCCTATCCTTGCTAAGTGTTTGAATAAAGTTATTAAGGACTCTGAAGAATGTTCAGACTTAGAAGCTTTGAGCTCAGAATATGATATATCTGACAGTAAAGTGACATTTCTGACTGAAGAAGATATTGAGAAGAGTTTAGATAAAACAGTAATAGAAACGAATGTGAATGCGCAAGAGGTATCTACAACTACTGTGATAGGGGCTGTTGAGAAGATTGCCGAGAGAAGTGTTATTAAAAATAGACCAAAAGATAAAGATTCAGAATATATTACAGTTTACAAAATTATGGCGGGAATTGAAAATGAAATTTCACCAGTCAAACCTAAATTGAATACTATTAGAGTTAAAAATATGAATAAGTTGATTAATCCTGAATCTAGTACTAATATTAACTTGTTTTTCAAAAAATGCAAGAGGACTCGACTTGCTAAAGCTAAGGAGATTATTAATTACAGTAATGAACTGGACACAGATGAAGTTTTGTCGAAAACAGAGAAAATTAAGCCGAAAAAGGTTAAGATTCTGTCAAAAAAAGATGTAGTTTCGCCGAAGGAAGATGAAATTTTATCAATTAAAAATGCAGTTTCGCTGAAAAAGGATGAAATTTCGCCAAAAAATGATGAAATTTTACCGAAAATTGCAGATGTAAAAAATAAAGTGATCAGGGACGACAAAGTGAAGTACTGTTACAAATGCTCGTCCATTTTCGATACTACTGAGTGTAGTTATTGTAAGAGTGAAGTGGTGGTGAAGCAGTATTCGTGTGATCAGTGTGACTTCGTGTCAACTTCCAGGACTAAAATAATCAAACACATGATCAGCCATAAAGCACAAGATAATTTTGATAAATTATAGCATTAAATTCCATATCTATGTATATCTATACAGATAAATAAAATTGAAGTGTCTGTTTGTAATACCAACATCTTTTCACTAAATGCATATGAAAGTATACACGCTACAAAAACTGAAAAACCAAGTTTAAAAAATTTTCTCTGTCTATTTGTTCCGGGTAATCTGGACATTAATCGGGACAGATTTTAACGGGACTTTCACTGGCAGATACCTGATGTTTCATGGAGTAACTTAGACTACTTTTATTTATTAAAAAATTTAGGGTTCCGCGATAATAAGGATGAAACTAAATCTACGCGGGTGAAACCGCAGGGCACAGCTAGTTGTATATATTTTTGTGCAACTCATGTGAATTCTGATCAATTCTTATTCAATATGTATATATATTATGAATTAGATAACGATAGTATGTCTGTCTATTTTAATGAATTAATGTAATTATATTATACGATATAACAATCTAAACTAATAAAATATTATAAAGAAAATAGACATATATACAGGGTGTCGGGGAAACCGGGACAGTTCTTAAAATATGTGATAGGGTATAAATTTAGGAAGCAATTAAAATTATTAAGACTAAAATATTTTCTTCCGTTTTCGAGTAATTGACGTTCAAAGTTGACCATATCAAGACCTTATTTTCGCATAAAAATCAGCTGTAACGTAGAGTTATTCACGTGAAATCTAACTACGTTTTTATTTTTTTCTCCCACTAATAAATCCTGAAATAATCCCATAAAACCATTTTTCGAAACCATTAACCTTCCCCTTAATTTAAAAAGTTCAATGACCGCGTACGTAATGTAGGTAAACGCGGGCGCGTTTTCATTCAATCGCTTAAGGCCGCGAGCTCTTCGGCCCTTAGCAACCATAGCCTATAACTACGTTATCGTTGGAGCTAGATATTTTACGACTTCAACATAGTGATATATTCATAAAACCCTACAACTTGTAGAAGACAACTGTTCCTTTTTCTCCGACACCCTGTATATGTATGTTTGTAACGAATTGGCTCAAAAAAAACTGGATCGATTTCAAAAATTCTTTCACCATTTGAATGCTACATTATCACTGATTAATATAGGCTATATTTTATCCCCGTACTCCTACGGGAACGGGAACTACGCGGGTGAAACCGAGTGAGGTCCGCTAGTTAACAATAAGCTGAACAAGTATAATACTTCTAATAAAATTAAAAAGTAAATCTAATATATTAAATTCTCGTGTCGCGGTGTTTGTAAGTCTTCCGAAACGGCTGAATTCCGATTCTCAGACTTGAGAATCGGTCAACATATAGTTTTCAAACCTGAATGATTAGGATGACCCAGCGGAGGACTACGCGGTTTCTCCCGCGTAGTTCCCGTTCCCATGGGAGTACGGGGATAAAATATAGCCTATGTTACTCGCTGATGATGTAGCTATTCATGGCTGAAAGAATTTTCAAGATCGGTCAAGTAGTTTCGGAGCCTATTCAGTGCAAACAAACAAATCTTTTATCTTTGTAATATTGATTATACATGCTACCGCCAGGTTCGTAATGTTGCTTTTACTGAGAACACACACAACTTTCGCTGAGCGATCATTACTCATGACGGGAACTGCATTCATTGAATGTAATTACGTATGTATAAGAAAAATATAATGTATGGTTACACCCCACCTTAATAATAGAACAATTATGATCTCTGTGAGTATATAAGTTAGATGTAAGTATTATAATGGCTGTTATGGCGTATTAACCGTGGTCCCACTGCTATTGACCGGTATTGACGGATAATATATCTTCCCAGTAGACCCACTGCTCTAATTTTTAATTATCATTTTTGAAAACATTGATACCTTATGCTAGGGGATACCCGAATCACTATGTAAATGTGTTACTTGCAATAAATATATGAGTATCAAACTCACGCAGAGACTGTCAGTTTCGGCGTGAGTTTGAATTTATTGAAAATTATAAATTAAAACCAGAGCAGTGGGTCTACGGGTATAGCATCAATACGTCGTTTTCGAAGTAAATATTCAATCTATCTGTTATTTACAATACTCAAACTCAAACAAATCTTAAATTATGTCATTATTTTCGTTCCTATAACCTCGCTAGCGATGCGCGATGACGAGCGGTTAATCGGTTACATTCGGATAGATTCGGTGCGACTCTGACCAATCGTAAACTCTCTATTGATTCATCGTCAGAGTCTTTAGTGCGAGTTTTGTTAAAATCACCGTCACAAGTCACCGCGTCGACGTAAAAGGAGATTTGTATGGGCTCACAATAGTGTCATGTTTAGGCCGAAAGAGGCGCTGTTCCGATCTTTGTGACGGCGGCAGTGAAAAACTCGCACTAGGCCCTGAGAGTTGGTTGAATCGATGGTAAATTTTACCGACTCCGATTGTTTCGGTTCTTGAAACATCTCGCTATCGCGAATAGCTTATCTTTAGTTAACATTATTGTGAAATTGAAGGTTGGTAGATCAAATCTGACATATAACTGGGGATAGCAATCCATCTGTCAACTTTTATAGGTTATTGAAAACAGTCGATAAATGAATTTGTGTCTATGTTGTGTAAAGTTGTATATGTTAGATACTAGATGGCGCTAGCGTCTAATTATTGTCACAGTATAAATGTAAGGTTTATAAACAGTAAGGAATCTTTGGAATGCTATCTTATATTTATACTGCGCCACTGTTGTATATAATGAACTTGTTTTATTAAATTAGTTTTCTGTTCATTTGTCTTTGTACTACGTCCTGACTAAAAAAATAAAATTATGCTCACACCTGTATTCCCCGAAGGGGTAGGCGTTTGTGCCATGTAATAGGGAGCGAGCCTAGTGCCATTAACCGGCCACTAATCCAGACTCCGGACTACTAAGGAATTACAGATGAAAAACCCCAATAACACTTTTCCCGACCCGGCGATCGAACTCCACCTACTAAATCAACAACACACAGACAACCACTACACCAACGAGTCAGCGAATTTATTAAGCGAAATAAATGTGTCCGTATAGCGTACACATGGTGGAATCCAGGGTCGGGAGTAGCTTCAAAAAATAGTGCCTAATTATTGCCATATTTAAAAAAATTGTGCCACTATATTTACGGAAATATAGGGCTTTCTTTTTGGTACGCTAGCTTGACGTCAAGCTAGCGTACACATCCTAGATCTCGATAACGGCTTGCACTAGGATGATGCTTTTACTGCCAAAAAATAGTGCCTCCGGTGTGCAAATTTTTAAAAATAAGCTTTTTCTATGAATACGTTACCTTATCAAGATTCTCCTAGAGAGATGGGAGTGGTACCACTTAGTGCGTCATCTGTTGTAAATGTGCGCCAAATGCAAAATTTGTGCGTCTTGTAGTTTAGGAAAAATAATTTTTATTTTAGAAAATGCTTTAATGCAAGCCAGTAAATTAAAAAAACTGTTCTCCTCAGCAAGCCGTTTCATTCGATATCCATACTGTGGTAGTGCAGAAAAATAACTAGTCCGCCATGTTGGAATTATAATTACGTCACATTGCGTATTGACATTCAAAGTAAGCGTGAATACCAAATTTCAATTAAATATATTAGGGTACCGAATTAGAATTCAATTCCAAGATTCCACGCAGACAACGTGATAGATGGTGAGTCTATCGCCGTCTCAGCCACTATACATACGTGTTTGAATTACCTCTCAGACATATGCAGGTTTCCTCACTTGACTTGGCTCAAAAGGTACTGGACCCATTTTTAAAATTCTTTCTCTATTTGAATGCTACATTATCACTGATTAATATAGGCTATATTTTATCCCCGTAATCCCACGGGAACGCATGACGCCCGCTAGTTATTAATAAACAATAGATATAGATCAACATTTAATGGGTAGTAGCATATCTGGCGCGGCATAATTCTCCGTACAGGGTGATGAGAGTGCGTAGGTCTCCTTCGCTGAGGACTGGTCGATGACCCATGGTCATCGTCTTCTGCCATAAGTGGTCCTGATCACAGAAAGACATGCATAATGCTCTCCGCTCTATTCCCCTCGGGTGTTGTAATAACAACACACACTTTTCACACAAGATGATTAAGTGCCAACGTGACAGATGGTGAGTCCATCGCTGTCTCAGCCACTATACATACGTGTTTGAATTACTTCTCAGACATATGCAGGTTTCCTCACGATGTTTTCCTTCACCGTAAAGCAAGTGGTGTGAAATCTCAGAACATAAGTTTTTTTTTAAGAAAGAATCGTGATGTAATAGTTTTCTTAATTTTCAGAGGTGGAAAACAAACTGTAACAGCGTTTCGCCACTCGCTACATAGATGGCGCTACTCGCTAAGAAATGCGAAGTTTGAGAACAAATACACGAGAACCTAAATCGCGCAGTGAAAGTTTTAGAGCGCGTTGCCATATATAAGTATAAATATTTACAAGTAGACTCTCAAACTCATTGGTACACAACAGGCTGCTGGGATTTAAACTTGCAGTCGCTTGCGTTTCTTGCACATGTCAGGGCCTGTAGATAAAGTAACATTATCCTCACGCTCCTCTAGTAGAAACGATACAAAATGTACGGGAATGACATATGTCACGTGACTGATTTATGTCATTGCCATACATTTTGCATCGTTTCTATTAGCACAAGCGAGAGAGAATGTTACTTTGTCTAGGGCTGCAGTGCCTCTAGGTTTTGACACGTTTGTAAGTCGTCGTTTGACCTTGGGCCCAACCATGAGCTCTTATTGCAATGTTAATTCAGTTGTGCGACAGTGACAGATGTATGCACGTCACATACATCTGTCTCATAAATGAGTGACACTATCATGGCATTAAGAGCTCATGGTAAGGCCCCTTGCGTTTTGTGCTTTTGTATGGACACGTAAAACCTCCTACACTACGCTTGGGGAGCTTTTTAACGTTCCCATACACAATGAGGACAATACGCAGGCGTTATCGTCAACGTAAATACGTGTTAAAACCTATACACAGATGACCGATTCAAAGCCTGAGATACTTTTAATATAGCGAGGAAAAAAAAGACGCATTCATTTACTTCAAATTTGAAACCTGCAATCATTATCGACTTTTTACCGCCATCTATCGACAGAGCTTTGAACTACATACCTGTATGGGCAGAATAGTTAAGTCTTGTAAACCACAGGTGTCGCTGCAAACGAAGTTAGCGGGCGCGTGTGTAGCACTTTCGAAGTCATAAGGCAAGCGTACGTCTTCGCTAGCAATCCAAGCTGCCATTGGGGTTTTTTCCATAAGATGCTCTTTTCCTGAATAATTTATTAATTATTATGTATCGACTGTTAAGCGACATCTAGCGGTACGGTTGATGCAACTTTGGGATATGCAATGTTTTTAACATGCTTTTATCTATACAGATAAATAAAATTGAAGTGTATAGTAACCCGTCCTACAGTGTTGCCACACCGAGCCTCTCGCGGTTGTCATCCCTCGCGGTTCCTGTATTAGTCTGTTGCGCATAGCCGTACTCGTGCTTTCTCCCTCTTACCAGTACTATGATACAGCCGCGATCTCGCTCTTTTCATTCAGGACATGTTTGAAACCTTCCGTCCGCCTCGCGCCGCAACGCCTAGCGCCCATACGGCCGCTGGCGCAACTAATTCGTCTGGCTTGACGACTCGGTTGATACGGATGTGCGCGCGCTCATTTTGCTACCTAATTGTAATAATTATCATAGTTCCATACCGTTTGTTATTCTTTATATTTTATTTCGTTATTGTCTTTCCCTTCTGTGTACCGTTCATGTTATTCCGTTTACACAAGTTGACAATATACATATTCAGTGACTATCTAACTATTTCATTTTTTTGTGAGTCCCACGCTTCAAAGCTAGTTAACTTCCCACCATCATAAATGGTGCCCTAAGACTCGTAAGTGTCCAATATCTGACACTCCAAAGTGTGGTCCTCATAAGTGTCTGTTTGTAATTCCAAAATAACAGCTTTTCACTAAATGCATATGAAAGTAAGTACTTATATTCGGCGAAACTTAGTTTTTCAGAGCAAGCGAGTAGGTGTAGTGTCAACTTGTAGAACGTTTATTGTAATACAATGTTATAGTATACAAGTACTTTGAACACGTAAGTTGGAGTTGCACAAAGGTATAATACACACAGTCGTAACGGTCACGGCCCTTGACACGTGCGAAAATCCCTCGTAATGATTTGAAACCAAAGGTAGACAATATATCTTAAAATGTAGAGTGTTTCCACAGACACTACTACTCTATATCGATAAATTGACATTGATCCACAGAGTTCCAATGGCATATCCACAGATAAACACAACTATTCCTCCTGTTTTGTATACTCTATGTTACAAACTGCTTAGTAAAAGCAACCTTCCAAACCTGGCGGTAGCATGTATAATCCTGTATAATAATCATGTCATTCTGACGATTTGAAAGTACTTTGTTAAAAGTCTAATAAAATAAAGATATTTTGAATTTTGAATCATAACTCGTGTGAGTCTTACCTTTTTTAATATTTTTCCAATGCACTTGGACATAGGAGTCTCTGTCGTAGCGATTTGACATCATTGGTATCCCTAAAGCTCGTAGGAGCAGGTTCAAAGTGTGAGCTCTGTGCCCAGGCGCGCCTTCTACCATAGACCGAAGACTTATTGTCTATTGGAATAAGTGACAGTTAAAAATGAAAAGCTGTGGTGGCCTTGGGGTTTAAGCAGTCGCCTGCTGCGAAAGCGATGCAAGTTCGAATCCCAGCGGGGCCTGCACCGATATTTTTTTCTAAAAACAGTGATTTCACACCACGTGCTTTACGGTAAAGGAAAACATCGCGAGGAAACCTGCGCATGTCTGAGAAGTAATTCAAACACGTATGTATAGTGGCTGAGACGGCGATAGACTCACCATCTGTCACGTTGGCACTTAATCATCTTGTGTGAAAAGTGGGTGTTGTTATTACAACACGTCTAGGGGTAGGCCCTTCGGGGAATAAGGCGTGAGCATATGTATGAAAATTCTGTTTTCAGTTTGGGCGCTGTGCTCCGTTTTTTAAAACGAACAATCGAAATATCGTTGAACGATTTCAAGCCATTCGATCGAAATCCTCCCCTAATTTGGTATTCACGTGATCCGAAATCGTTGTTAGATAGGATTTCAACTCAATTGGACGTTTTTTTGTGACTTCTGCTGAGCTATTCCGTTAGTTTCCGAACCGGTGGTCAATTCTACGATGTTCATAAGTGCCTTACCAGGACTTGAACTGAATAAATAATTTCTAAATGTACCTGGTTTCCCTCAACCCTGCCGAGTGGAGGAGTATCTTCGCCTTCAGCAGCGAACCACAGCAAACTCCGTGGTTCCAGCATACCTTGATCCTCTGCCTCTTGGAAGACTATGCAAGACATCAGCTCTATGGTTGTCATGCTGTTCTTCAGGATGCTGTGTTCTTGAGTACCCTCTGCATGGAAGTGTTGAATTTTTGAATTAATATATACATACAAGTTGGAGGGTTATATGAATATATCACTGTGTTGAAGTCGTAAAATATCTAGCTCCAATGATAACGTAGTTATAGGCTATGGTTGCTAAGGGCCGAAGAGCTCGCGGCCTTAAGCGATTGAATGAACGTGCGCCCACGTTTACCAACATAACGAGCGCGGTAATTCAAAAATTTTAATACTTGGTTTTTTAGTGTCAGTAGCGTGTATACTTTCATATGTATTTAGTGAAAAGCTGTAATTTTGGAATTACAAACAGATACTTCAATTTTATTTATCTGTATAGATGTATAGATATAGATAGATTGCATAGTTACTCACTCAAACCAGCCTGAACGCCGTACATGACAATACCAAGAGGCCACAACTTCTCCTTATAGTACGCCATGTTGTCTTCAGTCATGTTTACATGGCCAGCAGTGAATCGTCTTGTCTCTGGTATCACTGGTTTGGCCAAGTCCCCGCATTCATTGTGATAATGTCCGTTGATATAGTTACGATCTATTGGAGACAATAGGGTTGGCTGATTCGGGTCATCTTCCTAGGTAATAACAAAAGTCTACTTCAGTCAGACCTAAGTCACAGAATAAATAAATATAGGTTAGTTTTTAAGGCGTAAATTTTTGGCAGGCAACGGTTGGTGCTACATTCTTATTAGGTTGGTAGTACATCTATTTAAAAATATAAGAAAAAGCCATTGTGTTTTGTTTTGTTGTCGTTAATTTGTGATTATTCCTAATCCATAGATTCAGAAAAATAAACTTTCACACATTAATCCCCGCGACCTCCACGACAATTCACTTTCTTGGATGTCGTGAGAATTCTTTTATATAGCAAACCAAAGCCGTGGAAAAGCATTTATTTTGGGATAGTTTTTAGTTGACGTTATTTCCTCATAGTGTATGGTTACTCAGCGTCGCACTCGTCGTCGAGTGTCAGCTTTAAAGATACGACCTTGAACCTTATACAATGATACTAGTCGATACTAGTGGACGTCACGCGATTTCACCCGCGTAGTTCCCGTTCCCGTGGGAGTATGGAGATAAAATATAGCCTATGTTACTCGCTGATGATGTAGCTATTCATGGCTGAAAGAATTTTAAAGATCGTTCTAGTAGTTTCGGAGCCTGTTGAGTACAAACAAACAAAAAAATCTTTCCTCCTTATAATATTAGTGTAGACGCGGTTTCACCCGCGTAGATTTAGTTTCATCCTTATTGTCGCGGAACCCTAATATTTTTAATAAATAAAAGTAGCCTAAGTTACTTCTTGAAACATCAGCTACCTGCCAGTGAAAGTCCCGTTTAAAATCGGACAGAAAGAGAAAGGAAGACAGACAGAGAAAAATTTTAAAACTTGGTTTTTTAGTGTCAGTAGCGTACTTTCATATACATTTAGTGAAAAGCTGTAATTTTGGAATTACAAACAGACACTTCAATTTTATTTATCTGTATAGATGTATTATGATCATTTGATTGATCGGAGGATCATGCGACACAAAATAAAAATTTGTCGACTTAAAAGAATAAAAACAAAGAATAGTAGATAATTTACCAAATCTTGATATTTTCTCATTAAATCGAAACTGCTGACGAGATCCACTGTAACAAACGGAATTCCAGTCAAAACCTATAAGGAAGGATAATATACATACGCTCACGTCTGTATTCCCCTCGGGTGTAGGCAGAGGTGTTGTAATAACAACACACACTTTTCACACAAGATGATTAAGTGCCAACGTGACAGATGGTGAGTCTTTTGGCATCTTAGACACTATACAAACGTTTCATATTCAGGTATAGAGGACATTCAAGGGCAGCGCTCATAAATAGTGACGGCCTGCAGCCGTAGACAAAGTAACATTCTCTCACGCTTGCGCTAATAGAAACGATACAAAACGTATGGCAATGACATAAATCAGTCACGTGACATATGTCATTCCCGTACATTTTGTATCGTTTCTACTAGCGAAGCGTGAGGTAAATGCTACTTTGTCTACAGGCCTGAGTCCCTAGTGGGAGTTTTCTTAAAATCACCGTCACAACTGATCGCGTCGACGTAAACGCAGATTTGTATGGGCTCTCAATAGTGTCATTTTTAGGCCGACAGAGGCGCTGTTCCGATCCTATACAAATCTGCGTTTACGTCGACGCGGTGACTTGTGACGGCGGCTGTAAAAAACTCCCACTTGGCCCTCAGAGGGCTGTAAAATCTTTAAAAGTTATTTTAAAATACCTGGCGGTTGTATACTGGCTCTCAACATATCCACCACAATTCTGGATATATTTTTGCGACTCAGGCACTTGTAGCCTATTGTCATATCCTGCAATACGAACTCCATTATAAAACAGCCTAAGATTATCTTTGGTACCTTGTAACATTAGCTACCTGCCAGTGTAAGTCACGTTAAAATCGGTCCAGCCGTTTCAGAGATTACCCGGAACAAACAGACAAACAATCAGACAGAGAAATTTTTTAAAACTTGGTTTTTTAGTGTCAGTAGCGTGTATACTTTCATATGCATTTAGCGAAAAGCTGTTATTTTGGAATTACAAACACACTTCAATTTTATTTATCTGTATAGATAGATTGAGGTACCCACTTGTAGTGAGTAATACTTACAACGATAGATTTGTTAAATGAATAAACGTCGGGAGGACAAGTTTTCCTCTTATCAGGATTGCTTATATATAATATCTGGTTATCTTCGCTTGCAGAGTAGTTAAGAGGAGTATTGAAGAACTTGATACAAATCTCTCCCTCAATTCGTTGAAGAGTCGATATTATTTCATCTTGCGAATGGATATCTATAAATAAATAAAAGTTAAGTTCCGTTATTTCACACCACGTGCTTTACGGTGAAGGAAAACATCGCGAGGAAACCTGCATATGTCTGAGAAGTAATTCAAACACGTATGTATAGTGGCTGAGACGGCGATAGACTCACCCTCTGTCACGTTGACACTTAATCAGATTCGGTGAAATGTGGGTGTTGTTATAATACCTCTGCTTACCTTAATTTATCTATACATCTATACAGACAAATCAAATTGAAGTGTCTGGTTGTAATTCCAAAATAACAGCTTTTCACTAAATGCATATGAAAGTACCTATACACGCTATTGACATTAAAAAAACAATTATATATTCTGCTGTCTGTCTGTCTGTTTGTTCCAGGTAATCTCTGAAACGGCTGGAGCGATTTTAACGGGACTTTCACTGGCAGGTAGCTGATGTTTCAAGGAGTTACTTAAGTTCCTTTTATTTATTAAAAATATTAGGGTTCCGCGACATGAGGCATGAAACTAAATCTACGTGGGTGAAACCGCGGGGCACAGCTAGTTTTAAAATAAAATGAAGATGAATATTCTCACGCCATGCCAGAAGGGTCTCCGTGGGGGTAAGCAAAGGTGTGACAACACACACTTTTCACACAAGATGATTAAGTGCCAACGTGACAGATGGCGAGTCTATCGCCGTCTCAGCCACTATAAAAAAACATACATTTTAGTGTGCATGAGGTTATCTTTCTCGTGTTGGGTCGTATGAGTTCGTGATGGGTGGCTGTGGTGGCTTTTCGTAATAAAAACTACGTGACGTGGTAAGAATATGTAGCGCACAGGCAGTCTTATCGTACGGCGCGGTCGCCGTTCTTGCGCGTCACGCGATACCGACGTTCTTATTGGTTCATCCGCGACTGTGCGGGAACAGCGCCTCTGTCGGCCTAAACATGACACTATTGTGAGCCCATACTAATCTGCGTTTACGTCGACGCCATCACTTGTGACAGCGATTTTAAGAAAACTCGCACTAGGCCCACTGAACATTGTTTGAATCTCGTTTACGAAGTTTCTTTTTCGAAGAAAAAGAGTGAACCCTCAGAAAGGTTGGATAATTGTTTTTCTTTCTTAATATATCTTACCATAATCTTTAGTATTAATAGCATAGTGCACGATCCCTTTCGGCCAAAGCTTACTGTCTCCGTACTCAAATAAAACTGTTATAAGAAAAAACCCCCACATATTTAACAAAATAACGTAACCTCAGGACAAAATAAAACTAGAATAAATTTACGACAAAAAAATAAATTGAATTACTTTTATATACAAATGTTTTGAAATGCATTTTTATTGCTGGCAATAAAATATTATTGGCATAGATTTACGCCTGTACTAGGTTTGACTCGCGACTTAACGCGTCACGAGATATCTATACAGATAAATAAAATGAAAGTGTCTACTAAAAACTACAATATGAAAGAATATCCATAACATACATAAAAAAAAGTTGTCAGTCTGTTCCGACTGGACTTTCACGGGAAGGCAAAAAAAACAGCAGATTATAAAAATACGAAACTTTATTTAACGTAACAAAAAACTTGAAACTCTGAAAACCATATATACGTGCCATCGATTCACTCTACGTCGAGTCCTATGAGTGGCTATACGTCGAGTGACATCATGTCGGTTATATGTCCCCACTCGGCGTAGCGCCACTCGCCGTATAGGGTATCGCCGGCACGTGCATATATCCGTAATAACACGATAAGAAGCCGCCCTTCAAGGTGGTGCCACCGTTTTCCTAACCCACACTCGCAAGCGTCTCCGACATTATTTATATGACATATTGTAGTTCTTCACGTCACCGCTTGGAGGCGCTGTACAATTTATCATACAAATATTCGACGGAGACGCTAGCGAGTTTAGATTAGGAAAACGGAAAACTCGTGATAGGGGTACTGAATACTGATATAGGTTTCTCTCTATCTTGAAGCAGTCTCGAGTATCGTAAAGTAACTACGATACAAGCCTGCGTGTAGGCTAAACCCAGCCTTACTTATAGCATCTGCAGACTGTTCATCCATTAGGATAACGCTAAAAGCCTCCAGCCCTTCCTTAGTCGTTTTTATCACTGTCCAACGATCCACATTAATAAATTTATGTAAAGTTTGAAGCACTTGTAACTCTTCTGTCAATGCAACGTCCTCATTAACTCTAGTTCGCTTCCAAATCATTTTAACTGGTCTCGGTAGTTCCATATCTCTTACCACTCTCAACTTAACATTACTGAATGTCTGTCCGTCGTAAACTTTCAGCCATTTTATCGCGTCATCTGAACATTCAACTCTAACTATGCCTGATACGAGACCTTTATATTCTATAGTTAATATCGGCTCTTCTTTCAGCTTTATCCAAAATGACTGCTTCAAGTCGCATGCGATTTTTTCGTCCAGTAAAGTCTTGGGATAGTCATCTGCTATGACTGCCATTCTAGTTAAAGTTTCAGTTAAAATCTTCTGAGGTACATTTTCTTTCGATGTTTCTTTGACCCTATCAGGAACTGTACGTTTGTCTAATATCCTTGCCCTCTTAAACCGTCTTTTAAAAGCGCCACTGATAAATTTCCTCTTCAAAACGTGGTCGTTAGTTCTTTGTCTATTTATTTGGATATCAGAAGTAGAAGGAGCATCTACCCACATTGTTTGTTCTGGGTTCGATATAACGCGAGTCGACGTAGCGCCACTCGACGCATAAGGAATCGGCGCAGCGCCACTCGGCGTATAGGGCATCGACGTCAAATGCATCTCATCAAATTCTAGCTTAGGCGTAATAGGATCGATAACTTGTATATCATTTTGAAAATCTTTATGTACACACATATCTTTCATAATAAAATCTCCATGTATATCTACATCTTCAGTAAATTCTTCTTTAGGTGCGTCTACACCTAAGGCACCGTAGCTATGCCAAGACTGTCCGTTGGAGTTCAAATAACCTATTTCTTCTTCATCATCCAATACTATCACTTCCGATACCTGAGCATCAAATGTCTGCAATCTTTTCGCTTTACGTTTTTTCTTAGCAGAACGATTTTTGCGCTTTTTCGGAACAGGAATATCTTTAGAACTGATATCTTCCATCCTTGGTTGAATCACTGTGAGTAAAGGCATTGGGAGATTAGATTACTCCTTGAACTAATCGTTATTCTTTCTGTATGCTTATATTCTTGTGAATTATCAACCTCATTGCCTCATTCAAGATATCTGTGGGTTCAAAGTTTGATTAACTGGACATGTTATGCGGTTGGATGAGGATAATGTTGGAAAAGAAATGAATGTGGAGACTAAGAAACGATGGATGGATAGTGTGAATGATTATGACTAAGGGAATGAATACTGATAGAGAGGAATGGAAGAGAAGAACACATTGCGCCGACCACAAATAACATGGGATAAGGACAGGAGGATTATGATGATATAGCTAAGGAGTGAATTCAGATATGACGGCTGATAGAGAGACATGGAAGAGAAGAACACATTGCGCCGCCCACAAATAACATGGGATAAGGACAGGAGGATTATGATGATATGGCTAAGGGAGTGAATACAGATATGACGGGTGATACAGAGGAATGGAAGAGAAGAACACATTGTGCCGACCACAAATAACATGGGATAAGGACAGGAGGATTATGATGATATGGCTAAAGAGTGAAATCAGATATGACGGCTGATAGAGAGAAATGGAAGAGAAGAACACATTGCGCCGACCACAAATAACATGGGATAAGGGCAGGAGGATTATGATGATATGGCTAAGGGAGTGAATACAGATATGACGGCTGATAGAGAGAAATGGAAGAGAAGAACACATTGCGCCGACCACAAATAACATGGGATAAGGACAGGAGGATTACACAAAATAAAAAAATCATATGTTCACGCTTTTCCAGAAGGGTAGGCAGAAGAGTTATAACCCACCAGTGCCAACGTGACAGATGGTGAGACTATCGCCGTCTCAGCCACTATACATACGTGTTTGAATTACTTCTCAGACGTATGCAGGTTTCCTCACGATGTTTTCCTTCACCGTAAAACACGTGGTGTGAAATCACTGCAAATAAGTAGCACGCGTAGCACGAAAAAAATTTACATTATCACACAGTGTCATCTAGACCCAAAACTAAGCGAAGCTTGTAGTATGGGTACCAGACAACGGATATAATACTAATACCTGTTTCTGTCAATACACCAAACAGCCAAACACAAATGCACATCACATAAAATGGTTGCCTTGCCGGGAATCGAACCCAGGAACTCGTGCTTCGCAGTAATGCTTGCGATCACTAAGCCAACAAGGCAGCCAAGATAATTTTTACACAAAATATGCAAATATCACTAGATTTCAGACTACATATGCAATTATCACTAGATTTCAGTCAAAATATGCATTTAACACTAGATTAGTTATTAAACAAAATATGAAAATTATCACTAGATTTCAGACTACAGATGTAATGATCACTAGATTTCAGACTAAAAATGCAATGGTCACAAGATTTGGGACAAAATATCCATTGAACATTAGTTCTTAGACAAAATATGCAATGATCACTGGATTTGAGACAATATATGCAATTAACACTAGTTTTTAGGCAAGATATGCAATTATCACTAGGTTTTGGACAAAATATATATGTAGTGATCGTCAAAAATGGGGTAAATATATATAATATACATTATTATAATCCGATCCTTATTTTAAGCACTTAAAACTAAAACAGTCTTCATTCTTGATTACAAATAAAACGCCTTGTTAATTTCTTCGTATTATTATTTAGTGGTCAAACTTATATCTACACACAAATAATTATAATTATCTGTCTGTGGGGACGAGTGACGGATAGCGCGCTGTCAAACTGGCAACTAACGAGCTGTCAAAATGACAGTCTTCAAAATGTTGGGAAAAATACGCATGTGAGGCGGGAGTTGAACCCACGACCGTGCAGTTGCGTCCAATTTTTTGTTCCTTTGTTCTGACGGTTTAGAGGCCGCCTTACCTGTCAACTGTCAAAATGACATGTAACAGGTATTTAAATTATCATTAGTTTTTCCTTTGATAATCTGATAGTAATCTTTATAAAAATGAATCCCCATTTCCCTTGGTCACGGCATCACGCGTAAACGGCTGGATGGATTTTAACGGGACTTTCACTGGCAGATAGCTGATGTCTCAAGGAGTGTTTAAGGCAAATTTTATTTAGGGCTGCATAACACCCATGAACACTCTATTCGGGTAAAACCGCGGGCATAGCTAGTAATAATTATAAAATAATAAAATCCCGTCACTCATTCCACACAGAATACAAAATGTTCGAAAATTCTAACAAATTCTTAATTCTTCATACAAAGATATTGATGTAGCAGCGTTTCTCCACTCGCTACATAGATGGCGCTACTCGCTAACAATTGCAATATTTGAGTACAAATACACGAGAACCTAAATCGCGCAATGAGAGTTTTCAAGCGCACAGAGTGTTGCAATAACAACACCCACATTTCACCGAATATGATTAAGTGCCAACATGACAGATGGTGAGTCTACCGTCTCAGGCACTATATACACGTGTTTGAATTACTTCTCAGACATATGCAGGTTTCCTCACGATGTTTTCCTTCACCGTAAAGCACGTGGTGTGAAATCACTGCACATAAGTCTTTAGAAAGACTCATTGGTACAGGCCCCGCTGGGATTGGAACTTGCGTCGCTTGCGTAGCAACTACTCAAATCACACAGCCACCACGGCTATTTTACAAGGTATAAGTATGAATTGTTGCTCATAAAATTATCAATTTTGTATGAAGACAAGAATTTGCTAGATATTACAAGATTCTTATAAAGTCGTTGCGCGTGCAAAAGTAGCTATGTGTATTTTGTGAACTCTGTATCAAAATTTCCAGTAATGTTTAATTTTGTCATCTATACAGATAAATAAAATTGAAGTGTCTGTTTGTAATTCCAAAATAACAGCTTTTTACTAAATGCATATGAAAGTATACACGCTACTGACACTAAAAAACTAAGTTTTAAATTTTTTCTCTGTCTGTCTGTTTGTTCCGGGTAATCTCTGAAACGGCTGGACGGATTTTAACGGGACTTTCACTGGCAGGTAGCTGATGTTCCGCGACAATAAGGATGAAACTAAATCTACGCAGGTGAAACCGCGGGGCACAGCTAGTAACCTATCCAACATTAATCTAAAAAAAACCTATGTTAATTTGTTATATGTATCAATAGTAAGATTTTTTTTTTGAATACTCAGTGTGTAAGAACGTATAGCTACTTTTGAACGCGCAACGACGATATATAACCTCAAATTTTAGTAAAGTATTGTAATTGCTGAGTAGGATAAGTAACGCTGTCAACTTTCAAATTCAACTGTCATTTTAATTTTTTTTTGATATAAAAGTCATAAACCTTTATATATAAAAACTAGCTGAGCCCTGCGGTTTCACCCGCGTAGATTTAGTTTCATTGTTATTGTCGCGGAACCCTAATATTATTAATAAATAAAAGTAGCCTAAGTTACTCCTTGAAACATTAGCTACCTGCCAGTGAAAGTCCCGTTAAAATCCGTCCAGCCGTTTCAGAGATTACCCGGAACAAACAGACAGAGAAAAATATTAAAACTTGGTTTTATAGCGTCAGTAGCGTGTATACTTTCATATGCATTTAGTGAAAAGCTGTAATTTTGGAATTACAAACAGACACTTAAATTTTATTTATCTGTATAGATGTATAGATGAATCCCCATTTCCCTTGGTCACGGCATCACGCGTAAACGGCTGGATGGATTTTAACGGGACTTTCACTGGCAGATAGCTGAAGTTTCAAGGAGTGTTTTAGGCTAATTTTATTAAAAAAAAACAGTATGAAACTAAATCTACGCGGTTGAAACCGCGGGGCACAGCTAGTAATCTATATAAATAAAAATGAATCTCCATTTCTCTTGGTCACGACATCACGCGTGAACGGCTGGACCGATTTCGGTATATTTTTTTGTTGTGTTCGTTATTGTTAGGAGATGGTTCTTATGAAAGAAAAAACTAAGAAAAATGCTTGGATTTAAGAATACTTATCCACCATATAAAAGTCCTTTTTTCTTAAATCTAACCTTAGCGCTTTGGACAATAAAAACTGTTTGATGTAACCTTATGACATTTGACATAAAATTGACAGAAGACGTGCTGCATTCTCATAATTAAGACAGGGCAACGTCTGTCGGGTCAGCTAGTATTAGTATAATTGTCCAGTGGCGTGCATTGCATATAAGCAGGTAAGCAGAAGTTACAATTTGTGATTACTGAATACACTTGTGTGTGTGTTTATGTTCGTATGTGTATCTTTACCAAGACGTACGTACCTACGCCGCGTCACATAGGTATGTACTTAACCTGCCTACCTGCTTATTGTTTATGCCTACCCCTCTGAAAATCCAATGCACGCCCCTGTAATTGTCACACACCCATCAGCAAATACAAATACCACATCTTTAAACACTAAAACCTGAAGAAAACTTTACATATATACAAAATTAAACCGACATAGGCTTTGGGAAAGTGAGGATATGATAGGTCCATAGCCTTGTGCGTTATCATATAACTCGAACAGGGGAGCCGCTACCAACTTATAGTTTTTAGGTACTGCAAAAAGAGCTCTATCCTGTAGTTGAACAAGGAATAAGCGCTTGTGCTCCTTAGGCTTAGTGATGTGAGGGGGAATGTACGGATACTGCGGGGGTTCGAAGTTCGGCCGCCACCAGTTTCCTGAAATGTTATTGGAAATTTTAAATCCCAGCGGGGCCTGTACTTATGATTTCTAAAAATCTATGTGTATTTCACACCACGGAGAAGGAAAACATCGTGAGGAAACCTGCATATGTCTGAGAAGTAATTCAAACACGTATGTATAGTGGCTGAGACGGCGATAGACTCACCATCTGTCACGTTGGCACTTAATGATCTTGTGTAAAGTGTGTGTTGTTATTACAAACACCTCTGCCTACACCCGAGGGGAATACAGGCGTGAGCATATGTATGTATATTGTCTTACCAATAGTGTCCTCAATGACCCACTCCTGTTTGACACCGTCTTGTCTGCCGAGGGTCTCCGTGAGTAACCTCTTCAGACCTTCAATTTCATCCTGAAAATGAAACAATCACTTCATTAATGTACTACCTGTACCCAGTGGCGTGCATTGCATATAAGCAGATAAGCAGAAGCTACTATTTGTGATCACTGAATACACTTGTGTTGTGTGTGCGTCTTTACAAAAACATATGTACCTATGCCGCGTCACATAGGTATGTACTTAACCTGCCTACCTACCTACTTGTTGTTTATGCCTACCCTGCTGAAAATTTAATGCATGCCCTGCTTGTACCCCGCGGTTTTACCTGGGTAAACTTAATCTCATATGTGACCACAGCCATAGTTATTCGTAGAGACAGTGGCTATCCGTAAAACCAACCGTTGCAAAGGCTAGCCGGAATAAAACAGACAGAGGTCCCGGATTCGTGTCCCTCGAAAATAGATATTGGGTTCATCAGAGCCAATAAACAGTGCACCTGTGTTAGCACACACGCCTGCTCTATCATATCTCCAGCGGCTAATCCCAAATTCTGTTGGATATCATTATTATAAGTTCTGTAATTCATACTTCTCCCGGGTTGAGCTCTCCGCCGGGCAGCTTGAAGAAAGCTGTCCCCAACTGCAGCAGGAGGACATGAGGAAGCCCATGCTCATGGACCAGCAGGACACCTTCTACTGATCTGCGGAAACCATTATTAAATTACTATGACACCTGCAGAACGATATGGGCCCAATTCAAAAATCGAATGTATTTTTAATTTAGTTTGGAAATCGCGGCAAGTTTAGATACATATTGACAGTAATTATTTTACATGTTTTATATTTTTATACTAAAGTCTAGGTTGTGTTGTCTATAAATTAAAAAGAAAAACGAATTTTTTCAAATCCTCTAGTAGAATATAAACTTTTAGATTTGTCATAGACAAATCTTAATTAGTTTTCGCAATATTTGGAGTTGAGGCCCTGAGTGGGCGATAAATTAAGTATCGTCGGTAGATAAAAAAAATTATAACCTCACCTTCTCATTCCAATTTTCGAGAACTCTTCCCTCATCCTCTGAAACCTCGCGGGCACTGAGGCATCCTTTTCAAACAGCGGCTCCTTGGTCCCGAAGGTGTAATTCGTGAGTGGATACAAATTAATCGGCCTATTTAATGTTATGTTTCCTTGGCTATTCTGATGTTGCATCCCCGGTCTAGCTGGCCACATCTTGTTACCCGGCGCGCCCTGTATTGCAGCCATGTTATAGGGAAAAATACTTACGTGTTAGAAAAAAACGTGGAAATAGATGTTAGTAAATCACAGGTAAAATTTATTTAACAATGTCAGCGCGTTACCAAACAAGCGGCAGCCATTACAATCCAATTTTTTTGTTATTTTTTGTCTATTGTTATAACATTTTCTTGCTAAGAACAGGCAAAGGAACGCTGCACATTCCACCAACAAAGTTCATTAATTATAATTTAAAATATTTTTTAAAGATAATATTAAACGCTATAATTGCAGAAAAACAGTAAGCGAAATTAGCTCGAAATTATTAAAGAAGTGTACTTTATTTTTTGTGTTTATTCATAACATATTCGGCAAGTTTTGTTTATTATAGCCATAGATAAAGAAAAAATACTTTTACTCCTTAGCTTGCTTGACTGAAGCTGACATGAGTAAAGTTAATAAGTGAGCACGAAAAAAATTGTTGTGATTTGTTACGATTCAGTTAAGTTTATCATTATTTATTTTTAAAAGTAGAAATATGTCACAACAACTAGAATTACTAACCGAACACCCATCCCAATGGACTGCAGTGTCGTTTGTTACTCCAGAAATACAGAAGAAGGAGATAAAACCGTTTGTTGTTTGTAAGTTTTCATTTTTACGTAAGTTTTATTTTCACAAGTTTTACAAAAGAATACCTCAAGAAGTTTTATTATCCTATGTTATCTATACATCTATACAGATAAATAAAATTGAAGTGTCTGTTTGTAATTCCAAAATAACAGCTTTTCACTAAATGCATATGAAAGTATACACGCTATTGACACAAAAGAACCAAGTTTTAAATTTTTTCTGTCTGTCCGTTTGTTCCGGGTAATCTCTGAAATGTCTGGACCAATTTTAACGGGACTTTCACTGACGGATAGCTTATGTTACAAGGAGTAAAATAGGTTTTTAAAAAACATTAGGGATCCGCGGGCATCCATGAAATTAAAATGTACGCGGGTGAAACTGCGGGGCACAGCTATAATAAGAAAATATCCGTAATCTTGCTAGGAGTTTTGAAATGAAAGAAAACCTCATCCAATAATAACGTAACTGTAATTCCAGTGGCTCTCAAGGAGTTGGAAGGCAACCCAGATAGTAGAATATCAAGTTTGATGAATGCGGATAAGTATTCGGCAGTGCGAGCAGTGGTCAAGCACGTTGCCAGGTCACGGTCCGCGACCAAGGAGCCCTGGGCAGCTCAGGATATGATGACCTTCTTAGAGGGACTGAGGTCATTATATGTTTGTATCTTTATTAAGAGATAGTATTATAATTTATAGATGTCACATTTAAGAAAAAAAAATTTAAGAAAATTGTGGTTCAGACCTTAAAAAATATAGTTATAATTTTTGGCGCGCCTTTTTGTCACAGAGTATAGGCTAGTGGTATGAACCAATCTATACATCTATACAGATAAATAAATTTGAAGTGTGTGTTTGTAATTGCAAAATTACAGTTTTTCACTAAATCCATATGAAAGTATACACGCTACTGAACTAAAAAACCAAGTCTTAAAATTTTTCTCTGTCTGTCTGTCTGTTTGTTCCGGGTAACCTCTGAAACGGCTGGATGGGACGTTTCAAGGAGTAACTTAGGCTACTTTTATTTATCAAAAATATTAGGGTTCCGCAACAATAAGGATGAAACTATATCTACGCAGGTGAAACCGCAGCACAGCAAGTAAATAAATAAATACTGTTTATTCCAGATTCTCCCCGGAATGCATATCAGAGCTAACAGCATTGCTGTGCACAGACAAGATATATGATACTGTGCCCGCACATCTGAGGGTGAAACCTGGCCTGGTCAGTTTGCATTGGAAAATAGATTTATCACTCAGGTAACTATATCATCATCATTCCAGCCGACAGATGCCCACTGCTGGGCTTAGGCCTTCCCCAACGATGTCCACGTGTTGTCTTCCACATCCAGCGGGATCCCATCTATACATCTATACAGATAAATAAAATTGAAGTGTCTGTTTGCAATTCTAAAATAACAGCTTTTCTCTAAATGCATATGAAAGTATACACGCTACTGACACTAAAAAACCAAGTTTTAAATTTTTTCTCTGTCTGTCTGTTTGTTCCGGGTAATCTCTGAAACGGCTGGACCGATTTTAACGGGACTTTCACTGGCAGGTAGCTGATGTTTCAAGGTGTAACTAAGGCTAATTTTATATATTAAAAATATTAGGGTTACAAACAGATGGTTAGGGAACAAACAGACAGACAGAAAAATTTTAAAACTTGGTTTTTTAGTGTCAGTAGCGTGTATACTTTCATACACATTTAGTGAAAAGCTGTTATTTTGGAATTACAAACAGACACTTCAATTTTATTTATCTGTATAGGCAATTAAAAATACGTTTCTTTACAGCCAGTCTCATATGAAATCAGAACGGGCTTCGCCGCAGAGAAGTAAAGAATTAATCCAACGTGCGACTCATATCATCCTAATGTTACAACTAACAGACGGACAAACACACACATACCGATTATCTATAAGTAAATTCCATGAACTTAGATTTATAATTGCGAGTGCCTTGAAAAATATGATTGTTCTAGAGAAGAGGAAAAGTATGAAAATTGACTGACAAAGATTTTCGGGGTAATGTTACTAATATTAAGGTGTCGTCAGGAGTTCTGAGCGCTCATCATAAATATTAGGTGTAACTGCGCGTGTATTGTATTCTTATCGCCCCATACAGACAGGCTAGCTCATAAAAAAATCACGACTCTATAGAAAAAAAAAATTAATTCGGAGAATAGTGTCAGCTAGCGGACGTCACGCGGTTTCACCCGCGTAATTCCCGTTCCCGTGGGAGTACGGGGATAAAATATAGCCTATATTAATCAGTGATAATGTAGCATTCTAATGGTGAAAGAATTTTTAAAATCGGTCCAGTACTTTTTGAGCCAATTCGTTACAAACATACTTACATTCAAATCTTTCCTCTTAATAATAAATAATTGGAAGAAAGCGTGAGGTGCATAGGGTCTATAGTAATTTTATTATTTTGCTGAAGTTGTTTATGTGAGAGCCGTGGTGGCCTTGGGGTTTAAGCAGTCGCCTGCTACACAACCGACGCAAGTTCCAATCCCTGTACAAATGACTTTTTCTAAAAACTTATGTGCAGTGATTTCACACCACTTACGGTGAAGGAAAACATCGTGAGGAAACCTGCATATGTCTGAGAAGTAATTCAAACACGTATGTATAGTGGCTGAGACGGCGATGGACTCACCATCTGTCACGTTGGCACTTAATCATCTTGCGTGAAAAGTGTGTGTTGTTATTACAACACCTCTGCCTACACCCGAGGGGAATACAGGCGTGAGTATATGTATGTATGTGTGTTATATCTAAATTAAATGTAGCCATTCAAAGTTGGAGGTGAAGCCAATACAGGGTGTCTGAGAAAAAGGAACAGTTGTCTTCTAGAAGTTGTAGGGTTTTATGAATATATCACTATGTTGAAGTCGTAAAATATCTAGCTCCAACGATAACGTAGTTATAGGCTATGGTTGCTAAGGGCCGAAGAGCTCGCGGCCTTAAGCGATTGAATGAACGCGCGCCCGCGTTTACCTACATTACGTACGCGGTCATTACACTTCGAGCAAGGTTACTCGTTTCGAAAAATGGTTTTATAGAATTATATCAGGATTTATTAGTTGGAGAAAAAAAATAAAACCGTAGTTACATTTCACGTGAATAACTCTACGTTACAGCTGATTTTTATGCGAAAATAAGGTCTTGATATGATCAACTTTGAACGTCAATTACTCGAAAACGGAAGAAGATATTTTTGTCATAATAATTTTATTTGCTTCCTAAAATTATACCCTATCATATTTTAACAGCTGTCCTGGCTTCCCCGACACTATGTATAAGTGACTACTAAGCATCCTAGGTCAGCGCTCAAAAGTCGTGACGGGACGTTTATAACTCTGTTAATTAATTATTATTATAGATTTAAACATAATCAGAAGGTTAAGTTATATTTTGGGACGTTTTTAAAATGTTCCAATATCGTTATTTTAGGTTATTATAAAGATATATTTTGAATAAAAACATTATATTAATATTAAGAGTTTTATTTATTTCGTGAAACCTTATTTTTTTAATCTATACAGATAAATAGAATTGAAATGACTGTTTGTATCATCATCTCCCTGGCCTTAATCCCATGTATTTGTGGTCGGCACTTGATTCAACCCGATGTGGCTGATCACCTGATTTTTATACGAAGCGACTGCCATCTGACCTTCGTAACCCCTTTTTCGAGGAAAATCGGCAATCTGGGTTAAACCAGTTGTAAGACTTTCTTAGGCCTCTGACTGACCTGTAACGATTGCCAAAGATGTTAAATAGTCAACCGGGACCGACGGCTTAACGTGCTCTCCGAGGCACGGAGGGAACTCCCGCGGTCACCCATCCAACTACTGGCTAGGTGTATGGTTGCTTAACTTCGCTGATCGGATCATATGCGCAATAGCAACTGTGCCGATTTTCCTCGAAAAAAGGGGTTACGAAGGTGGTAAGGTCAGATGGCAGTCGCTTCGTATAAAAATCAAGGTGATCAGCCACATCGGGTTGAATCAAGTGCCGACCCCAACAATGTATGGGATAAGGCCAGGGAGATGATGATATGGTACACGAAGTACCAGGCGCACATAACGGACAAGGAGTTAATAAGTTGATTGTGACTAACATGGAGCCACATCGGGTTGAATCAAGTGCCGACCCCAACAATGTATGGGATAAGGCCAGGGAGATGATGATATGGTACACGAAGTACCAGACGCACATAACGGACAAGGAGTTAATAAGTTAATTGTGACTAACATGGAGCCACATCGGGTTGAATCAAGTGCCGACCCCAACAATGTATGGGATAAGGCCAGGGAGATGATGATACCGACACTTGAATTTTATTTATCTGTATAGATATAATTAGGTTTCCTGTTCTGTATCTTGGATTTCTTCAGTAAATTGTGGATCTTGTTTCTGTAAAAGAAAACAATATTAAGAGTAAGTTAAGAGCGGTGGCCGTAGGATTTGAGTTAAAGTTCCAATCCCAGCGGGGCCTGTACCAATGAGTTTATCTAAAAACTTATGTGCAGTGATTTCACACCACGTGCTTTACGGTGAAGGAAAACATCGTGAGGAAACCTGCATATGTCTGAGAAGTAATTCAAACACGTATATATAGTGGCTGAGACGGCGATAGACTCACCATCTGTCACGTTGGCACTTAATCATTTGTGTGAAAAGTGTGTGTTGTTATTACAACACCTCTGCCTACACCCGAGGGGACCCTTCTGGGATGGCGAGAGGATATGGTTTGATACATTAATCGAATTGAAAATCAAATGATTTACGTTTTTTTTAATTGTTTAAAATCATAGATTAATATGACACTAATGAAAAACAACACCCTGTATACTGTGAAACGTCATTATATAAGAACTAGCTGTGCCCCGCGGTTTCACCCACGTAGAGTTTACTTCATCGATGTCCCGCGGAACTTATCTTTTTTTTAAATAAAAGTATCCTATGTTACTCCTTGTCACATTAACTATCTGCCAGTGAAAGTCCCGTTCTAGAGATTACCCGGAACAGAAAGACAGAAAGAGAAAAAATTGTCTTTTTCATGTCAGTAGCGTGTATACTTTCATATGCATTTAGTGAAAAGCTGTTATTTTGGAATTACAAACAGACACTTCAATTTTATTTATCTGTATAGATGTAACCTTGTGTGTATGTGATTTGTGCGCCCTCAGTGAGGCTCGGGTGCTGTAGCTGCGCGGACAGAGTGCACACGGGTGGGACACCTGTCCGGGGACACTTGCACACCTGTAACAAAAATGTATTTATAACCAACTGTAAAAGAACGAGGCTATCTAATCGAATTTGTGGGGAGAGCGAGTGATCAGTGTCATCCCCAGCAAAGACAAGATCTTCCATTGAGGCGGGTGTCATGTCTGGGGAACACCGGCTCCAACTGTTCTAGTTATACACTTGTATATATACTGCAATGCGCTGAAAACTCTTATTGCACGATTTAGGTTCTCGTGTATTTGTACTCAAACTTCGCATTTGTTAGCGAGTAGCGCCATCTATGAGCGAGTGGAGAAACGCTGCTACAAATTTATGTTTATTTTTCCGTAACTATCGACTGGATTGAAATAGGGTCAAGATGTGTTTTCCCTTTTTGAAGATGGTATATTTATTTTTATTAAAAATAATCTATACAGATAAACACAATTGAAGCGTCTGTTTGTAATTCCAAAATAACAGCTTTTCACTAAATGCATTTGAAAGTATACACGCTACTGACACAAAAAAACCAAGTTTTAAAATTTTTCTATGTCTGTCTGTCTGTTTGTTCCGGGTAATCTCTGTAACGGCTGGACGGATTTTAACGGGACTTTCACTGGCAGGTAGCTGATGTTACAAGGAGTAACTTAGGCTACTTTAATTTATTAAAATATTAGGGTTTCGCGACAATAAGTATGAAACTAAATCTACGCGGGTGAAGCCAGCTAATTTAATATTAATATGGTTGTTACTTGTAAGACGTTGCAGGCACTTCCCGATGTCTCTTCGCCCTCTTGAAATGTAGTCGCATGGTCTCCTAAAACAAAAAATAGTTATCTACAGGCTGTTGTTTTGCATTAGTGCTTGATTTATAAAATATACTAAACAAAAAAAAATACGTCAACATTTTGACACTTGATTTAATTTAAAGAAAGTGCATCTATAATTTGACATTTGATTTATAGTTATCTACAGGTTGCTGTTTTATAAAAATGTCTTATTTATAAAAAAAACTAGCTGTGCCCCGCGGTTTCACCCGCGTAGGTTTAGTTTCATGCTTCATATCGCGGAACCCTTATATTTAAAAAAAAAATTAAAACTTAGTTTTTCGTTGTCTGTAGCGTGTATACTTTCATATTAATTTAGTAAAAAGCTGTAATTTTGGAATTACAAACAGACACTTCAATTTTATTTATCTGTATGGATACGTCATCATTTTGACACTTAACTACAGTCCCTAAGTAGATAACTGAGTTAATATATACATGCCCTCAAATTGGGTGAAATATGTGTGTTATTTATTTATTATATTTAATGTTATACTAGCTGTGCCCCGCGGTTTCACCCGCTTAGATTTAGTTTCATCCTTATAGTCGCGGAAACCTAATATTTTTAATAAATAAAAGGTAGCCTATGTCCTTTCTCAGGGTCTAAAGATTGTCTGTGCCAAATTTCATCAAAATCGGTTGAGAGGTTTAAGCGGGAAAGCGTAACAGACAGACAGAGTTACTTTCGCATTTATAATATTAGATTCAATACAAACAAAAAGCAATAAAAATTTTCCTCATTATTATATTAGAGTGGATAAATATTATAAACTAGCTGTGCCCTGCGGTTTCACCCGCGCAGAGTTAATTTAATTCCTGCGGAACCCCAAATGTTCTTTTTAAAAATAAAAGTTAGTTACTCCTTGTAATATTAGCTATCTGCCAGTGAAAGTCCCGTTAAAATCAGTCCAGCCGTTGCAGAGATTCCCCGGAATAAAGAGACGTGTTGATAAAACTCTTTAGCAAATAACTCATTATTAGGTACCAATTCTTTGCGTTTTTATACTCGTGATAATTTCTAAACGCAATGTCCTATTGGAATAAAACAAACAGTATTTTACTTCCACATGAATACCCTTGATAGCATAATGCTTGATTTTGATAAGGATTAATATTAAGATACACATTTAACGTAGTTTCTTTCTTCAGACGATTTAATATTTTTTATGAACATAAAAGCGGTTATTGTGACTAAACTATGATAGTTAGATATATGCTCTCGCGGACTTTTTTGTAGATCTTAATAAGACCTACAATTCCGTAGTACATCATTTTGTTCTATTGTCAATAGTTTTTGTAGCGCACGCATAAATAAATTTTCGATTTTACACCTTGGGTTACAAATTCGCAATTTTTTTACAGACCCCTAATTTTTATGAGAATAAAATATAGAATATTTGAAATCGGACCAGTAGTTCCTGAGATTAGAGCGTTCAAACAAACAAACAAATTCTTCAGCTTTATAATATTAGTACAGATGGTATACTCACAGGCGTTTTAAATTTAACATCACACTCCACGCAATAATAGTCTTTCCTGTCGTGTACAGAAAGCACATGTTTCTGTAACAGTGAAGGCATCACGAACCCCTTATTGCAATGTTGGCAGCGAAGCCGCTTCGACTTGTCATGGCGACTGGAATATATAGAAACAATTTACAATCGTATAATGTTCACACCACGTGCTTTACGGTGAAGGAAAACATCGTGAGGAAACCTGCATATGTCTGAGAAGTAATTCAAACACGTATGTATAGTGGCTGAGACGGCGATGGACTCACCATCTGTCACGTTGGCACTTAATCATCTTGTGTGAAAAGTGTGTGTTGTTATTACAACACCTCTGCCTACACCCGAGGGGACCCTACATAGTTTGAGAGTATGATGATTAACCGAATTGGACATCAAATGATAAACATTTTATGTTACACTAGCAGTGCCCCGCGGTTTGCCCGCGTAAATTTAGTTTCATCCTTATTGTCGCGGGACCCTAATATGTTTAATAAATAAAAGTAGCCTAAGTTACTCCTGGAAACATCAGCTACTTGCCAGTGAAAGTCCCGTTAAAATCGGTCCAGCAGTTTCAGAGATTACCCGGAACAAACAGACAGACAGACAGAGAAAAAATTTAAAACTTGGTTTTTTAGTGCCAACGTGTATACTTTTATATGCATTTAGTAAAAAGCTGTTATTTTGGAATTACAAACAGACACTTCAATTTTATTAATCTGGATTTAAATTTTTCCTCCTTTAATAGCTTTGCTGGTTTGCATTAGTTTGCCTTTTTATGATAATATACCAAACAAAAACAAATCCTCTATCACTTTATAATTGATTAATGTTCTATACAATGAATATACTTATCCACCTCCCTAAATATGGCACTGTTGTAAAACAACATCCTGTATATAGAGGACTCATAACTCACACAGTATGCACCCTAAGCGAGTTGATATTATTGAACAGTCGACCGCACTCGTGACACGTGTGGCTCTCGCCAGGCGAGTGCGACTTCACGTGTCGTTGAATCACTGTGCGTTTACTGTAATCAAATAATATTAAATCTTTATATATAACAATTAATCCCCATTTCCCTTGGTCAGGACATCACGGGTGACCGGTTGGACCGATTATGATAATATATTTTTTATTGTGTTCGTTATTGTCAGGAGATTCTTATAAAAGAAAAAACTAAGAAAATTGGGTGGAAAATTTGAAAATTTAAGAATACTTAACCACAGTATTAAATTCTTTCTTTCTTCTTAAATCTAACCTTAGCGCTTTGGACAATAATAACTTGTTGATGTAACCTTATGACGTTTGACATAGAATTGACAGAATACGTGCTGCATTCTCATAATTAAGACAGGGCAACGTCTGTATACAGACTCTTCAGTTTTATTTATCTGTATAGATGTATAGATTTGCCTCCAACTCCATTCCCCAGAATAATTTGTAGCCGGAGTGGAAAGTGCAATGCGGAGAGCTATATCCAAGTTAGGATGAACATTGAACAGAGATTGATTTCTCAAAAACGTTGAGTAGTAGTGTGATGAGAGTAGAGAGCCACTGCCGCCGCACTGCTCTCATCGGTCACTCACTAGGTTTCTATACAAGTTTTTTCAATAGGTATTTATTTAAGTATAAAAAACCAGTGAACGTGTTTGACTTTTATCGATTGAAATCGAGTGACGGCTGCCCCTAGGTCTTATACATCCAGGACTGGATGCTTTGAAGAACCCGGAGTAAGTCGTAGCTCTTCCCCATGGGCATGATCTGCCGGCTTGTTCAGGGAATACTTGAGGAGTCAGGGGCCTTACCTTGAGCTCTTATTGCCATGATAGTCTCACTAATTTATGAGACAGATGTTTGTGACGTGTATACTATCATTGCAATTAGAGCTCATGGTTGGGCCCCTGGTACATAGAGCATAAGGGCAAGGGCGGCACAAAAGATGTCAACAGTCGACGTGCTTCCGGACAACCGGACCCAATAATGCCACAAACAAGATAAGAAGAAGTCGTAGATAAAAGCTAGTGCAACTTACTTGGATGTGAAGGTGCAATGGTCGCACGTATACATGGTGTGCGCGCTGGTGTGTGTGAGCGCGTAGTGTTCCAGGAGGTGTTGGCGCGACAAACGCACGTGACCGCATAACTTGCATTTGTACCTGACACCAACATTTTAATCAAATTCCATCTACAGGGTGTTGTTTTACATTAGTGCCATAATTACGGTGATTGATTGATGCTTATTTTCATGTGATATAAATATACTCACGCCAAGTCAGAAGGGTCTCCGAAGGGGTAAGGTAACAACACCTACATTTCACCGAATGTGATTAAGTGCCAACGTGACAGATGAGCCTATCGCCGTCTCGGACACTATACATACATGTTTGAATTACTTCTCCGACATATGCAGGTTTCCTCACGATGTTTTCCTTCATCGTAAAGCATGTGGTGTGAAATCACTGTACACAAGTTAAGGCTCTCACTAACCTGGTTGTGTGAGATTTGATATGACCTCGCAGTGAGACAGGCGTCGGACAGTATTGGGAGCACATGTCGCACGCGAAATATCCTGGCTTCTGTGGGAATAACAAAAAATACATTTGTAGCAGTGTTTCTCCACTCGCTACATAGATGGCGCTACTCGCTAACAATTGCAAACTTTGAGTACAAATACACAAGAACCTAAATCGCGCCATAAGAGTTTTCAAGCGCATTGCAGTATATATACAAGTGTCCAACTAGAACAGTTGGAGCCGGTGTTCCCCAGACATGACACCCGCCTCAATGGAAGATCTTGTCTTTGCTGGGGATGACACTGATCACTCGCTCTCCACACAGTATATATACAAGTGTCCAACTAGAACAGTTGGAGCCGGTGTTCCCCAGACATGACACCCGCCTCAATGGAAGATCTTGTCTTTGCTGGGGATGACACTGATCACTCGCTCTCCACACAGTATATATACAAGTGTCCAACTAGAACAGTTGGAGCCGGTGTTCCCCAGACATGACACCCGCCTCAATGGAAGATCTTGTCTTTGCTGGGGATGACACTGATCACTCGCTCTCCACACAGTATATACAGGGTGTCGGTTAATTCCGGTCAGCTCTTAAAATGTGTGATAGGGTATAATTTTAGGAAGCAATTAAAATAATTACGACAAAAATATCTTCTTCCGTTTTCGAGTAATTGACGTTCAAATTCCATCATACCAAGACCTTATTTTCGCATAAAAGTCAGCTGTAACGTAGAGTTATGCACGTGAAATCTAACTACGTTTTGATTTTTTTTCTCCCACGAATAGTTCCTGAAATAACCCCATGAAAGCAGTTTTCGACACTGTAATTCTACTTCTTTAAATTGTTATGATTTTTGAGGTCAAGGTTACAGTTCATACTCCTGTGAACTCTGATAACCTCGAACGGGTTCAATTGAATTAGGTAAAAGACAGACCGATGATTTACAAAGAAATGCCGCCACAAGAATCAAAGTTACTGCCGGCTTTTCGGTACGATATCAAAGACACCGCGCGGCATCATTAAAAAAGCGCGGTGCCTTTGAGTTCGGGCGGCACTTGCAAATAAACAGATATCGCGGCAACTTTCGGCAGCGCGCGGCGCGCATTGTGTTTATTAGTGTGCGTGTTTATTAGTGTGTGTGTGTGTGTGTTTAATAGTGGTGGGATTATTTTTATCGATCACTCGATTAAAAGAAAAAGTACCTAATGCTTCCATTAGTAGTAAATACCAATTCATTGTTCGCATAGACTAAGTGAAAAACCTAGGTACTTACGTTATTGTAGTAATTGGATAGTTTTGTAGGAAAATAGTGTAGTTGTGTATTTCTAATCCTCAATACAATTTGTGATTTTCTAGGATTCTGATATTAAATAAACTATTACCTTAATTATTAACCAAGATTAATTTTCACTTCAATACCTACATGAATTAGTCTGTAAAAAAATAGTTAGTTGAAACAGTTTTAGAGAAAACGTACAGATTCAACAATTTACTCTTGTAGTAGAGCACTCACTTAAAGACAACACAATTTTAAACAAGAATACCCAAGATTGTACCTACATAATAACGTAACTTTATTAAATCGGTTATGTGATTTGTTTTTATCATCAGTCTATCGTTAATAGCGTCCCATCCAATCCCATCCCTATTTCGCACGCGCCGCCGCCACACGCCGCGCCGCTATGATAGAACTTTATTAGGGCTGTCGAACATGGTCTATTTACTCTACTTGTTCCACGAACCCTGTTCGTAGGTATTAAATTAATTCACGCTCTTAATTTATTTTAATTTTATTCTTAACGTGAATAAATAAAAAGAAAGAATGAATTTGAAAAATGTTTATTTTTACAAAACATCGTCTAAACCAAGACTACTATTCTAAGGATCTTCTCAGAAAGCTAGTTTCCGAACCGGTGGTAAATTATTCGACATTCATAAGTGCCTTACCAGGGCCTAAACAGAATAAATCATTTCCATTTTCATTTTCACTAGACCAAACTCTGACTAAAACTATGTCCACCCCTTTTGATATCTGTATCACAAAAAGAGATAGCACTACTTTTAATTAAACCAAGGGGAAATGGGTAAAGTTTTGATATCGGGATTAGAACCGGCACGTCTACGCTTGATAAGCGATGTCTAATCCACATATTGTGTTACCAGTCGGAGTCAAAACTAAATCAAAATAATTCGTATGTTAAAAGTTGTATCTTGAAAAAAGTGTGTGACACCCCTATTTCATTCGCACTTTTATGATTTAGTACCTATTTATTTGTTTCAAAATCAGTCTAATTCGGATAATGGTCGCGGGCGTGTGCTTCTAAGCAAAGTTTTTTGTTTCCGTCGTGACCCTGTTACTTTCATTTTCTCGTTAGTTTGTTAGGTACTTAGTACCTACTTAATTAGTATTATCATGCCGAACTTTCAGTACTCAGATGTTCAGTATACCAAAATGGTTTTGGCCTATGCAATAGCAAGCTGCAAGGGGTAATACTGGTGAAGCGTTGCGTTTTTATTTGGACTTTTACGGTCATCGAAGTGATGAGTGCGTGCCCTCTTCAGGTAGAGTGCTTATGAGAGTTGTGCAACGGCTGAGGGATAACGGAAGTCCATGCTCAGGCTTGTTTGGATGTGCAAGGGCGCAACTTCGAACACTTGCCCATTTAGAAGTTGACTGAACTAGCGGTAATAATGCTTTCAGTGATAACAATGTTTTGTATGTGAGTGAAGTGATATGGTCCAGACTAAGGTGTATCCTGTCATAAATAAGGTCAGTTAACTATATGATTTGAAGTAGGTACCTACCTATACTTACGTAGATTATTACCGCGTACGTAATGTAGGTGAACGCGGCCGCGCGTTCATGCAACCCGGCTTAAGGCCGCGAGCTCTTCGACTATAGCTTATAACTACGTTATCGTTGGAGCTAGATATTTAAGACTTCAACATAGTGCTATATTCATATAACCCTACAACTTCTATAAGACTACTGTTTCGAATTCTCCGACACCCTGTATACAAGTGTCCAACTAGAACAGTTGGAGCCGGTGTTCCCCAGACATGACACCCGCCTCAATGGAAGATCTTGTCTTTGCTGGGGATGACACTGATCACTCGCTCTCCACACAGTATATATACAAGTGTCCAACTAGAACAGTTGGAGCCGGTGTTCCCCAGACATGACACCCGCCTCAATGGAAGATCTTGTCTTTGCTGGGGATGACACTGATCACTCGCTCTCCACACAGTATATATACAAGTGTCCAACTAGAACAGTTGGAGCCGGTGTTCCCCAGACATGACACCCGCCTCAATGGAAGATCTTGTCTTTGCTGGGTATGACACTGATCACTTGTGTGAGCATAAGTATGTATGTTGTAATTACCATGGTATGTTTGTCCATATGATTGAGCAGAACATCTTCAAAGTTGAATCCTTTGACACAGTGTTCACATTTGTAAGGAGCCCGCGAGTATGACTCGCTCTGTGACTTCTCTCGCATCTCTTGTAATACCTGAAACAACTTAAATATATTACAAAACAAATATAAATTCAAACTTCGAAATATATTTATTAGCTTAGACTTTTAACAAATAATAATGATCTCCTACCGAATTTCGGTGACGCTAATCTCAACGGGGATAAGCCATGAACGCAGGAGATTTATTTATTTATTGCGTTTATGTTAGTTACATTAATATACAAAATAATCGTAATTATAATGATAACCTTAGCAAGATAACATAAGCCCTGTTAGGGCACAGCAAGACATGAAAGGCACTACTAGGCTTGTAGCAGCGTGTTTCTCCACTTGCTCATAGATGGCGCTACTCGCTAACAAATGCGAAGTTTGAGTACAAATACACGAGAACCTAAATCGCGCCATAAGAGTTTTCAAGCGCATTGCAGTATATATACAAGTTTCCAACTAGAACAGTTGGAGCCGCGGTTCCCCAGACATGACACCCGCCTGGCTGGAAGATCTTCCCTTTGCTGGGGATGAGCATGATCACTCGCTCTTCCCACAGGCTTATTAAATTATAATCGTAAAATAAATTTATTTCTAACTTATATCTGTATCTATATATCTATCAATAGCTAATATTTATAAAAGTATTCATTCACTTCACATACCTAATAATATTTATACATTTTATATTATATTATAACAAATAACACAGTGTATTGAGATCCTCCTCTATATTATCTACCTACCTACATATATATAGAGATATTATAGTGCACAAGTGTGTGCAAACACAGGTGCACTCTTTATTGCCTCACTCTCATAGTGGGATGGGAGGCAATCCGACACGACCGGAGAGAGATCAGGCGTAGGACCAACGGTGCAACGTGCTCTCCGAGGCACGGGGGTGGAAACACCGCCAACTTCCAAACTCCGGGCATTTTATTGTGAATTTCTTGACAGAAAAACCCAATATCTGTTAATGACCCGATCTATGCATCTTCGATACTCGTGATTGGCAGGCGAACCTACTAACCACTAGAACAACGAGGCAGTTTTTTAACAAAGTACTTTCAAATCGTCAGAGCGACATGATTATACATCATCAGCCTATGTTAGTCCACTGCTGGCCATAGGCCTCCCTTAATGAGTGCCATAGCGGCCTGTCTTCAGCTTGCCTCCTCCGTCTGTGGCCGGTGTAAATTATACATACTACTGCGAAATTAATACCGGTGGTAAATTCTCGACTTTCATAAGTGCCTTACCAGGGCCTCAACTGAATAAATATTTTTCATTTTCATTTTTAAATATGTATGTAAATATGATCACGAATAGCTAAGTTGGCGGAGCAACGCACGGTTTGCAGAGGACGTGTAAAACTTACCTGTTCTCTAGTAAGCTTAATGACTATATATTCATTGGTTTCCTGAACCATTTTAGATGAGAATCCTTCTTTTACTAATTTTTTTCTTTTATTTTTCTTATATTCTTTATTTTCTAATTCTTCTTCGTCCTTTATTTCTCTTTTTTGTTCTAAATCTGAATTTAATTTGTGTTTTTTCTGAAAAAAGTAAATATAGTAAGTAAGTCTTCTTTAGATATACCAACAAATCCTAGCCTACTAATCTATCCCTACTAATATTATAAATGCGAAAGTAACTCTTTCTGTCTGTTCCTTCCCGCTTAAAGCTCTCAACCGATTTTGATGAAATTTGGCACAGACAATCTTTAGACCCTGAGAAAGGACATAGGCTACCTTTTATTTATTAAAAATATTAGGTTTCCGTGACCATAAGGATGAAACTAAATCTACGGTATATAAAACTAGCAGAGCCCTGAGGGTTAACATGTGTAGGATTAACAATAATTAAAATTTAAAAAAAATAATAATAAAAATTTAATAAAATGTTTTATTTTGGAATTACAAACAGGTACTAAATTTTTTTTTATAGTATGGTTGTGTATATACAGGCTGTGGTTTTGCATTGGTGCCATACTTATCTTCTATTAGCCGACCCGACACAGTCCTGTCTTATGTAAACCAATAAAATAACTCCAACATCTGTTTTAAAAGATATTCAGTTTATATACACCCTCTTTGGCGATATTAGCAGCACGCATTCTGTCAATTCTATGTCAAACGTCGTGAGGTTACATTTAAAAAGGTCTTTGTCCAAAGAGCTATGGATAAATTAGGAATAATTTACATGGTGGTTAAGTATTCTTAAATTTTCTTATTTTCCTAACTTTTTCCTTCATAAAGACCTTCTCCTGATAATAACAAACACAACAAAATAATAATAACCAAAATCTATACATCTATACAGATAAATAAAATTGAAGTGTCTGTTTGTAATTCCAAAATAACAGCTTTTCACTCAATGTATATGAAAGTATACACGATATTGACACTAAAAAACTAAGTTTTAAAATTTATCTCTGTCTGTCTGTCTGTCTGTCAGTTTGTTCCGGGTAATCTTTGAAACGGCTGGACCGATTTTAACGGGACTTTCACTGGTAGGTAGCTGATGTTTCAAGGAGTAACTTAGGCTACTTTTATTTATCAAAAATATTAGGGTTCCGCGACAATAAGGATGAAACTAAATCTATGCGGGTGAAACCGCGGGGCACAGCTAGTCTATATATAAAAATGAATCCCTAATTCCCTTCGTCACGGCATCACGCGTGAACGGCTGGACCGATTGAGATAATTCTTTTTTAAAGAAAAAAATTAGAAAATAGCGCAGATTATTTATAAATTGAAGAATACCTTAATAACCTTAGCGCTTTGAACAATAAAAACTTTTTTGATGTATCGTTTGACATAGAATTGACAGAATGCACAGGGGCAGATCTACTTAAAGGCTTTTTGGGCTGCAGCCCTACAGAGGGCCCCCAACCGAAATCACTACAGAAAACAGTTTCTTGTCAAAATGGCAATTAGTTGAGTAATTAGGTAGGTTAAGCAGTATTAGCCCAGGGCCACACAAATTCAAGATCCGCATGCTACAAATATCTCCTAATTAAGACAGGACAACGTCTGTCGGGTCAGCTAGTCGGTATAAAAAAAACATAAGATATATAGATAGATTTAAATAATTTATCAACTTCCATTAAGTTTGTACCAATGCAAAACCACATCCTGTATATACTTTAAATGATTCAGCCAATTACTAACCTTCTTACTTCTCTTCCTCATATGTTTCACATCATCAGTATAATCATCATTGCTCAACATCACCAGGGGTACATCATCAAAATCATCACCATACTGAATGTTATCTTCACAATCATCCAAGTTAAATGTATTAAAGTTATAAGTTTCGGTTTGGGATATTGTCAAATTACCCGATGGTTTGTTTATGAAAACAAATGATTTTGAATCCTGGAATGAGTTATACATCTATATCTATACATCTATATATATACATCTATACAGATAAATAAAATTGAAGTGTCTGTTTGTAATTCCCAAATAACAGCTTTTCACTAAATGCATATGAAAGTATACACGCTACTGACACTAAAAAATCAAGTTTAAGAATTTTTCTCTGTCTGTCTGTCTGTTTGTTCCGGGTAATCTCCGAAACGGCTGGACGGATTTTAACGGGACTTTCACTGGTAGGTAGCTTATGTTTCAAGGAGTAACTTAGGCTACTTTTATTTATTAAAAATATTAGGGTTCCGCGACAATAAGGATGAAACTAAATCTACGCGGGTGAAACGGCGGGGCACAGCTAGTATAAATTATATATTTAAAATGTTGTTCAATTATTCTAAATATAAGATTTGCAAAAATCATGAAATAAAAGCATATTGAGAACTTTTATGAATAGACATAATCTGGGCACTTGAAAATATAAAAATTTGCGATAATATCAAAAAACTCACGACATCCATAAGCTGACTCAACATCTCATTGGTTTCCTGACACTGTTGGATAAATCTTTGGAATTTCTTCATCATCCAACCGCAATACAAACACATATTTATATCCCAATGCGAGTTTGGTATCTGTGAAATCAAATTCAAATGAGAGTAAAGTTTAACTCAAAAATACGTCTAGTGATATTAAATTATGCATTAATATGACTTTTATCAATTTAAATTGAAAAACAAAAAGCTAAAAAAAATAAAAATATGTCTAACCTTTGAAACGAAACTTCGATAAAGATTTATTTCCTTCGTAGACATTGCATATACGTCTTTTGATGTTTGTAGACATAAACGACAAGTGCTCTTCATATTGAATGCATCAAAGTAATTGCATTCAGTCATTATTTTCGTGAAAATACTATAATATCATGTCAAAACAAAACAATGCCAGCAAAGTCAATAAACAAGAACATACTATAAGAATTAATGACCATAGAGTACCTAAAGAAAACTACAGATTGATTAGAAAATACCATAGACAAAGAAAAACATTCGCTTACTCAATAGATAGAATCATTCAAGTAGAAGATTTAGAACCATATTTATGCTTTTCAGACCAATCTCTATTGAGATATTTCAACACTACATATGATAAAAAGAGAAAGACAGACGTAAATAGGTCACGTATTTGTCTGTGTCCGTATAGCTAGCGTACACATGGTGGAATCCAGGGTCGGGAGTAGCCTCAAAAAATAGTGCCTAAATAGTGCTTAATTAGTGCCATATTTAAAAAAATAGTGCCACAATATTTAGGGAAATATAGGGCTTTCTTTTTGGTACGCTAGCTTGACGTCAAGCTAGCGTACACATCCTAGATCTCAATAACGGCTTGCACTAGGATGATGCTTTTACTGCCAAAAAATAGTGCCTAAATAGTGCCTCCGGAATGCAAAATTTCTGAATGATTGCTGCACGGAGAGCTTCACAAATAGGTCAGCAACTCAAATGACATTCGTCCCATCGTCAAGCTAGCGTACACACGCTGTTCATAGGGAAAGGCGATGGCACTAATTATGAGGAGTATACCAAAAAATAGTGCCTGAAATAGTGCCCCCAGATCTGCAAAAATATACTGGAAATTCGCAGAGGAACCGTTTCAAAAATCTATGTAAACTTCTACATACAAAATGACTTTTGTACAGTCGCGCACAGCAAAAAAACATTTTTAATTTACAGAGGTGATACTTTGATCAAACTGTATTTTTATCATCATTGTATTTATTAGTGTACAGTAATAATAATAATAATAAAAACTCACCTACCTCATCTTACAAAAAGCCGTGATACTAAATACATACTGAATCACAGCAAATTGACCTCTCACTACACGTGCTCACCACACACAATACTATTAGTGATACTCACTTGGCCCGTGAATATATAAAAAAACCATGAAAAAGTAAATGAATGAAAACTTAAAAAAAAATATATGTGCAAATTTAGATTTTCGCGAAAACTTGTAGAAGTACCAAAATTTTCTTATTTCTAAAACTACAAGTTTTTGAATTTTCTAGAATATTTCCTTTATTTTTGCTCAAAGACCTAATTCAAACAAGGTTCCGAATGAAATTTACAAAAAATAAAAGTATGTTTTATAATTGTTTGCATTTTTACTCTTAAATATCATGAATGGACCCACATTGGGTTAATAGCAGTGGGACCACGATTAATACCTCAAAATTACTAATATTTTGTAATATTCATTAATAATTTATTAATTCGGGAAATTTAATATAATCCATCATAATGTCCGCTTTGTCGTCATATTTTTGTCGGGTACCACTGTGAAACTTATGGTTTTTTTTTGTAATTTCTCACATACCTAGTAGCTGATGATATATGTCACATTATCGATTACCTTCCTCTCTGTGACGTATTACCAATATATTTTTCACTTCTTGACTTGCCAGTACCTTCACTATGGTAGAAGTTTACATAGATTTTTGAAACGGTTCCTCTGCGAATTTCCAGTATATTTTTGAAGATCTGGAGGCACTATTTCAGGCACTATTTTTTGGTATACTCCTCATAATTAGTGCCATCGCCTTTCCCTATGAACAGCGTGTGTACGCTAGCTTGACGATGGGACGAATGTCATTTGAGTTGCTTGCCTATTTGTGAAGCTCTCCGTGCAGCAATTATTCTGAAATTTTGCATTCCGGAGGCACTATTTAGGCACTATTTTTTGGCAGTAAAAGCATCATCCTAGTGCAAGACGTTATCGAGATCTAGGATGTGTACGCTAGCTTGACGTCAAGCTAGCGTACCAAAAAGAAAGCCCTATATTTTCCTAAATATTGTGGCACTATTTTTTTAAATATGGCACTAATTAGGCACTATTTAGGCACTATTTTTTAAGACTACTCCCGACCCTGGATTCCACCATGGGTACGCTAGCTATACGGACACATTTGTCTCAAATCACTGCTGACAGCTGTTTGTTTGTGTATCCTGCTGGCGAGCGGTGCATTATCAGTAAATTAACGGAATAATTTATTTCTTCAAGGATTACGTGTATAGGTGCCGCCACGAGCTATGAGCGCTGAATATTATTTATCATGTATAATTCGTAGAAGAACTAACATGCGCATTCATCCCCATAATTATTGCTGAGCGCTCTAAGCTCTTGGTGGCATCTGTGTAGAATAAATAAATAAAATGATGAAAGTTGTATCGTAATATTATTTTTATTTTCAACGAATTTGTGATATATAACATATGCTTTCTTGTGAGTTTGTCGTAATAAAATAGTTAAAAGAAATACGTCAAATTATAGCAAGTTTTCTAAAATATATTCATCACATAAATATTATTATGTATATAGTAGATATTCATTCAAACTAAAAAATAAACGATGCATTATTTTTTTTTATTAATGATCGGTAACCATCGTGATACTAAAACATAGTAATTAATTTAATAAAATGATGACAGGGTTTGATGTAAGCATTTTTTTTATCGAATTTGTTTTTAGATGAAGTCACGGGCAGAAATAGTAAAATAATTAAAATGACAAAGTTTTTCTTTAACTTACAAACAACACATAATTTAAGTACACGTAAATCTAAGGCGTTATAGCCGTTTCCAAGATACGCAACATATTAACATAATACAAGTATCGCTCATTTCTTTAAATAGGTATACAAATCACAATGTTCTTAGACAAAAGCAGCGATTTTAACTAATACAGTGACATTTCTGTAAAAAGTATTAAATAGAGCAGAAATATTTAAACTCAGCCCAAACTTTTTTCATAGCACAGAAAAAAAAGCATCCCTTCACTGAGTATATCACGCCTGTATGATATGATAGATAAATAATAATTTACAATAACTAATTAAGCAATATTCACAGATATATTAAACAAAATAAAAACCTTTTAATATTATTGTGATGACAAATTATTATGCATAAAATTGCATTAACGAGTTTTTCGAAAAAACTATTATCTGTTTAATAATTACCTACCAATAAATGTATAAAAAAAATTTCTTTGTGAGTTTTCTATCCATTTGTATGAAAAATATTATGTATACTTTATAACTAGGCCTAAACAAAGTAACATTATTATCACGCTTCGCTAATAGAAACGATACAAAATGTGTCAAATGATGACATATGTCACGTGGCTGATTTATGCCATTTCCATACATTTTGTATCGCTTCTATTAACGCAAGCAAGCAAGAGAATGTTACGTTGCTAGGCCTACAGTACTTTAACAATTTGTTATAGCTAAATTCAGTTGATGCAACCCAGGCCAAGGGTGGGCAACATTTATAAAATACCTCTTATTTAACTACTGAACACTAAACAGTGGCGTAGCTAGATGATCATAGGCCCCGATGCATAAATAATAAAGTAGGCCTCCGCCCCCTCTTTCCGTATAACTTGTTTCGAGTTGTTGTAACGAGTTTCGACTGATAACTTTGCCGCATATTTTGAACTAGCTGTGCTCCGCGTTTCACCCGCGTAGAATTATTTTCATCCTTATTGTCGCGGAACCCTAATATTTTTAATAAATAAAAGTAGCCTAAGTTACTCCTTGAAACATCAGGTACCTGCCAGTGAAAGTTCCGTTAAAATCTGTCCAGCCGTTTCAGAGATTACCCGGAACAAAAAGACAGAGAAAGAAACTAAAACTTGTTTTTTTAGTGTCAGTAGCGTGTATACTTTCATATGCATTTAGTAAAAAGCTGTAATTTTAGAATTACAAACAGACACTTCAATTTATCTGTATAGATTTAGGCAGCTTCTCACTCGTCTCAGGGCCCAGTTAATCATACGAGAGTTACGCCACTGCCATTGGTCCTCAAACAGGCTTAGCTAAACTTTCAATACTACTAATTTTAAAATTCGCATCTTCCCCCTGCTTCACACCCTTGACCCCCCTCTTCCTAGCCTTGCTACACACGTGCCTTAAAAACTGATACGACCTCTTAAAACTAACGTTACAATTACTGCATTTGTATTTACGTATATTATAATGATTCTCCTGTATATGTTTTTTTAAATTTCTTTTTACATACTGCTTACCGCATATCTTGCAGGGTACTAATATTTTTTGTTTACCTATCGGGTATTGTTCTTCTATATCTTCCACCGCATTGAACGGTGTTTCCACCTTCATATCCTCGGTAGCGAACACAGATGTCATGAGAAACGTGCTAGCACCAACCATTTTAATCTTGAGTAGTTTTGTTGAGTTCAAAACAGTTTCTAACCAGATATCGTTGATGTTCTTAGCCTCGTAGACAGGTATCCGACGGCACTTCAAGTTGTAATGTTCTCTGCGTTGGTGACATTTGAGCTGGAAGCCTTCGGTGAAGAGTCTGCAGCATGCGGCACACTGGTGACGTTTCAAATGGTTCGGTACTCTGAGGCTGGAATTAAAGTAGTATTTTTCAATTAAAATTTGCCCTGCTCACTAAATGAAACCCATACCATTATCTACATATATATCTATACAGATAAATAAAATTGAAGTGTCTGTTTGTAATTCCAAAGTAACAGCTTTTAACTAAATGTATATGAAAGTATACATGCTACTGACACTGATAAACCAAGCTTTAAATTTTTTCTCAGTCTGTCTGTTTCATCCTTATAGTCGCGAAACCCTAATATTTTTAAGAAGTAAAAGTAGCTTAAGTTACTCCTTGAAACATCAGCTACCTGCCAGTGAAAGTCCCGTTAAAATTGGTCCAGCCGTTTCGGAGATTACCCGGAATAAAGACAGACAGATAGATAGACAGACCGACAGAGAATTTTTTTATAACTTGGGTTTTTAGCTTCTAACCTGGTATCTCCGTGTATGTTGTAGTGCCGGATCAAGTTCCCTTTATTTTCAAACTTCAGTTTACACCATTCACAAGTCAACGTTTGAAATCTATTGTCACCATTGCAGAACCACACATGCTTCACTAGAGCTGCCTTTATTTTATACTTTTTATTGCAATAATTGCAAACAAAGTATTTATTGAAACTACTCGTCTCGTCTAGAGGTATATTGTAGGTGGTTTTTTTGTTCATCTTCTTTCGTTTCGTCTTCATTGTAAATTCTCGTCTTAAATGCAAATTGTGATGTTTTATCTCCTAATTATATGGTGTGTTTATGGGTTTAGATTCATGATTATTTTAAAGTACGCCCTGCCATGCATATAAGTATAATAAAACATGGCAGTCTTGGCATTTCTAGCCACACACGTAATCATAAAACAATATAATTTTGTTTTGTTGTTTACGAATCTAAATCCAATCTACCGAAATAAATAAATAGAATACACAGACAGCTGTTCGATGTCACGTCACGTCATACAAGCAATGTCATTTCAAAACCATAGAGGCTTAATTTTTGTATACCTATGTGCTAAGAGTACTTAGCATTTTGATGACCGATACGTTTCGATATTTATCAGGATATACAATGGCGTTTAAATACGTGATGTATGTAAACATACATAAAATCACTACGTTGTATCCATGTTTAGTAGAACGTACTGTATTCATGATAAGTTACGCATAACAATATATTTTTGGGGTCCGGATACTCATCAGCTTTTCAAAGAGCTTGCACGTCGTCTGGTAGAAGCCTCTCGTGACAAGAGAGCTGGGGCTTTTCTCGCCCAGAGAATCAGCATTGCTATTCAACGTGGCAATGCTGCCAGCCTTCTTGGCACGATCCCGAGAGACACCGACTTGGGACAAGTTTTCTACCTTTAATTAGTTTTAAGTACTGTTCCTTGTATATATAATTAAGTTTTATTGAATAAAATGTGTCAATGTCATCGATGACAGCTTACCGAAATCTAAAAAAAAACTGGGTTAAAATTTGTGATTGGCGATAAAAAAATAAAATGAAATGAAAGGAAATGTCAACTTGCATTGAAAAATGGTTTGATTTTAATTAACTTACAGTTATTATAATTAGGTATAGTGTTTTGTGAGTGTCGTATAAGGACGAAGAATCTATAAAAATGGGCAAAAACAAAATGATAGCAAAAAGCTGTCCAAAATGTGAGATGCAAGTGAGTTTTGATAATTTTATTTCAAATGCACTATTATTGATTTATTGGGTTTATTAGTCCTTCAACTGATCGAGTACTATCTCTGTTATTTTTTTATAAATAGCATGCATGGCTGATCTTTTGTATGGTAATTTTATTATGGGCTAGAACTATTCATGCAATTCAAGTTCGAATCCCCGCAGGGGCTGTACCAATTAGGTTTTCTATAATATTATTTATAAGAAGTGATTTCACAGCACTTTACGGTGAAGGGAAACATTGTTAACTTATTGCTACAGCAATCTCTACCAGACAACCTTAGTGTACTTGGAAAAAGCGATACCTTATAAGCATTTAGTAAAATTTTGTATATTTACAAACAGCTGTGCCCTGCGGTTTCACCCGCGTAGATTTAGTTTCATCCTTATTGTCGCGGAACCGTCATATTTTTAATAAATAAAGATAACCTAAGTTACTCCTTGAAACATCAGCTACCTGCCAGTGAAAGTCCCGTTAAAATCCGTCCAGCCGTTTCAGAGATTACTGGGAACAAACAGACAGACAGACAGAGAAAAATTTTAAAGCTTGGTTTTTTAGTGTCAGTAGCGTGTATACTTTCATATGCATTTAGTGGAAAGCTGTTATTTTAGAATAACAAACAAACACTCCAATTATGTTTTCGTATAGATTTAGATTTTCATAAAACTAAAAACTAAGGAATTGATAGTTTAGTGAACTTACATTGCCTGTGCCATTTAAATTTATTTAAAAATCGTGACATTGCAACGCTGACACATTGCTGCATTTCAACCTCATTCGCATTTCTTCCCAGGTGGCAGTAGCATCAAAGTCATGTAAATGCGGTCACACATTCTTCGCCGCTCGTCGCGGTGCCGACCACCTGCCTGCTGTGGAGGACACCAAGCGTCGCACTGGGAGGGTGCGGAGGTCACAACCACAGTTCTACGATGCTCAGCATTATCAGAAACAGATTAAGAGACGGGTATGACTTTATTGAGAAAATATAATAATTATAAACCATAGATAATAAACCAGGCGCAGATCCAGCCTTGGCGCCAGGAGGGGGTCACATAGTTGTTCATTCCCAAATGTTTGCCATCATATGTTAAATTAATTAAATAAAATCTGTATTCATACATACATATGCTCACGCCTGTATTCCCCGAAGGGGTAGGCAGAGGTGTTGTAATTTTCAACACCCACATTTCACCGAATATGATTAAGTGCCAACACGACAGAGGGTGAGTCTACCGTCTCGCCACTATATGTACGTGTTTGAATTATTCCTCAGACATGCAGGTTTCCTCACGATGTTTTCCTTCACCATAAACCGCACGTGGTGTGAAATCACTGTACTTAAGATTTTAGAAAATCTCATTGGTACAGGCACCGCTGGGATTCCAACTTGCGTCGCTTGCATCGCAGGCGACTGCTCTAACCCCGAGGCCACTACGGCTAAATCTCTAAAATCTGTATGGTGACAAATATATAAATAAATTCATTATGTTCAGTTAGTGGTCCACCTAAGTCCTGGAACCAGCTCAGGGGGGGGGCATGACCTCATGACCCCCCCCTGGATCCGCCGTTGTAATAAACTATTATTTACATATATTAAAACTATGCTGGGTTTAGTCCAACAACAAGGAGTAACATTGTTTTATCTGTTACAGTCTCCGAAGAAGAGGTCCAGGTCTATGGAGGACGAATATAAAGGAAAAGACAAGAATGATAGTGGTAAGTACCTCCCACAAGAATTCTTTCAATTTCTGAGTCCCTAGTGCGAGTTTTCTTAAAATCGCCGTCACAAGTGATCGCGTCGACGTAAACGCAGATTAGTATGGGCTCACAATAGTGTCATGTTCAGGCCGACAGAGGCGCTGTTCCGATCCTATACACATCTGCGTTTACGTCGACGATGGTATGGTATAGGTCTGGTCCGCGGTCGAAGGCGGCGCGGGTCGGGGCGCTCGCCCCCCGCGCGGGACGCCGCCCCGCGCCTGCGCCCCGCTCAGCTGGCGCGCGCCGCGCTCATACTCACCGAGATCAACAGGAAGATGGCCGCCGTCACGTGGCAACCCACGCAAGGTATGACTACACTACTCATCTTCACTTCTTGATCATAACTTCACACACTCGCTAATCAAATATACACACATATTTACACACACACACGCTAATCAAATTTATACACACACACGGTCAAATCAAATAGAGGTACACACATATTTAGACACACACAAATTAAATATACACACATATTTACACACGCACAAATCAAAAATACACTCATATTTACACACACACACACACGCTAATCAAATATACACACATTTACACACACACACTCACACACCCAAATCACATGTACACATATATTAACATACGCACGCGCTAATCAAATATATACACACACACACACACGCTCAAATCAAATATAGCTTAGCTACACACATTTACACACCCACACACACGCTAATCAAATATACACACATATTCACACACACGCGCGCAAATCAAATGTACACAAACACACGCAAATCAAATGTATACACACACGCAAATCAAATATACACACATAATTACACACACACGCAAATTAAATGTACACACATATTTAAACACATACACACGCTTATCAAATAAATACACATATTTACACACACACACACACACGAACAAATCAAATGTACACACACATATTTAATTAAATATATAAACGCTAATCAATATCTTTAAGATTGAAAACCCTCATCTGATGTTACAAAGAGTAACATAACCTAATTTTGTTGACAAAAAATTCACAAAATTTAGATAATTATGTTAAAAATTGTATTAATAAGGTTTCACAGAATTTAGGTACCCATAAAATTAAGTTATACCTGGGTGTTGTTGTTAGGGGCTGCTCGTTAAAGATAAGATTAAGCATTCAGAAAGTTACATTTTAAACATAAAACTATTTTATTTCGCAGGTACAAGTAACACTACGCAGCCGGGCTGAAATTATTGCAAATTATTCATTAATTAATTCGATTGCTATAAATGTACGTTTTAATCCAATTTAATTCGATCAATGACGAAGTCTGCCAATTTATTGTTAAAAACTAGCCTGTCTGTCTAAAAAATGCGGGACGAGTCGCGGTAAAATAGTAGTATTTTATATATTAAGTTTTATTCCTATGATATTTTGTAAATATATAACTAATAATGTGATGTGATAAGATTTATTGTAAGTTAATTAAATGATTAAAATTTTCAACTTTATATTTACTGCATCACCTTACGAACCCACCACTACGACGAAGCGGTAGTTCCCACTCGTTAGCACTATGTGAAAAATGAAAATGAAAAATATTTATTCAGTTTAGGCCCTGGTAAGGCACTTATGAAAGTCAAGAATTTACCACCGGTTCGGAAACTAGCCTTCTGAGAAGAACCGGCAAGAAACTCAGGCAGGCATCATGTACATATCATCGAAACAATATAAATCATATGATGTGATGTGAGCGGAAGTGTCGGTAGAGGGCGTCCAAGGAACTACTACTATGACCAAATTAATAGTATTTGTCAGAATGGTCAAATTCGGAGCCCTCGTAACAGCAGGAAGTGTATGAAGAGATGCATGAATGTGGATGAAGCGAAAGAAGTATGTTAACGCGCACAAGGAGCGCGTTATGCGTGTGCAGGCGCTCACGCACACACCACGGCGAGGACCCCCCCCGCCTCCCGCCGCTGCACCGGTCGCGGCCCCGCCGCCGACCGAATCCACTTGGCTCTAAGACTTGCCCGAAGACAATCGTTTGCTTGTACATTATTTATTACATTAAACTATTTTACGTATGCATACCTACTGACGTATTATTTAAACACTGGGACACGCTCGAGGGAGGACCTTTCTTGAATTTCACCAACAAAGTATGTAAGGATCGTAGCATGTGGCGAACGGTGGTCTGCGCCTACCATGGGATACAGGCGTGGGCATATGTATGTACTAGCTGTGTCGCGGAAACCTAATATTATTAATAAATAAAAGGTAGCCTCAGGATCTAAAGATTGTCTGTGCCAAATTTCATCAAAATCGGTTGAAAGGTTTAAGCGGGAAAGCGTAACAGACAGACAGACAGAGTTACTTTCGCATTTATAATATTAGCAGGGATGCGTGTTAATGTTACATAGAGTATATAAAACAGAACGAATAGTGGTGTTTATGTTTATCTGTGGATATGCCATTGGAAGTCTGCGGTGTCAATGTCAAATGTCAGTTGGTCGTTATAGAGCAGTAGTATCTCTACAATTTAAGAAATATTTTTTATCGACATGTGTGCATTGCAACTGTGTCCATGGGCTTACATTGCTCAAAGGATTTATTTTGTGTTATTTTTAATATGTATAATATTTTTGTAAAGAGTAATGACTGAGTTTCTTGCCAGGTTGTTCTCAGTAAAAGCAACCTTCCGAACCTGGCGGTAGCATGTATAATCCTGTAAATTGTGTCATTCTGACGATTTGAAAGTGCTTTGTAAAAGTCTAGTCGAATAAAGATATTTATGGCTTAAAAAAAATATCTTTCTGGAACTCCGACTTACGTGTTCAAAGTACTTGTATACTATAATATTGTACTACAATAAACGTTCTACAAGTTTACACCACACCTACTCGCTTGCTCTGAAAAACTAAGTTTCGCCGAATATAAGTACTTACTTTCATATGCATTTAGTGAAAAGCTGTTATTTTGCAGTTACAAACAGACACTTCAATTTTATTTATCTGTATAAATTATACATGCTACCGCCAGGTTCGGAAGGTTGCTTTTACTGAGCAGTTTGTTACATAGAGTATACAAAACATGAGGAATAGTTATGTTTATCTGTGGATATGCCTTTGGAACTCTGTGGATCAATGTCAATTTATCGATATAGAGTATTAGTGTCTGTGGAAACACTCTACAATTTAAGAAATATTGTCTACCTTTGGATTCAAATCATTACGAGGGATTTTCGCACATGTCAAGGGCCGTGACCGTTACGACACTTACGACTGTGCGTGCAATACCTTACGCAACTCACGTGTTCAAGTACTTGTATACTATAATATTGTACGTATATATATGTATAAACGTTCTACAAGTTGATCCGTCTCTTCATTTCTCAGTTAACACTATTAACGACTGCGATATTTTTGTATTTATATATTCTTTACCGCTTGTTAATAGTCTGTCTTTAACACTTAACGATTGGGAACGATTCATACATAACCCATACACAGTGGCGTGCATTGCATATAGGCAGGTAAGCAGAAGTTACAATTTGTGATCACTCAATACACTCGTGTCCTGTGTGTGTTTTTATGTTCGTATGTGTATCTTTACCAAAACATACGTACCTACGCCGCGTCACATAGGTTTGTACTTAACCTGCCTACCTACCTACTTATTGTTTATGCCTACCCCTCTGAAAATCCAATGCACGCCCCTGCCCGTACATACAAACCTCTCGTTTTAATCTTTTCTTATATATAAAAATTAATCCCCGTTTCCCTTAGTCACGCCATCACGCGTAAACGGCTGGATGGATTTTAACGGGACTTTCACTGGCAGATAACTGATGTTTCCGGGAGTGTTGAAGGCTATTATTTTTTAAAAAAAAAGCATGAAATTAATCTATGCGGGTGAAACCGCGGGGCACAGCTAGTATTAGTATAGATTAGTGAGGAATATAATTAAAAATATTGAAAAACATGTGTAATATATTTTATTCATAATTATACAAAAAATACAATTTTCGATTTCAAACACTATATTCTTGAATAAAATATTGGTAATAAAATATCGTTTAATTATTAAACTAATTCAATAACAATATTACGTATCTATACATATAAATAAAATTGAAGTGTCTGTTTGTAATTCCAAAATAACAGCTTTTCACTAAATGCATATGAAAGTATACACGCTACTATCACATAAAAACCAAGTTTTAAAATTTTCTCTGTCTGTCTGTCTGTTTGTACCGGGTAATCTCTGAAACGGCTGCACAAATTTTAACGAGACTTTCACTGGAAGATAGCTGATGTTTCAAGGAGTAACTTAGGCTACTTTTATTTATTAAAAATATTAGGGTTCCGCGACTATAAGGAAGAAACTAAATCTACGCGGGTGAAACCGGGGCACAGCTAGTCTATACATATAAATAAAATTGAAGTGTCTGTAGGGGTACACAAAGTGACATTATCCCCACGCTTCGCTAGTAGAAACGATACAAAATATACGGGAATGACATATGTCACGTGACTGACTTATGTCATTTCCAAATTTTTTTTTAAAGAGTAATTGCTGAGTCCTCGCCGGGTTGTTCTCAACAAAAGCAACCTTCCGAACCCGGTGGTAACATTTATAATCCTGTATAATGTATTTGTTGTCCTTCTGACGATTTGACAGTACTTTGTAAGAAATCTAATTAAATAAAGATATTTTGTATTGAATTGAATATGGGAATGACATGTCACGTGACTGGTTTATGTCATTCTCGTACATTATGTATCGTTTCTATTTGACTCTTATTTGATACTAACCGTGCCCCGCGGTTTTTTTCCGTGTAAAGTTAGTTTTTATTAAATAAAAGTAACCTAAGTTACTCTTTGTAAAATTATCTTTCTGCCAGTGGAAGTCCCGTTAAAAACGGTCCAGCCGAAGTAACAGACAGACAGATAAATTTTAATAAAATTGTTTTTTTTTAGTGTCAGTAGCGTGTATACTTTCATATGCATTTAGTGAAAAGCTGTTATTTTGGAATTACAAACAGACACTTCAATTTTATTTATCTGTATAGATATGTTTCGACAACCTTACATTTTACTAGCTGGCAATAATCTCATCGCTTCCCTATAGCCAGTGTCGGCTGCTCCATGTACCGTTGAGAAATGGGTAGGGTTGGTCGCTTCCCCTGCAAATAACACGCGTGGCAACCCTGACGAGTCTGTCAACGGAGTAGCGAGGTCAACCCTAGCTGTTGGGTGGTTGGGCATGTTGATATTGTCGTAGGTATAACTGCCGCGGGTGAACGGGTTCGAATACCAGTTGGACCTGCGAACAAATCAGAATATTTTGGGACGGTATAAAGTAAATAATTAAAATTATATTTATACGACAAACGAACTATTTGAACACTAAGGACGGGACGCGCGGGAACTTGGCCATTTTTCAAAACCAAATCCGCCATTTTTTTCTCAACATTAACGCCTTCGCGCGACAATATTCAAATTCTCATACGTCAACGTCAGATGTCACGCTGACGGCATATCCGTCCCACAGACAAACGATATTACATTCAACAAATAATCCACAGATTTAATATGACCGTGGACAAGGATAGCTGTGTTGCTGTGTGCTTTTAACAAAGTACTTTCAAATCGTCAGAATGCCATAATTACACAGTATTATACATGCTACCGCCAGGTTCGGAAGGTTGCTTTTACTGAGAACAACCTGGCAAGAAACTCAGTGATTACCCGGACCAAACAGACAGACAGAGAAAAATGTTAATAATAGGTTTTTTATGTATGTATGTACCTTATATACTTTCATATGCATTTAGTGAAAAGCTATTGATTAGGAATTACAAACAGACACTTCAATTTTTATTTATCTTTATAGATATCTGTGAACAAACATACATCTATACATCTATTCTATACAGATAAATAAAATTGAAGTGTCTGTTTGTAATTCCAAAATAACAGCTTTTCACTAAATGCATATGAAAGTATACACGCTGCTGACACTAAAAAACCAAGTTTTAAAATTTTTCTCTGTCTGTCTGTCTGTTTGTTCCGGGTAATCTCTGAAACGGCTGGACCGATTTTAACGGGACTTTCACTGGCAGGTAGCTGATGTTTCAAGGAGTAACTTAACTACTTTTATTTATTAAAAATATTAGGGCTCCGCGACAATAAGGAGGAAACTAATTCTATACCTTACCTTATCATACCAGTAGGCTCCGGAATCGTAGTGTTAGCACCCATGAATCTCCTCAGTACTTCCATAGATTTCCTCTTCACCACATCTTCTGGAAGCGTTTCTACCTATAAGTTCAGACAAAACATTAACTCTTATCGAGAAGTAACCTGCTACGCAAGCGACGCAAGTACCGATCCCAGCGGAGCAACCAATGAGTTTATCTAAAAACTTATGTGCAGTGATTTCACACCACGTGCTTTACGGTGAAGGAAAACATCGTGAGGAAACCTGCATATGTCTGAGAAGTAATTCAAACACGTATGTATAGTGGCTGAGACGGCGATAGACTCACCATCTGTCACGTTGGCACTTAATCATCTTGTGTTAAAAGTGTGTGTTGTTATTACAACACTAACTGGATAAATTAGAACTAGCGGGTAACTACCCAATAGCAGTTAGAGTTGCCAACTTTTTTAACAATAAATAAAGTATATTCAGAGCAGCGAAGAATATTAAACAGTATTTTAGAAAAAATAACAGTATTGTATTTATTTATTGTTTTAAATACATATTTTATATACTTCTCGCGCAACATGTTAATTTAAAAAACTTCATACGAAAACAGTATCATTGTACAACATTAAAAAAGTATAATTGAGTGGAAAACAGTATAGTTGGCAACCCTAATAGCAGTGGGCCCAAGGTTAATACGTCGAAGTTTAATTATAATCCATTCAGTAGTTATGCGTGGAAGAGTAACAAACGTAAATACACACAAACTTTCTCGTATATAATACTATCTGTGCCCCGCGGTTGCACCCGCGTAGATTTAGTTTCATGCTTATGGTCGCGGAGACCTAATATTTAAAAAAAAAGGTAGCCTATGTCCTTTCTCAGGGTCTAAAGATTGTCTGTGCCAAATTTCATCAAAATCGGTTGAGAGGTTTAAGCGGGAAAGCGTAACAGACAGACAGAGTTACTTTCGCATTATATTAGTAGGGATAGGGATTAGTATAATTCGAACTTAAATACTGACCAATTTAGCATTCTCCCCACTTGTCCATAGAGTAAGACAAGTACCAGAGCCTAAAGGCGTACTGGCACCAAACATTTCTGTGGTCCAATTGTCTATGGTACTAGCTTTTTTTCTCTCCCTCCCATTCCATACAAAACCAAAGAATGTAGAGTCTTTAGGCCACCATGCTTGCGGAAATGATAGGATGATTTTGTCCATGAGCCCGATGGATATGTTGTCTATGGCGTTCGACTTGTATCTGGGTAGAGGCGGGGAGAATAGTGATTTGTGACTGAAAGTAATGGTTTATCTGTGAATTGGTGAAAACCCAGCATGCTTGTTACATTTTATTGTTATTGCATTGGTACCTTACGGGTGTTCCTTTGAGAACAATTTGACATACGACCATCTATACAGATAAATACAATTGAAGTGTCTGTTTGTAACTGCAAAATAACAGTTTTATACTCAATGCATATGTAAGTATACACGGTACTGACATAGAAAAACCAATTTATAAAAATGTTCTCTGTCTGTCCGTCTGTTTGTTCCGGGTAATCTCAGAAACGGCTGGACCGATTTTGACGGGACTTTCACTGACGGATAGCTAATGTTTCAAAGAGTAACTTAGATTTTTTTAAAACATTAGGGATCCGCGGGCAACCATGCAATTAAAATCTACGTGGGTGAAAACGGGGGGCACAGCTAGTACATAATATAACTGCACCTAAGTGACCATTTTGGCATGTCGGTGGTGAATCATATTCGGATCACATTATGATTCTCCCAAAGTGGCTTTTTTACGCTTAAAAATGTCTACATAACATGTAAATGACGTATACGCTATCGACTACGTAATGACACCCCTTAGTGACGTTATTTCACCCCTTTAAAACCCCAGGGAACTTACCACCTGAGCCGCATCCCCTATGGTCCATATAGTTATCGTATTATTAGACCCCGTGGGGACGCTGGGCCCGTCAATCGCGGTCATCCACTTATCTTCAATGGGCACGCTTTGCCTATCCTCCCCTTTCCAGATAAAACAAAATCCCGCATGGTCACTGGGCCACCATGGAGCTTTGAACGACAGTATTATTTTCACAACTACCCCCATTGATATGTTGTCTATGGCGGATGTTTTGACAGCTGTCAAACGCGGGGAAAATAGAGCGGTGTGTCTGCAAGAGACATGTGCGGTCATTCTAAATTTTAGGTTATAAATATATATCTTTAATCTACAAATGATGACTGCCTCAATTGTCTACTGGTCCAATGTGAAAAAAAGTTTTTCGAAAATCGGATCTAATCCTCAATGAATAATAATGATCTCCTACCGAACATCGGTCACGGCGGCTAATCTCCACGGGAATTAGCCATCTGCGCAGGAGATACTATAGTGCAGGCGTGTGTGCAAACACAGGTGCACAGTTTATGGTCTCACTCTCATAGTGGGATGGGAGGCAAACAAACACAGGTGCACTGTTTATGGTCTCACTCTCATAGTGGGATGGGAGGCAATCAAACACAGGTGCACTGTTTATGGTCACACTCTCATAGTGGGATGGGAGGCAATCAAACACGGGTGCACTGTTTATGGTCTCACTCTCTTAGGGGAATGGGAGGCAATCAAACACAGGTGCACTGTTTATGGTCTCACTCTCATAGTGGGATGGGAGGCAATCCCACACGACCGGAGAGAGATCACGCGTAGGACCAACGGTGCAACGTGTTTTCTGAAGCACGAACGGGTTAACGTGCTCTAAGACTAAAACCGCAGTATAAATATACGCCTAATAAGCAGTAAGGAACCTAATTATATTTTTTGTAATAAGATCGCTTTCTCTATTGAGTGTGAGGGTTGCCAATCTTAAAGATTTAAAAATTTACTGTTTTATTTACTGTCAAAATAATGTAATTTGTCGTATTGAAAAGAGTATACGCGATCGTATGTTTAGATCCCGCCACGAATTGAGCGAGTAACCTTGAATGAGCGAGCAGTAGTATTTTTTAACCGACTTCAAAAAAAGGAGGAGGAATGCCTATATGAGTTAGGATTGGTGTAGGTGCACTTTGCCAAAAATCACTGAAAATCACAAAAAAAACGACCACGGTCGTTATGTGGAACGACTAAAGGAGCATTTTGATCATTGTGGGGCTTAGTGGAAAGCACCCTTAGTCGCTCCACATAACGACCGCGGTCGTTGTGGTCGCGGCGAAAACGTAATTTATGACGTCATGACTTACGCTCACGTGAAGCTCACGACGACCCATATCATCTGTGCCGTGACGTCACCCACGCCCTGGTTTTAAGGGAAGACCAGCGCTGGCTTGTGGCCAGCATTATGGCATTTGACACTTTAACCTTTTTTTGCTATTCAACACTAGCTGTGCCCCGCGGTTTCAACCGCGTAGATTTAGTGCCATGCTTAATTTTCACCCAAATATTTTTTATAAATAAATTATGCATGCAAAGTCTCAGCCCGATCGGTTTAAAATTGACAAAGTTTCATACAAACTTTCATCCCCTATTTAACCCCTTGGGGGTAGAATTAATCAAAATTCTTAGCGGATACCTACGTCATAGCATCTATACCTGCGTGCCAAATGTCAGCCCGATCAGTGACAGTGCGTTGATAGATCACTATGTCAGTCAGTCAGTCATTTTTGAGTTATATATATTTTAGTTATATATTATTTATTGATATGTATTTTTATAACTGTACCCCTTAAGACACAAATATTATATTATATTTTAAAGGAGGGACGGAGGGTCTGCTGGCAGTGGTCGGTAGCTTTGAGCACCGAGCCGCGGGCCCGTGGAGCACAGCGAGGTCTCCAAGGGCGGCATACAACAGCCCCGGGGATGTGCCCCGGCCAAGTGACGAGGGACACCGGTGCGATGATGATTTATATTGTTTGTGAATAATTTATGATGTTTTTTTTGGAATTATTATTATTTTACTGTGTAATGAAATGTACATGATGCCAGCTGAGTTTCTTGCCGGTTCTTCTCAGAAGGCTAGTTTCCGAACCGGTGGTAAATTCCCGACATTCATAAGTGCCTGAACTGAATAAATATTTTTCATTTTCATTTTCAACAAAAAAAATCATTAAAAATATTAGTTTTTTCGGTGAGACCAAATTAGCCCCGGGTTACTTTTAGTTCGGTAAGAATACCGCACCCCTTTTTAAGGTTCCCTTCCTCGTCAATAACAAGGACGCCGTAAGGATAATCCAGCCCTGCATTAAGTTAGTGTTATTGGCTATCAGTCGCCCTAATGAATAAATCCGTAAGCATTCCCTTGCCAAAACAAAATACTAACCAATTTCGCGGAATCTCCACAGAGCCACAGAGTAAGAATCTGAGAGGCGCCCATTGGAAAACTGGGCCCATCAAAATCAGTAGTCCAATCATCCTCTATGGGCACATTCCTTCTGTCGACACCCTTCCATAGACACCCATAAAATCCCACACCACGACGCCACCACGGTTCATTGAACTCTAGGACTACTTTCGCAACTACCCCTATTGACATTTTGTCTATGGCTGTCACTTTGACAGCTGGCAAGGGCGGGGAAAATAGAGTATGGTGTCTGGAAGAGATTTGAAGTTTTCAACATTATGGTATAACTAGCTGTGCCCTGTGGTTTCACCCGCGTAGATTTTAATTTCATGGTTGATGCGCGGAACCCTAATGTTTTTTTAATTTATTTATTAGCTATCCGCCACTGAAAGTCACGTTAAAATCGGTCCAACCGTTGCGGAGACCATATATATACTTCATAGGCATTTAGTGAAAAGCTGTTATTTTGGAATTACAAACAGATACTTCAATTTGGCAATGACATATCAACCACCAATCGATTCTGTGCCTAGAATGTTGGGTTCAAAAGTCTAGATCTTAACTACTCTCGTGGTTAGTCCAGAATGGCATCCTCTTAGACCAAAAAATACTATTATAATACTACTGCGCATTCACGTTCAGCGCTTAAATCTCGTGACGGGACCCCTAGATCCCTCCGTGACTCAGAGAGCACGTTAAACCGTCGGTCTCGGTAGCTAATTAAACATCTTTGACAATAATTACAGACCCTGTAGACAAAGTAATATTATCCTCACAATTCGGTAGTAAAAACGATACAAAACGTACGGGAATGACATATGTCACGTGTCTGACTTAACTTGGAACTGTGTCCATGGGCTTATATTTCTTATGTGATTCATTATGTATTTTTAAAATTGCATAATATTTTGCATTTTTACTGAGATCTTCCTTTGAGGCGGGTGTCATGTCTGGGGAACACCGGCTCCAACTGTTCTAGTTGGACACTTGTATATATACTGCAATGCACTGAAAACTCTCATAGCGCGATTTAGGTTCACGTGCAATTGTTAGCGAGTAGCGCCATCTATGTAGCGAGTGGAGAAACGCTGCTACAACTACTCAGCTCGCTACTACTAACGCTAACATTAACCCGCGATTGGTCTTAGCGTGATAATAAATAGCCTATAGCTTAAATAATTTTAAAATCGGACCAGTAGTTCTTAAGATTAGCGCGTTTATGCAAACAAACAAACAGATTTATATATTACCATTATTTAATGCATAAAAAATTCGCGCTAATAACGCAGTGACGTTTCATTCTGACATTTGCTGACATCTGTCACTCTGACATTTGTCGTCTCACAGTAGTGCGGTGAAACGTTAACGTTATTTTTCTACAATAATATTATAAAGATGAGATTTGTTGTTTGTTTGTTTGCATTGAATAGGCTCCGAAACTACTTGACCGATCTTGAAAATTCTTTCACCATTTGAATGCTACATTATCACTGATTAACATAGGCTGTATTTTATCCCCGTACTCCCACGGGAACGGGAACTACGCGGATGGAAGTGCGTGACGTCCGCTAGTTTTCGATAAACAAGAAATCTTACCTCTCTTTAAGCACGCCGAGAGATACGGTAATAATCACACTGCTAGCAGTATATGAGATGCCGTCTGCTGTTAGTACCACTACTGGGTCCTTCGGGTCTTGGGGCCATGTTATCTTCGTCACTTCTGTGTTCAATTTGATTTCCAGGTTTGGATATCCGGGTCCATTGTTATATGTGTTCTGTAACCAACATACATACATGTGCTCACGCCTGTATTGGTATAGGTGTTAAGCAGGGGTGTCCTTATAGTACACCAAATTTTTTCCAATTATATACAGGATGTCCATGAATAAAGAACAGTTGACTTCTAGAAGTTGTAGGGTTTTATGAATATGCTAGCTGTGCCCCGCGGTTTCACTCGCGTAGATTTAGTTTCATCCATATTTTTTAATAAATAAAAGTAGCCTAAGTTACTCCTTGGAACATCAGCTACCTGCCAGTGAAAGTCCCTTTAAAATCGGTCCAGCCGTTTCAGAGATTACCCGGAACAAACAGACAGACAGGCAGATAAAAATTTCAAAACTTGGGTTTCCAGTGTCAGTAGAGTGTATACTTTCATATGCATTTAGTGAAAAGCTGTTATTTTGGAATTACAAACAGACACTTCAATTTTATTTATCTGTATAGATGGTTGTTCTCAGAAGGCTAGTTTCCGAACCGGTGAAGATTCCTTGACATTCATAAGTGCCTTACCAGGGCCTAAATTTAATAAATGATTTTCATAGGCCTCTTGTACAATATTAAAAATCTCTCACATATCTCACTCATACATATGCTCACGCCTGTATTCCCCTCGGGTGTAGGCAGAGGTGTTGTAATAACAACACACACTTTTCACACAAGATGATTAAGTGCCAACGTGACAGATGGTGAGTCTATCGCCGTCTCAGCCACTATACATACGTGTTTGAATTACTTCTCAGACATATGCAGGTTTCCTCACGATGTTTTCCTTCACCGTAAAGCACGTGGTGTGAAAATCACTGTACATAAGTTTTTAGAAAATCTCATAGGTACAGGCCCCGCTGGGATTCGAACTTGCGTCGCTTGCGTAGCAGGCGACTGCTCTAACCCCGAGGCCACCACGGCTCTTGAAAAACACTCATCATCTCCCTGGCCTTAATCCCATGTATTTGGGGTCGGCACTTGATTCACCCGATGTGGCTGATCACCTGATTTTTATACGAAGCGACTGCCATCTGACCTTCGTAACCCCTTTTTCGAGGAAAATCGGCAATCTGGGTTAAACCAGTTGTCAGACTTTCTTAGGCCTCTGACTGACCTGTAACGATTGCCAAAGATGTTAAATTGTCAACCGGGACCGACGGCTTAACGTGCTCTCCGAGGCACGGAGGGAACTCCCGCGGTCACCCATCCAACTACTGGCTAGACGTATGGTTGCTTAACTTCGCTGATCGAATGATTTGCGCAATAGCAACTGTGCCACGAGCTCCTCTTGAAAAACACTCACCAATAATAAATCAAAAAAGGTCTTATATCCATTCCTATGCCAACTCATATGTTGGCTTCCTCCAAGTTCCTTGTAGTTAGACTCTGTAGTAACATCATTCCAGCTGTTCGAAGCTTCGATATTATCTACTAATAAGTCCATAAAGTGCAGGAACTCCGTCACAAAGTCAGTATCTGCTAGCACTGTCGGATGTTTAGACGCCATGTATTCTTTTAATCTGAAAATGTTTATTGCATTTGAGTCGACGCAAGTTTGAATACCAGCGGGACCCAGAGGCGTGCATTGGATTTTCAGAGGGGTAGGCAAATAAGTATACAGGTAGGCAGATTAAGTACATACCTATGTGTCGCGGCGTAGGTACATACGTTTTGGTAAAGACGCACACACGACACGAGTGTATTCAGTGATCACAATTTGTAACTTCTGCTTACCTGCTTATATGCAATGCACGCCACTGGCGGGACCTGGCGCCTTACCATGAGCTCTTATTGCCATGATAGTTTCACTCATTTATGAGACAGATGTATGTGACGTGTATACATCTGTCACTGTCGCACAACTGAATTAACATTGCAATAAGAGCTCATGATTGGGCCCCTGTACCAATGAATTTGTCTAAAAACTTAAGTGATTTCACACCACATGCTTTACGGTGAAGGAAAACATCGTGAGGAAACCTGCATATGTCTGAGAAATAATTCAAACACGTATGTATAGGCTGAAAACTATCTTAGGCAATGTTTTGGGTCAAGTCAAGTATTTTATTTCAGGTTGGTTGTTGTCAGTAAAAGCAACCTTCCGAACCTGGCGGTAGCATGTATAATCTTTATATGTAAAGATCAATCCCCATTTCCCTTGGTCACGGCATCACGCCTAAACGGCTGGATGGATTTTAACGGGACTTTCACTGGCAGTATTTCTACACTAATATGATAAAGAGGAAAGATTTGTTTGTTTGTTTGCATTGAATAGGCTCCGAAACTACTCGACCGATCTGGAAAATTCTTTCAGCAATGGATAGCTACATTATCAGCGAGTAACATAGGCTATATTCTATCCCCGTACTCCTACGGAAACGGGAACTACGTGAGTGAAACCGCGTGACGTTCGCTAGTTTTAAATAAAGATATTATGTGAATTTTGAACCTCAATATAGGATACTCACTTCCTAGTAATGAACTGTCCTAAGGGCTCTGCCTTATCGGGAGGATTATCTATCACCTGTAAGCCATAGTTCATGAGTTCATTCACCAGCACCTTATCGGCCACGCTACCATCCGACCTGTATATCTCAAACTCCAAGTTCTGTTCTATTATAGATATGTTATTATTCATTGCTAAGTCGTACACCCTGCTTTGTTCTGTGCCATGAATCCTGCGAAAAAAGGACTTAATTAATACCAACAAGTTTTATTCAACACTAGCAACCCTGCGGTTTCACCCGCGTAGATTTAGTTTCATGCTTCATGACGCGGAACCCTAATATTTTTAAGTCCCGTTAAAATCCGTCCAGCCGTCTCAGAGATAACCCGGAACAAACAGACAGACAGACAAAGAAATAATTTAAAACTTGTTTTTTCATAAAATTGAAGTGTCTGTTTGTAATTCCAAAATAACAGCTTTTCACTAAATGCATATGAAAGTATACACGATACTGACACTGAAAAACCAATTTAAAAAAAAAACCCTGTCTGTCTGTCTGTTTGTTCCGGGTAATCTGGCTGGACGGCTGGACGGATTTTTCGGGACTTTCACTGACGGATAGCTAATGTTACAAGGAGAAACTTAGTTTTTTTTAAACATTAGGGTACCGCGGGAAAACATTAAATCAAAATCTACGCGGGTGAAAACGCGGGGCACAGCTAGTTTATCTATATAGATATAGATAAGGGACACTTGGAATACAAATTGAACGACATTTGTCTTACGCTAACGTTAGGTTAATTTACTACCGTTTCCAAAATATAAGCCTGTCAGGAGAAGACACGGCGAAACAAACTGCCCGGTTGCTTTTACATGTGTCCCTTCTATATACATAGGGTTGTTTAAGTACAGTTTAATGTAAGAGTGAGCAACTCATTGCCATGCTTGGCTATCATCAATATACTCAGTTACACTATTATATGCTTTTAAGTAAGTAAGTGTAAGTTTCTGTTTGATGATAGCCTTAAAACTTAAAAAATAAATAAAATACACTTGAAAATGAAAATTATTTATTCAGTTTAGCCCCTGGTAAGGCACTTATGAAAGTCGAGAATTTACCACCGGTTCGGAAACTAGCCTTCTGAGAAGAACCGGCAAGAAACTCAGCTGGCATCATGTACATATCATCGAAACAATATAAATCATATGAAATCATCATACAAAATCAATTTCTCACCATTCAGCACCTAGCTCTACAACTCCATCACCAAAGGGCACGGTCTTGACTCTCCCACCGATCCGGTCCTGAGCCTCCAAGCCCAGGACTCGTCTCCCGGCCTGAGCGAGGGTGGAGGCTGCGGTGCAGCCCGCTGAGCCGAGACCAATGACTATTGTGTCGTATTGAGGTACCATTGCGGGGCTGAAAGTAATTACATATTTTGTATCATTAGCTTTGCACAATAGTATTGTGGGGAGAGCGAGTGATCATGCTCATCCCCAACAAAGGGAAGATCTTCCATTGAGGCGGGTGTCATGTCTGGGGAACTGTGGCTCCAACTGTTCTAGTTGGACACTTGTATATATACTGCTTGAAAACTCTTCTGGCGCGATTTAGGTTCTCGTGTATTTGTACTCAAACTTACGGCAATGCTGCCAGCCTTCTTGGCACAATCCCGAGAGACACCGTGAGGGACCAGTTTTCTACCTTTTATTAGTTTTAAGTACTGTTCCTTGTATATATAATTAAGTTTTTATTCAATAAATGATCTACTATTAACAAAAAATTATCTTATTGTCCGTACAGGTGTGGTTCGGAGTTATGAGTGATCAGAGAAAGTAGAAGGGATACATTTATTTATATAATGTATTTTATTTGAGTCTTGGCAGACAGACAGAGCCTCATAAAATCACTACAGCGCATTCAACGCCAGCGCTTAAAACTCATGAGACCTGTACCAATAGTTTGTAAATAGCTGGCACTTTTTCATTTAAAAAAAAATTGTGAAGCTTTTTTTTTTTTAAGGCTATCAACATAGAGAACACCAATACATTAGTTTGAGTACATGACAGATGTAACATATGTAAGTGCCACTACAATTATTAAGCAACAGCATGCAGTAAAATATCAGAGACAATGTTTTTGTATAGAAGACTGGGTTTGAATAGAGATATTTTTTTTCATAAAATAAATTAAAGATCTTTTGAAAGATGAGAGGTTAAGATATCCACCTGTTTTGTTTTAGCAATAGCATTGAAGTTTCAGATTAATCTGTTTATTGGTGAGTATAGGTAAATTTGACTTGTTATGAGAAGGTAAAAATAAGTTATATCTGGAAGCTCTGGGCAATTGTGATGACACAATAATTCTTAATTAACTTTAAAGTTACTTGTAAAACTATACTTTAATCGTTATTGCAGGAGTTTAGAAACATTTTGCTTTCTACTAAGACTTATTCAACCACTTCAGAGCCCTTATAAAGTTATAGTTAGACATATTTTATGAGTTACAGAACTACGTATATAAAAGTACCAATTTATCTAATTGTAAACAATACACGGCCTCTAACACGATAATTAACAACGTACCGGTGTAGATAAGTTAATTATAACACTAGAACGATAAGTAAATAGCAGCAAATAGCAACATGAGTTATCTAATAAAATTCTGATCTAACCTAGTCGGAAAAGGTTATGTTTTTGCAAAACAAGGCCGCGGTAGAGATAACCACTGCTTATATTATGTAATCTATTCAACACGTTCGAGATCTGTCGGCTATTCTTGTAAAATTACAGTCTTCCTGTTACACTTAATCAAAAATAAATTAACTCTACCTAGATATTTTATTTGTTTTGATTGAAGATTAGGGATGTCGATGGACGAAAGCAACTCGATAGATATTATAGACATCGCCGTGTCACGAATTTGTCTTTGTCTGAATTTATGACGCGACGAAAACAAATAAAGTGTGATGAGCAGTTACCTCCACTATTTTAGATGGATCAGTAGTGACAAAGACATAATATTATGAAATTATATATTTATTCAATAAAACTTAATTATATATACAAGGAATAGTACTTAAAACTAATTAAAGGTAGAAAACTTGTCCCTCACGGTGTCTCTCGGGATCGTGCCAAGAAGGCTGGCAGCATTGCCACGTTGAATAGCAATGCTGATTCTCTGGGCGAGAAAAGCCCCAGCTCTCTTGTCACGAGAAGCTTCTACCAGACGACGTGCAAGCTCTTTGAAAAGCTCTATGAAATTTAATTTGTTTTAAAGTAATCTAAATTAGAGTTAAAAAAAAAGCCAATAGTATCTTTAACAAAATTATGAAGGACCTTAATTTATTATATCTATTTGAATTTGTACCTAATGTATGAAATATAATTATAAGAATCTTAATCAAAAAAAGGTAGTCACATTCAATATCGATGTTTTAGTATATTATTGCGCATCCCTAAGGTAATTTATAATATTTAATGTTGACAACCTAAATTAATGGCAAAGGGAGTGTTTTCTAGACAACCATCTCAAGAAACAACTAAAAATATACATAAAATGTATACTCTTTTAAAAATAAAATTTATCTGAAAAGGAATCACTAAAAAAAAACTTTCATAATTTTTGCCGTGTGCCCACTTCAAGCACCGGCACTACATTTTACAGATTAAGAATATCCATCTGCTGGTAGGTACTAGTTCTTTTTTCAAATATAAAAAAAAAGTTTATTAAAAAACAAATTATAAAAATTATAAATTTCGACGCATAGATAACCTACGATACCTACTCCTTCCTTCAGTCAGTTATAAAAATGTTAAAAATACATAAATTTAAGTAATACATACATAGTCCCGCAATTTACACCACATAATATCCCAAGATAAATAAGGAACACTCCAGCCATGTCGGGGCCCAAAACGGTACTGACAATATAAACTCACCGGACAATTTAAATAGGTACCTATATCTAATCTACTTTGAACTTTGTATCAATTTAGCAATCTAAGTTCGTACCATTGACCTCTACGACCGGACGTGTTTACTTATTATCTTACTAGCTCTGCCTGCGGTTTTACCCGTATAGATTTCAAGGGCGGCTATCTATGGCGGAACCTTATTTTTAGTAACATCTGGGGCCTTACCATGAGCTCCTATTGCCATGATAGTTTCACTCATTTATGAGACAGATGTATATGACGTGCATACATCTGTCACTTTCGCACAACTGAAGTATTATTGCAATAAGAGCTCATGGTTTGGGCCCTGCTATCTGCCAAAGCAGTCGAGCCGTATCATAGATAACGACGTAACCGGAATAAACAGACAGACAGAAAAAAAATAAAAACGTTTTAATTTTTTTAAATGTGAGATCTCATTTTAATATCTTTGAATTACTTTTCAGACATATACAGGTTTCCTTACGATATTTTCACGCGGTGTGAGTCACTGCGCATGTATTTTTTTCTTATCGCGCCATACAATACCCTTATGTATATAGGTACTAGGTAGTATCACGGTAGTTACAAAAAATATCAGTCAATAAAACAATATAGCATTTGATTTTATGAGAATATCTAAACTGATAAATAAAATTCTGTAAATAAAAAGTCTGTTTGTAGTTCCAATTAACAAAAAAATTTCACAAAATGCATATGAAAGCATATAAGGCACTTTAATAAAATAAGCAGTTGTTTACATTTTTCTCTGTCTGTCTGTTGTTTGTTCTGGGTAATCTTTGAAACGGCCGGACCAATTTACTGAAAGATTTGATTTGATTTGATTTGATACGAGTAACTTAGGCTACTTTTTTTATGAATAAATGTCACCCATGATATTAGCTCTACGCGGGTGAAACTGCGGGGCACAACTAGTCTATAATATATAATACAACCATTAGATTTGTGTGCGTTGAAATAAACGTATAACTACATTTACGATGTGAGAAAAAACATTTCCATTCCTCCACACGATAAACTTGAAAATGTTTCAAATATTATCCTACGCCATATTGTTATTTGTAAACGGAATTGATACTTTATATTTAAATGCAGAAACGAAAGAAAAAAATGAATCTGAGGACCATAGAGCTCATTTAAAACTAAAACATATAATAGAGTTGTGTGCACAGAGAAATATATTTTGCAGAGGCGACGCGAAAAGACTTTGTGCCATTAGACGTGTCGGTAAGAAAATTGCGTATAAAGATTATGAAAATTCATGTTATTTGTTTATGAACAACATGTGCGAACAACCGGGCGAAGGTAAGGATTTTAATACAAACTATTATGTGTAATTGATTAAGTTCTAGCTGTGCCTCTCGGTTTTACCCGCGTAGATTTAGTTTCATCCTTATGGTCGCGGAAACCTAATATTTTTAATAAATAAAAGGTAGCCTTTCTCAGGGTCTAAAGATTGTCTGTGCCAAATTTCATCAAAATCGGTTGAGAGGCTTAAGCGGGAAAGCGTAACAGACAGACAGAGTTACTTTCGCATTTATAATATTAGTAGGGATTACATATTTTACACCAAAGAAGAGCTAACGTCAAGGTAACAGAATCCATATCAGTTTTTGAATCATTTCTCAGATATAATGCAGGTTGTCTCACGATTTTCCTTCACCATAAAACTCGAAATGTGTCACACAGTTTTAAAAACTTTAAGAAGAAATTCAAAGGTAAGCTAATTTTTTGCTTTATCTATGATTGCCATGGAGTCGCCGTAAATGTCACGTTAGGAACTTGATCAACTTCGGTGAAAACAGAGTGTTATAAATTTTATGGTAGCATGTATAATCCTGTAAATTGTGTCATTCTGACGATTTGAAAGTGCTTTTTATAAAGTCTAATCGAATAAAGATATTTTTGACTTTGACTTTGACTTTGACCCCTTCGAGTATTCTTATATCACGAAAGTATTTTTACCATTCGATTTCTTTCAGAATTTTACATAGTGAACACCGATACTTGTGAAAACTATTTGACAGCTCGAAGGACCATTAATAATGATACCATCTCTAATGATAAAAATGTCGCTAATAATACAAAAACAGAAACAATTCATAGAGTACGGGGTGAGTGAGTGAGCAAGAGGCAAGTCATAGCTAACTACTTTTACGGAACGGCAAAAAATTTTTGCAAATAGGCATATACTTTCATATGCATTTAGTCAAGCTGTAAGTTGTAAGCCCAGCGGCCGTACCACGTGCCCCCCACGTGCTTCACGGTGAAGGAAATCTGCATATGTCTGAGAAGTAATTCAAACACGTATGTATAGTGGCTGAGACGGCGATAGACTCACCATCTGTCACGTTGGCACTTAATCATATCACTAATATAATATATAAAGAGGAAAGATTTGATTGTCTTTTTGTTTGTTTGCATTGAATAGGCTACGAAACTACTTGACCGATCTTGAAAATTCTTTCAGCAATGGATAGTTACATCATTAGCGAATAACGTAGGCTATATTTATCCCCGTACTCCCACGGGATCGGGAACTACGCGGGTGAAACCGCGTGACGTCCGCTAGTTTATCTTTATAGATATTTAAGTATATTTGAATAAGTTACTGCACCCAAACTTAATTGTTTTGAATACATTTCAGTGGAGGCGCTGTGCTAGCTATAATATAATATATAGTCTGTAAGCCGAAAGGATTTTTCCCTCGACTCTTATGTTAAGCATATTTTTGTCCATCGCTAGGGAAAAAAACAAGATTACGTTACAAAGAGCCAAAATACCCCGTGGAATATTCATTCGACGGCCACCTGTGCCCGCTGAGCTGTCCAGACGTTTACCAACCTATCTGCATCTTCACAAACACTAATAACGGGAAATACTCAAAGTATTTTCAATATATGAACCATTGTCTTGGAGATATACACTATTGCTCGAGTCCTAAAGGTAAGTAAGGACGTGAGTTTAGTGATGTAACGAATATTCGTATATAAGTATAAATGAGGAGCCGTGCCTACTGCCTACCTGTCATGAACGTGTTCTGAGCTGGTTGTTGGAACATAGTGGATCCGCCGAGAGTACCGAATGCTGAAGCTGGCTCCGCCTGCATCGACCCACCCAACCCTGTGCCTAGACCTGTACCTATAAACAAACAAAATATACATTACTTCACACCACGTGCTTTACGGTGAAGGGAAACATCGTGAGGAAACCTGCATATGTCTGAGAAGTAATTCAAAGACGTGTGTATAGTGGCTGAGACGGCGATAGACTCACCATCTGTCATGTTGACACTTAATCATCTTGTGTGAAAAGTGTTGTTATTATAACACCTCTGCCTACACCCGAGGGGAATACAGGTGTGAGCATATGTATTTATGTACCTATTTTCATTCTAGAATTCATGGGCCCACCGGATGACCCGGAAGATTATGACGTAGTTGCTTCAGAGCTCCAATGGGCGCTGTGTGGATCAGCGTCGTACACTAAATTTGCGCAATTCGCTCGTCATATGTCATCGTTAAATCATTACGGTTGGCTCGAGGGCGGTGACTATCGTCCCTCGCACATATTGACTGAAAAAGAGCGAAGACCCGGCTATGGTCGATAGTTACACTTTTTAATGCGTATTTTTTTTAAATAAGCGTGACCTGATGTAGATAGTTAATCTTTTCAATACTTTTCTTTTTTTTCTAGAAATGTGAGTGGGCTAAGGTCAATACTTAAACTTTTTTATTCAACATTTTTTAACAATTCTATTTTTTTACCTATGTATGTATAGGTTAACGCGTTCGCTGCTGAGGACGCACCTGCGCGTCCAACTGTTAGAGAATTTACGAAGAAGACGAAATTTCAGCAGCGAATGTGCTAAAAAATAATAAGTCGTTGCTAGACTTTTCTGTTTTACCATGGCTTAAAATGTGTTGATCCGCCATGTTTGCTATTCTCACTGTTCATTGTTCTTGTGTATGTAATTATTGGGAAAATAATAATAACAATAAATACCATATTCTCAAAAACTTTATTACTGAACTTGCTACAAAAATATACATTTTGCAGTGTATAAATTATTAATTTTATATTTAGTAATTTATCTATACAGATACATAAAATTGAAGTGTCTGTTTGTAATTCCAAAATAAAAAAAACTCACTAAACGCATATGGAAGTAAACACGGTACTGATGATAAAACAAATTTTAAAAATTTTTCTCTGTCTGTTGTTCCGGGTAATCTCCGAAACAGCTGGACCGATTTTAACTGGACTTTCACGGGCAGATAGCAAATTTTCCTATTTTTTTTAATTTTTTTATATTTGCGTTCCCGGGACACCCAAGAAATGAACTCTAAGCGAGTGAAACCGCGGGGCACAGCTAGTCAATACATATAAATAATACTGAAGTCTGTTTGTAATTCCAAAATGACAGCTTTTCACTAAATGCATATGAAAGCATACACGCTGCTGACACTAAAAAACCAAGTTTTATTATTTTTCTCTGTCTGTCTTTGTTCCGGGTAGTCTCTGAAACGGCTGGATAGATTTTAACGGGACTTTCACTGGCAGGTAGCTGATGTTTCAAGGAGTAGCTTAGGCTACTTTTATTTATTAAAAATATTAGGGTTCCGCGACAATAAGGATGAAACTAAAACTAAGCAGGTGAAACCGCGGGGCACAGCTATGTATAATTAATAACATGACCAAAATATTGAAATTGGCCATCCGTAGACAAAGTAACATGATCCTCACGCTTCGCTAGTAGAAACGATACAAAATGTACGGGAATGACATATGTCACGTGACTGATTTATGTCATTGTCATACTTGTATCGTGTACTATTAGCGCAAGCGCGAGATAATGTTACTAAGCCTACAACACTATACCAACACATTAATATTATTGAACTAGCTGTGCCCCGCGGTTTCACCCGCGTAAATTTAGTTTCATCCTTGCGGAGCCCTAATATTTTTAATAAATAAAAGTAGCCTAAGTTACTCCTTGGCACATCAGCAATCTGCCACTGAAATTCCCGTTAAAATCGGTCCAGCCGTTACAGAGCTTACCCGGAACAAACAGACAGACAGAGAAAAATTTTAAATCTTGGTTTTTTAGTGTCAGTAGCGTGTATACTTTCATATGCATTTAGTGAAAAACTTTTATTTGGGAATTACAAACAGACACTTCAATTTTATTTATCTGTATAGATTTCTTCCCACAATGAACCTAACTCCTGCCAACCGCAATCCCGCACTGTCTTAATATGCTAACATCATAAACATCTTCATCCACATCTTGCTGCGGATGATGGATTAAATGCATTAAAACTTTCTGCTTCACACTCCCTTTCCACGGACACAATTCACACTTAAACACTTCTTCCAAAGGCTTCTTGCTTCTGACCCGGGTAGCCAAAGGCTCTCCATGCAGTTCATACATATGTCTATTATAATCAGACAGACATACCGGCTTGGAACAATGACTGCATATCCTACGAGTCACTTCATGTGCCTTAAAATCGCTTGGAGCATACATTTTATCACAGAACTCACATAGCTTAGTTTTGGGGCTGTTTGAAGTTATCTGGGTGTTGTTCTTAGTTGGGTGTTCTTTTAAGTGAGAGATGAGAGCACGAGAAGTCCTGGCTATGTGATCACAATGCTGGCATTTGAACGGGTTGGCTTGTATATGCTTGGCTTCATGTTTCTTCATATATTTCTTTGATACACTTTTGTATGGACAGTGCGTGCATTTGTAGGGTTTAAGGCCTGAAAGATTTGAAAATGAAAATGTTATTGATTCATTCAGAAGAGCTTGGATATTTGAGCTGTTGCCTGCTACACAAGCTATGCAAACACCAATCCCAGCGGGGCCTGTACCAATGAGTTTATCTAAAAACTTATGTGCAGTGATTTCACACCACGTGCTTTACGGTGAAGGAAAACATCGTGAGGAAACCTGCATGTGTCTAAGTCCCTAGTGCAAGTTTTCTTAAAATCCCCGTCACAAGTGATCGCGTCGACGTAAACGCAGATTAGTATGGGCTCACAATAGTGTCATGTTTAGGCCGACAGAGGCTGTTCCGATCCTATACAAATCTGCGTTAACTTTGACGCGGTGATTTGTGACGGCGTCAGTGAAAAACTCGCACTAGGCACACTGAGAAGTAATTCAGACGTATGTATAGTGGCTGAGGCGGCGATAGACTCACCACCTGTCACGTTGGCACTTAATCATCTCTGCCTACCCCTTAAAATATATAGGGTTGCCAGGTGTCCCGATAAAGCTACATAGTTAGGTTTAACAGGCACTTAGAATTTAAAAAGCTTTGCGCAGGTGTCCGGCAAAACTGGCTAAGCTGTCCAGCTCCTCAGTAAAAGCAACCTTCCGAACCTGGCGGTAGCATGTATAATCCTGTGTAATTGTGTCATTCTGACGATTTGAAAGTACTTTGTATAAAGTCTAATCGAATCATCATCATCTCCCTGGCCTTAATCCCATGTATTTGAGGTCGCCACTTGATTCAACCCGATGTGGCTGATCACCTGATTTTTATACGAAGCGACTGCCATCTGACCTATGCAACCCCTTTTTCGAGCAAAATCGGCAATCTGGGTTAAACCAGTTGTCAGACTCTCTTAGGCCTCTGGCTGACCTGTAACGATTGCCAAAGATGTTAAATTGGCAACCGGGACCGACGGCTTAACGTGCTTTCCGAGGCACAGAGGGAACTCGGGCGGTCACCCATCCAACTACTGGCTAGGCGTATGGTTGCTTAACTTCGCTGATCGAATGATATGCGCAATAGCAACTGTGCCACGCTCCTCTAAGTCTAATCGAATAAAGATATATTTGAATTTGAGTTTATTTATTTTGGTGATCTGGCAACCTGGTATAAAATAAATATCTCACCGCGATGCTTATTAATATGTTCCTCGAACCTCGTCTTGTTATAAGCGGTGTATTCACACATGCCACATTGGAAGGGATTCTCCCCGCGGTGTACCTTCCGGATGTGACGCACTATCATGTCGTGGGAGCCCTTCCATTGGCACTCTGAGCAGTGCACTACAGGGTTTGATTCTCTGTAATGAACAGATAGATTTTATTACAAACACAGAATAAATATATAGCCCTGCACAGTATAAATACTATAGATATTATACTGGTTATCTCAAGCTACACATTTAGATATATTTAGCTGTGCCCTGCGGGTTTACCTGTGTCCCGCAGAACACTTATGTTTTCTATACAGATAAATAAAATTGAAGTGTCTGTATTGTTAATTACAGCTTTTCACTAAATGCATATGAAAGTATACACGCTACTAACACTGAAAAACCAAGTTTTAAATTTTTTCTCTGTCTGTCTGTCTGTTTGTTCCGGGGAATCTCTGAATCGGCTGGACTGATTGTAACGGGACTTTAACTGGCAGGTAGCTGATGTGTCAAGGAGTATCTTAGGCTACTTTTATTAATTATCATCATCTTAATCTATCAAATGAATTTAAAAATCTAAGTAAAATTGATTTCTAGTTTAGAAAAATGTCTGTGTGTGGAGTAAAAATGTGAATTACTTCTCAGTCATATGCAGGTTTCCTCACAATTTCCTTCACCATACAACATGTGGTGTGACATCACAGCACTTAAGTTCTTAAATAAAAATCTTTGTTACTGCTGGGATTTTAATTTTAAATTGCGTCGCTTGCATAGCAGACTGCAGCATTTGCAAGTCACCTCACTCAATCTCTTGAATAAATCTTTACTTACGTAGGCTTAGGTAGGTTGGTCTGTGCGTTGTCTGTTAATTCACAGCCATCCACATTAGATGCTACATCTATGAACACAGGTCCTGCTGTCAGCTCCACTTGCTCCGTCATTTTATCTGTGGAAAAACTACTTTTTTAGGGGCGATTTTTAGTTGCTTACTAGATTTAGTTTCATCCTTATTTTTGCGGAACCCTAATGTTTTTTATGTAAAATTAAGCCTAAGTTACTCCTTGAAACATCAGCTACCTGCCAGTGAAAGTCCCGTTAAAATCGGTCCAGCCGTTTCGGAGATTACCCGGAAAAAACAGACAGACAGACAGAGAAAAATGTTAAAACTGTGTTTTTCGTTGTTAGTAGTGTGTATACTTTCATATGCATTTAGTGAAAAGCTGTTATTTTGGAATTACAAACAGACACTTCAATTTTATTTATCTGTATAGATAAATTTAACTCAATCTGTAATGTCTGCCATGACATATAGGGAGGACAAGGAGATGGCACTGGAAAGAGAGGAATGGAAGATATTGCATTAGTTACATTATTGAATTAGTTTTTTTTTCTCTTTGATTTTGTTTTATAATGACTTGCATGCTAATACAATTTGTCACTATTGTGAATATTTATACCTATTATCAAATTTGATTTTGTATGATGATTTCATATGATATGTACATGATGCCAACTGAGTTTCTTGCCGGTTGTTCTCAGAAGGCTAGTTTCCGAACCAGTGGTAAATTCTCGACTTTCATAAGTGCCTTACCAGGGCCTAAACTGAATAAATATTTTTCATTTTCATTTTCATCTTACACCGACAATAATCAGACTCTTAAATTTATGATGATGATTTAACTCAAATGGCAAACAAAAAGAAAAGATGAATAATTATAATATTTATTCACTAAAAACATGGTATAAAGGTGCATACCACCTTATAATGATCTCTCCTACCGAATTTCGGTTACGGCGGCTAATCTCAACGAGGATCAGCCATGTACGCAGGAGATATTATAGTGCAGGCGTGTGTGCAAACACAGGTGCACTCTTTATTGCCTCACTCTCATAGTGGGATGGGAGGCAATCCACAACACCCGGAGATCCAGACACCAGAGATCAGGCGTAGGACCAACGGTGCAACATGCTTTCCGAGGCACGGGGGTGGAAACACTGCCAACTTCCAAACGCCGGGCATTTTATTGTGAATTTATTGACAGAAAAACCCAATATCTATTTTTGTGACCCGACCCGGGAATCAGACCCGGGACTTCGTGGTTGGCAGGCGAACCTAAGTCAAAGTCAAAGTCAAAAATATCTTTATTTGATTAGACTTTATACAAAGCACTTTCAAATCGTCAGAATGACACAATTTACAGGATTATAAACGCTACCGCCAGGTTCGGAAGGTTGCTTTTACTGAGAACAACCTGGCAAGAAACTCAGTAATTACTCTTTTCAAAAATATTATACAACAAACACAACCTACTAGCCACTAGACCAACGAGGCAGTTATAATAAACCATACATGTTTAGCTAACTTATATTATAGCATGCGAATGTTTGACTGGCGTCATCACATAAACTCCTGTACACTGTAGTGATTGTGTTTTGGTTGATGATATGCCTTTGCTGACACCCCGAAGAGGTAAGCAGAGGTGTTGTAATAACAACATACACTTTTCACACAAGATGATTAAGTGCCAACGTGACAGATGGTGAGTCTATCGCCGTCTCAGCCACTATACATACGTGTTTGAATTACTTCTCGGATATATGCAGGTTTCCTTGCAATGTTTTCCTTCAGCGTTAAAAATTATAAGATTACGTTTTAAGACGGTTTTCGTTATGTAGTCGTCGATATTACAAAAAATATTAATGAATCACTAAGCACAGTTCGCGATGTTTTACTAAAAACATAGTGTAAGATTTTTTGTATTCGCAAACAATAATCACACGCAATGGATGGATAGGTAAACAAAACAATGCAAGAAAAGAAACCAATCAATAGACAATAATTAATTGACATTGATTGATAAAATGACATAAGAAAGTTAAAGATGTGATTGTAGGTAAATAAATTAATTACTACAATTTGTAGGATTTTAGTCGATTTTAATATACCGCTTATGTTGAAGTAATTTTTTTAATTAGGCTTCCACATTATTTTCCGGTAATTTTGCAAGTTTTTCGTGATATTCGGCATATTCTGGGTCAGATCGGAAAGTGTATTCCCTATCACCTTCCCTGCGATAAATTTTTACTGTTGATGACGTAATTTTTTCTTCATAATATGACAGCTTTTTAGAGTCTGGTATTTCTTCCTTAATTTTAGTGTTTAAATTTGAACTATTCCGCAATGATGTCTCATCATCGGTATGAGAACGAAATACTTTATGATTCGACTCATCTAAATCCTCTATTACAGTAGCTTGTGAGTCCTCTGGTTCTGAATAATCTTGAGAATTTTCATTTTGAATGAAATCCGTATTTGAAGAACTCACTGCAGCTAATTCGTTTGATACTTTACTACTTTTTTTATTTCTACTTAATTTTGGTATGTAATTAGTTTTGCGTTCAGGCTCTTTGATATTATTGTATGTCTTATGTGGTACTTGATGAATTTGCTTATTTAGAGGTTTCAATTCCTTTGAATATTTATCTTTGTAATCATCACCATGTAATTCTTCGTACGAATAGTTTTTATTTCTTTTTATTTTTCGCGGTTTCTCTTGATTTTCCCGACTGACTGTATTATCCTTCCCAGCTGCGTCAGTCTGCGCCTTTTCTAGTTTTGGAGATATTTGTGATAAATACTTATATTTTAAACTTAGTTTTCCTGACGGGCTAGATGAATCTTTTGAATCTGTATTTCTTAAATTATTATTATCATTTTCTTTCTTTAATTGTTCTTCTTCAATAGAATGATCCTCATTTATTCTTGGTAGTGATACTGAGTCATCGTCGTGCTCATTAACCGTTTCATCATTCCTCGGGAGCGCAGCGCTATTCGTGCCGTAGTATTTTATTTTGACTGCAGCTTTTTCTGCAATTTTTTCAGCCAGTTCATCAAATCGTTGGGATGTCATCAGTTTCTTGATAAATTCATCAATATTATAATCACCAGGCTGGTTGTATTGCATTTTTGTTACTTTCACATAGAATCCAAAAAATACAAAACCTGAAACATTATAATTATTATTATTATTTCAGTACTGTACGGTATCTGAAGGTATTATATTGATATCGAAAAAAAAATCACATACATGTTATTGCGTTAAATACTAGGTAATTCATAATTTTTCCTCATTCATTCGTTTTGACATAAGTACATTAAATTGTATAAAGTAAAAGTTTTATGCTTCTGCAAATGTTATCGAAAACCATTACAAGGAGAGCAATTTCATTTTATTGGCAGTATTTTATATTCATTTAATGTTTTTGTTTGACATGTTTATGGACTGTATATAATTTCTATAGTTGTTATATTTTTTTTTGAGTAATCGATAGCCCACCGATATAATTTAGTCAACTAATTCAAATAAGGAAGTCTCTATTCATTTAATGAAAGACAAACATAGAGTTAAAATTATTAGTTTTTCACAGTGTTACTAAAACGTTATATTAGCCATAGATATAGAAAAAAATCACTTAATTACCTCACAAAAAAAATGGTACCATGACATTGACACTGTGCTGTGACACATGATATTTCACAAGTCACCACTACCTACCCGCGAAATACAATAATTATCACCAACGTTGATCGGTTGAAAAAAGTTTAGTTAGTGTTGGTCGATTTATGTGTTGGAAAAGTAAAATAGAGACTCTTCAACCACCACTATTTGAGCGATAGTTAAAGCATGAAGACGGATTAAATAAAAGTAGCGGGAAAATGTCGGTACCGGCGCTTAGACAACCTAAAATACAGAAAAAAGCGATATCTACAGCTAAGAACATAAGTCCTAAATCAAAACCATTAACAAACAAACAAGTGCTTAAAGAATCACAGTATATGATAATAACTTTGAAAGATTCTAGTAAATTTGTCGTATCATCAGATTCCTATCACGGTATTATTATAGCGGGTAGTGTTTATAAATGCGTGTTCTGCAAAACCGATATTATTTTAGACGCCATTTTCAAAGAAAGACATACGAACTCCGCCGGACATATAAAACGAATGGAAACTTACCCTCATATTGAAATATATGCTGAAAATCTTGTTAGACAGGTAAGAAACTATGTAATATTTCTGTATTCCTGAAGGTGTAGGCAGAGGTCTTGTAATAACAACTCACACTTTTCACACAAGATGATTAAGTGCCAACGTGACAGATGGTGAGTCTATCGCCGTCTCAGCCACTATACATACGTGTTTGAATTACTTCTCAGACATATGCAGGTTTCCTCACGATGTTTTGCTTCACCAAAGCATGTGTGAAATCACTGCACATAAGTTTTTAGAAATCCTCATTGCTACAGGCCGCTGAGGGTCAAACTTGGATCACTTGCTTAGCAGACAACTGCTCAACCTCACGGCCACCACGGTTTCCCAATTTTCAAGATTACTGATGATTAAAAAAATTTTTTCAGTTGGATAAAGACAACTTCTACTGCACAATATGTAATGTCCTGGTCTCCAGAGCATTCATCTCTCGGCATATCACCTCGGAGGTCCACCTGCAGCAGCTGGAGAGAGCTGGCAGCCGCTCCGATACTTATAAAGAAGCCTGCTGATTTTGAAAATGTTAATGCTGTTAACTTATTTGATTAAATAAATTTCTTATTTTTTTTAATTGTTTATGGTTTATGTCACTTTGGCACCAAACTATAAAAATAAAAGGTGCTTTATCTTCAATGAAATGTGGGTGTTATAACACCAATTTTGCAGCATTTCAGTGACCCTTTTGCGCACTTGTACAATATGTTTAAATGAGTGTATAATTGTTGAGTTGATGTAAATATAAACAGACAACTGTAATACAGATAAACAACTGTGAGTGTATAATTTAAAAAAATGCAAATGTTTGTTTCTTTGTTATTCCTTGTAACATTGGCTATCTACCTGTGAAAGTCCCATTTAAATCAGAGCAACTTTCAGTTCTTTTCTGTTTTTCCCAAAAATCTTCAAAAAAAAGTATTCTTTATTCACAGTGATGCAAGTACCATATATACTTTCATAAGGATTCAGTGAATAGCAGTTATTTTAGAATTACAAACAGACTCTTAAATACTATAATTTAAATTGCTGCAACTCAATTTGAACAAAAATTAACTTGATTTCTGTAAATTATAGCCCCTTGTCTATGTAGGTGAAACCGTGAGGCACAGCTAGTGTGTAATAGTAGGTTTCAAGTGGGAAAATTCAATTTTTATTTACATAGTAGCTGTGTCCCGCGTAGATTTAGTTTCATCCTTATGGTCGCGGAAACCTAATATTTTTAATAAATAAAAGGTAGCCTATGTCCTTTCTCAGGGTCTAAAGATTGTCTGTGCCAAATTTCATCAAAATCGGTTGAGAGGTTTAAGCGGGAAAGCGTAACAGACAGACAGAGTTACTTTCGCATTTATAATATTAGTAGGGATCTATCAGTGTACTCACACACCTAAACAACAAAAACAGAAGTGTAAAATAAAACATTCACATTTTTCATAAACACTTTATTCAACTATCGCTTTCTCTTCTTAGATTTCTTTTTCATATTCTTCTTCGTAGTTATTTTGGTCATTTTGGCGATTTTCCTCTTGTGCAACCAAACTGGGTACTGGCCATTCTGGTCTTTTAATGTTTTTGTACTATATACTCTTTTCTTGCCATCTTCTCCATCTACTTCCACTTTTTCGTCATCGGAACTCATTTCTACATCTTCTTCTTCCTCCTGTATCTTTTTCTTCTGTTTTTTAGCGTTTTTAATAGCACCAGCGTCTAAAAATATAACCTGATCAGACTCCATAACCTCACTTTCTGTAACTTTTTCTTCTTCTTTTACACCGAGCATCTTTTTCAATCTGGCCAGTTCTTTCACTGCATATCGCTCACGTTTTACTGCCCTGCATTTACGCTTCCATCTGCTTCTAAGTGATTTCGCCATTGTGTTGTTTTTGTTAAAATGTTTTCAATCGACGTGCTTTTGACGTCGATTTGCGACTTGGAAAGGAACCATAGAGAAGTAGAAAAGGACCTTGTTTCTTCTGAAATGTCAAGTGTCAAATACGTTTTTTTTTTGCTATTTCCTTTGGAATAAATAAATATGTTTTGGTTTCGTTATTGAGAATGAATGAAGAATCTTTTCCTGTACTTTCAATTTTGAAAATAGCATCGATAAAGTAGTACACCGACATGAGTCACAACTCCTAAATGTATGATGATGATGATGATGAAAGTAGAAACAAAAGGCTTAGTCAATTGGAGAACTGCAACAATCTTTTGCTCACATTGTTATATAGTGTGTGTTATAACATCAATTCGGGAAAAAAAGCCCTCTATCCTTTTTATCATCAGAATTTTGAAAAACTTTACACTGCCTGGATGTATGTGCGGCGTCCCGATTGCTCTTTCTTACTTGTTAAGTATAAGCATGAGAATTGAAAATAGTGTTTATGGAAAATGTCAAGTAAATAAAATGAACTGTCAAAAATTAAGCAATGTCAAAATACTCAAATAATTTTTTGGCGTTGTTTTTTGGTGATCAAATTGATAACAATTAAATTGGAAGCTTTCCAATTATTGTACGTAGTTATGTTTACACTCCCGCCCTGACGGTTGGATACATCAACCTCTCTTTGTTTGAACTGTTTATTTTAGTTTTATTGCTTCGCTTGTATTGAGTTAGCAAGTCATTCTTAGTCACAAAGTGAACACGATTTTGTTTGAAAATAAGTTACAATGGCCACGGTGAAGGTAGATAGTGAGTGTAAATCGGAGATGGATGACAGTGGCTGCGTCCAGGATGGTAAGTACTGTATTTACTATTTCCAAACCGCTTTATTCAAGATAGATAAAACAAAAAAGAATTACCTACTTTCCTTTCTCAATATCGGGTTAAAAACTTAAGTTTTTCATTCAATTTTAAATTCTAATTATCTTGACTATACACGTCTGTAATCCCAGAAGGGGTGGGCAGAGGTGTACTTATAGTACATCAGTAATATTAGCGATCATGTGAATAACAACACCAGTGTGTGTCGCAGTCCCAGAATAAATGTACATGCAGTATGGAATTTAAGAACAAATAGTTTGATATGTCAGTCACACAGACACATGCATCTACTATGTTATGAGAGACCCTAGGGTAATGTCAGTAATAGGTGTCACCAATGGCGTGCATTGCATATAAGCAGTGCTTACAATTTGTTTTAATACATTCGTGTCATGTGTGTGTGTGTCGTACCGAAACATATGTACCTACACCGCACCACATTGGTTATATACTTAATCTGCCTTCTTATTGTATAAACAATGGAAGGGTTTTTTAAATAAAATCCAATGCGTGTCATATTGTGGTAGTGTGCGTAAAAATGATCTACCAAATTTTGGTTACGGCGGTTAATCTCGATGGGTACGCAGGAGATATTATAGTGCACGAGTGTGTGCGCAAACTGAGGTGCACTCTTTACCATCACTCTCATAGTGGGATAGGAGGCAATCCGACACAACCGGAGAGAGATCAGGCGTAGGACCATCATGCGCGGAAACACCGCCAACGTCCAATCTCTGGGCATTTTATTGTGAATTTCTTGACAGAAAAACTTAATATCTGTTAATGACCCGACCCGGGAATCGAACCTGGGACCTTGTGATCGGCAGGCGAACCTACTAACCACTAGACCAACGAGGCAGTTGGTAGTGTGCGTATAGATTAGCTGTAGTGGCTGTGTTTGAGCAGTCATCTGCTACGCAAGCCATGCAAGTTTGCGTCCCAGCAGCCTGAATCAATGAGATTTTCTTCTATTCTACACTTATGTACAGTAATTTAAACACATGTGCGTTACGGTGAAGGAAAACTTAAGAAACCTGTATAGTGGCTGAGACGGCGATGGACTCACCATCTGTCACGTTGGCACTTAATCATCTTGTGTGAAAAGTGTGTGTTGTTATTACAACACCTCTGCCTACACCCGAGGGGACCCTGGGATGGAATGAATATATTTATGTACTTTAGATAAGCAGCAGTAGCCAAAAATTCAGTCATCACTATAATGTTTTGATGGTTTTTCACAGTAACAACACCACACAAGAGTGCACCAGAGAATGGTCGGCCGGTGGAGCTCCTCGACTTGTCCGATGATGTCATGCTCCACATCCTACAGTACTGCTCGCACATGGACCTCAAAGCACTCGGATAGTGAGTAACATGCAGTAACAAATATATTTTTTTATTTGTTTACTAGCTGTGCCCTGCAGTTTCATCCGCGTAGATTTAGTTACATGCTTATTGTCACGGAACCCTAATATTTTTAATAAATAAAAGTAGCGTAAGTTATTCCTTGGTATATCAGCTACCTGCCAGTTAAAGTCCCGTTAAAATCGGTGTAGCTGTTTCAGAGATTACCCGGAACAATCAGACAGACAGACAGACAGATATACAGACAGACGGACAGACCGACAAACAGAGAAAAATTTTAAAACTTGGTTTTTTAGTGTCAGTAGCGTGTATACTTTCATATGCATTTAGTGAAAAGCTGTTATTTTGGAATTACAAACAGACACTTCAATTTTATTTATCTGTATAGATATTAGGTTTCCGCAACCATAAGGATGAAACTAAATCTATGCGGGTGAAACCGCAGGGCACAGCTAGTTCACAATAATTGGCCCACCCCATGACCTAGGAAAGCATGTTGCACCATTGCACCATTGGTCCTACGCGTTCTGTCACCGGCTGCGTCGAATTGCCTTCTCGTCATACTTGTGAACAGGTGCTGCTTGTGGGGGCTGGTCATCTCAAGCTACTCATTTACATATAAGTACAACTACTAGACTTTACTTTATGTTAATTTTTCTCGACATTTGTGCATTGGAACTGTGTCCATGGGCTTACATTTCTCAAAAAAATTCTAATATTTTTGAAAAGAGTAATTACTGAGTTTCTTGCCAGGTTGTTCTCAGTAAAAGCAACCTTCCGAACCTGGCGGTAGCATGTATAATCCTGTAAATTAATGTCATTCTGACGATTTGAAAGTACTTTGTAATAGTCTAATCGAATAAAGATATTTTTGACTTTGACTTTGCCTCCCATCCCACTATGAGAGCGAACCAATAAAGACAAAAACACTATAATATCTCCCACGCAGGTGACTAATCAAATAAATGTCCCCATCCAGTACATGTCCGCGACTGGGTGCGTTAGTCCTGGACCACACGCTGTGGGCCCGAGTGGAGGGGCTGGGGGGCTGCGGTCCGAAGCGACTGGCTTGGCTGCTGGCACACGCTCTACGGGGACACACCAAGGCCCTCGCTCTACATGGACTGGCCAAGGAGGCTGACTGGTGAGATTATAATAATAAGACTATATTGTACACTAGCTGACCCGACAGACGTTGTCCTGTCTTAATTATGAGAATGCAGCACGTATTCTGTCAATTCTATGTCAAACGTCATAAGGTTACATCAAAAAGTGTTTATTGTCCAAAGCGCTATGGTAATTTTCAAATTTTCCACGCAATTTTCTTAGTTTTTTCTTTCATAAGAACCATCTCCTGACAATAACGAACACATCAAAAAAAAAATACTTTCGAAATTGGTCCAGCCGTTCACCCGTGATGTCGTGACGAAGGGAAATGGAGATTCATTTTTATATATATATATATATATATATATATAGCTATACTACTATTATAAAGCGGAAAGAATTATATTTTTGTATGTATGTTTGTAATGAATAAACTCAAAAACCACTGTACCTCCTTCGAAAAGTCTGACAACTGGTTTGACTCAGATTGCCGATTTTCCTCGGAAAAGTATGGAAATTTTGGTTATTTTTGTCACTTTACTAATATATTCTGTATATACAATAACCATCGTTCCCTTGTCCCCCAGCTGCCTGGGCATCGTCAGCCGCAACCGAGCCGAGGAGTTGGCTCGGAACCACTCCACACCAGACCTGGAGGTCAGAGGTACTGCCTCGCTGCCTGTCAACTTGACTGACAACAATGGTAACTTATTAATAGCAGTGGGTGCTATTGACCCACCGTGGTCCCACTGCTATTGACCTACTGTGGGGCCACTGCTATTGACCCACCGTGGGGCCACGGGTATTTTTTTCCCTGTAGACCCACTGCTCTTTTGAATACATTGTACGGTGATACCTTATGCTAGGAGATACCCGAATCACTCTTGAATGTTTAGCTAGAATTTTGGTCCGTGGGGCCACAGAAACTGGCATATTGAAGCATGCCTGTATTTTCCCCTCGGGTGTAGGCAGAGGTGTTGTAATAACAACACACACTTTTCACACAAGATGATTAAGTGCCAACGTGACAGATGGTGAGTCTATCGCCGTCTCAGCCACTATACATACGTGTTTGAATTACTTCTCAGACATATGCAGGTTTCCTCACGATGTTTTCCTTCACCGTAAAGCACGTGGTGTGAAATCACTGCACATAAGTTTTTAGAAAAACTTATTGGTACAGGCCCCGCTGGGATTCGAACTTGCTTTTTATATTACCTATACTAGCTGTCCCCCGCGGTTTTACCCGCGTAGGGCTAATTTAATGGGTAATATATAAAATAAAAGTACTCTTAAGTTACTTCTTGTAAAATTAGCTACCTGCCAGTGAAAGTCCCGTTAAAATCCGTCCAGCCGTTTCGGAGATTACCCGGAACAAACAGACACAGTTTTAAAACTTGGTTTTTTAGTGTCAGTAGCGTGTATACTTTCATATGCATTTAGTGAAAAGCTGTTATTTTGGAATTACAAACAGACACTTCAATTTTATTTATCTGTATAAATTTAAAAAATATATCAACTTAATTAGTCAAAGTCAAAGTCAAAAATATCTTTATTCGATTAGACTTTTTACAAAGTACTTTCAAATCGTCAGAACGACATGGATTATACATGCTACTGCCAGCACATACATTAAATTAAATATAGCACCGATGGAAAACCACACCCCTTTTTTTTATTTCACAGAGACATTGCAAGGTGAAGAATCTTCCGGCGAACGCTCGGTGCAGAGCAGAGCTATCGAACAAGCTATTAGAGTCGTCAAGAAAAATATGTCGCAAACAAGGTAATTTTTGAGTCACCCTACCATACATCTATATATATATGTCTATACAGATAAATAAAATTGAAGTGTCCGTTTATAAAAACTTATGTACAGTGATTTCACACCACGCGTTTTACGGTGAAGGAAAACATCGTGAGGAAACCTGCATATGTCTGTGAAGTAATTCAAACACGTATGTATAGTGGCTGAGACGGCGATGGACTCACCATCTGTCACGTTGGCACTTAATCATCTTGTGTGAAAAGTGTGTGTTGTTATTACAACACCTCTGCCTACACCCGAGGGAATACAGACGTGAGGATATGTATGTATAGCTGTGCCCCGCGGTTTCACCCGCGTAGAGTTAATTTTTTTGTCGTCCCGCGGAACCCTAATGTTTTATTTAAATAAACGTTAACTCCTTGTAAAATTAGCTACCTACCAGTGAAAGTCCCGTTAAAATCGGTCCAGCCGTTTCAGAGATTACCCGGAACAAACAGACAGACAGACAGACAGACAGAGAAAAAGTTTTAAAATTGGTTTTTTGTTATCAGTAGCGTGTATACTTTCATATGCATTTAGTGAAAAGCTGTTATTTTGGAATTACAAACAGACACTTCAATTTTATTTATCTGTATAGATGTATGTAGATTATATATACAAGGAACAGTACTTAAAACTTGTCCCTCACGGTGTCTCTCGGGATCGTGCCAAGAAGGCTGGCAGCATTGCCACGTTGAATAGCAATGCTGATTCTCTGAGCGAGGTAACCCCAGCCCGCTTGGCACGAGAGGCTTCTACCAGACGACGGGCAAGCTCTTTGAAAAACTGATGAGTATCCGGACCCCAAGGCCCTAGAGTTTCAACCGCAAACGCAGAAAATATGTATCCTTGACCAATGCAAGCATACTCCTGCTGAACAGCAGCAGCACCGTCCGCCACAGCAGTGCCGGGGAGATAAATAAATAAATAAATGATCTTTATTGCTTTTTAGTACTTAAACATACACAACCCGATCAAATTGAATAATATACCCATTGAACAAGTCACAAGCTTCAAATACTTAGGTAGTATAATAACCCATGACTCCAAATGTACACCCGATGTGACCGCTAGGATTGCTATGGCACAACAAAACAAAAAACATCTTTTTAAAGCAAACATCTCCAGAAAGACCCGGATACGACTAATAAAAGTGTACATATGGAGCATAGCATTATATGGCAGCGAGACGTGGACACTAACACAAAAAGATAGAGAGAGACTGGAAGCATTCGAGATGTGGTGCTGGAGAAGAATGGAAAGAATTTGCTGGACAGAGAAGAAGAGTAATGTGGAAGTATTGGACATGATAAATGAGAAAAGAACACTGCTAAGAACAATTGAAAATAGAAGAGGAAAAATGGTTGGACACTTGATACGACATGACAAGCTATTACAACTAGTACTGGAAGGAAAAATCGAAGGGCGAAGAGGAAGAGGAAGACCAAGGAGAAGCTACATGGACCAACTTAAGGAGAAAGCGGGTGTAGTGTCGTATCAAGAGGTCAAGAATTGTGCACAAGAGAGACAAGAGTGGCGATTGCTCCACCGACAAGAGCAAAGCTCTTAAATTAAAGAAGAAGAGTACTTAAACAAAATATAATAAAATTACAACAAAATAAGAAAATTACAAAACAAAATAAAAAAATGTTTAAGGCCTTTTAAAAGCAAGGGGACATGGCTCAGCGTCGTTTAGCGCTGATTTTCAGCCACTCCCGTTCCCTTAGATATTGTGCGGGAACATTGGGAAGAGGGCCATGAGGGGAGGTGTTGTGTACGTAATATAATACTCAGAGAACAGCAAAGACTGGTAAATTACTAGATACAGTACAGTTATAATTGAGATGGGACGGAGCCAACGTGTCGACACATGGCATCCCACACCAGCAGGTCTCCGGCCATCGCCGCGCACCAAACCTACTGGTTCCAGTACAGCAGGCACCCCGGCGGTGACCAGAGCCCGTCGTATTCAAAAATATCTTTATTCGATTAGACTTTATACAAAGCACTTTCAAATCGTCAGAATGACACAATTTACAGGATTATACATGCTACCGCCAGGTTCGGAAGGTTGCTTTTACTGAGAAGAACCTGGCAAGAAACTCAGTAATTACTCTTTTCAAAAATATTATACAATTTAAAAAAAAAAAACAAAATAAATCATTTGAGAAATGTAAGCCCATGGACACAGTTCCAATGTACAAATGTCGATAAAAATTTACATAAAGAAAAGTCTAGTAGTTCTATTTATATGTAAATGCGTAGCTTGAGATGACCAGCCCCCACAAGCAGCAGCTGTTCACAAGTATGACGAGAATGCCAGCCATCGCCCTCCTCAACCATTATAGAGGGAAGTGAGCGACCCGTCATCCTGACGCCGCCGCAAGCAAAGGCATTTTAGTGAGCATGATAACTTTATTAGGTCATTGATGGAAGAATGACGAGATCGCCGACCATGACAGGCCATGGTGTCCGAAGATGTCTACACTATCACCGCAGTGACACCGATGAGGGACAATACATTTGGTACATGTATGTAGATATTTTTTTTCCCTTTAGATGTAAGCCCCCACCGATGGAAGCGGCGGCGGACCCCACCTGTCCAGGTCCTCAGTTCACACTGACCCCTCGCCTGCTGAAGCAGCTTCGTATCCAGTGCACCAACCTCGAAGAACTATACCTGGATTATATCAATATTAATTGTTCTAAGGTCAGTGGTGCAAAATAATAATAAAAACCATTTATTTACTTATATATAAAGGTGAAGAGTTTGGTTGTTTATACGCGGTAATCTCAGGAATTAGTGGTCCGATTTGGGAAAATATTCCAGTGTTAGATAGCCTATTCATCGAGGAAGCCTATAGGCTATATATCATCACGCTAAGACCAATCGCGGGTTAAAATAAGCTTAAATTAGCTCAAAGTAACTATTCCACGCGGATGAAGTCGCTGTCTGAAGCTAGTCTAATCTATACTCTATGTACTTTATAATCTACTAGCTGTGCCCTGCGGTTTCACCCGCATAGATCTAGTTTCATCCTTATTGTCCCGGAACACTAATATTTTTAATAAATGAAAGTAGCCTAAGTTACTTCTTGGAACATCAGCTACCTGCCAATGAAAGTCCCGTTAAAATCGGTCCAGCCGTTTCGGAGATTACTCGGAACAAACAGACAGACAGACGGACAGACAGACAGAGAAAAAATTTGAAACTTGGTTTTTTAGTGTCAGTAGCGTGTATACTTTCGTATGCATTTAGTGAAAAGCTGTTATTTTGAAATTACAAACAGACACTTCAATTTTATTTATCTGTATAGATATTAGGGTCTCGCGACAATAAGGATGAAACTAAATCTACGCTGGGGCACAGCTAGTGAGATAATAATATCAATGTTTGTATTTTTTGTTCTGTAGACCCGTCTGTGCCACTTCCCTCGTGGACTGAAGAAGCTGTCCCTACGAGGCCTCAAATGCTATAATCTACCGTCAGACAGGTGCTTCCTGTTTAAAATACACGACTATTTCACTAAATTGGAGGTAAATATATATCTTATCTTATCTTATACCTTTAAATGAGCAATTCTTGTATATATAGAATCTGGATCTCGGGAACGGCTGCAACGATTTTCATGAAATTTTGTATGTAGGGGGTTTCGGGGGCAAAAAATTGATCTAGCTAGGTTTCACTTTCAGAAAACATCGTTTTGACCATGTTTTCATGCACTGAAAAACTCATAAAATATCAATACAATACGACAGTAAATGTCGCCGACAACTGTCAAGTTATGATAGCTCAGAGGTGAGGCTGTCAGCTTACGAGGTGATAACGAATCTAGAGTACCCCGGTTCGAGACTGACGTTCACCGGTTCCATTTTTTCTACTAGCTTTTTTGAGAAAACGTTAAGTTTTTTTCTTTTGTGGGAAAAAGTTTAGTTCATCATCTCCTTGGCCTTGTCCCATGTATTTGGGGTCGGCACTTGATTCAACCCGATGTGGCTGATCACCTGATTTTTATACGAAGCGACTACCATCTGACCTTCGTAACCCCCTTTTTCGAGGAAAATCGGCAATCTGGGTTAAACCAGTTGTCAGACTTTCTTAGGCCTCTGACTGACCTGTAACGATTGCCAAAGATGTTAAATAGTCAACCGGGACCGACGGCTTAACGTGCTCTCCGAGGCACGGAGGGAACTCCCGCGGTCACCCATCCAACTACTGGCTAGGCGTATGGTTGCTTAACTTCGCTGATCGCATCATATGGGCAATAGCAACTGTGCCACGAGCTCCTCTGGGAAAAAGTTTAGTTCTTTGTGAGAAAAAGAAACCGAGCACAGCTCGGTCTACCAGGTACATTTTTGATATAATAATGGTTACTGATGTGATAATCCCGTCTCCCACAGTTCCTGGATGTGTCAGAGTGCGAGTGGTTGGAGCCGGCGTCCATATTGGGTTTATCCAAGATCCCGTGTCTCACTCACCTAGTTATGTGCGAATGCTATAAAATGAGCGAGTTTGTAGCGTACGCCTCGCTTGCTAGTCGATACGGATTTAGAACGTTGAAGGTAAGATGCTGTTAATTTATTTATTTACTAGCTGTGCCCCGCGGTTTCTAATATAATATTAGCCTAAGTCACTCCTTGAAACATCAGCTATCTGCCAGTGAAAGTCCCGGTGTAATCGGTCCAGCCGTTTCGGAGATTAGCCGGAACAGACAGACAGAAAAAAAAATGGTTTTTCTATGTCAGTACTGTGTATACTTTCATGTGCATTTAGTGAAAAGCTGTTATTTTGGAATTACAAACAGACACTTCTATTTAATTTTTCTGTATAGATGTATAGATATATAAATGTATATATATATACAGATAAATAAAATTTAAATGTGAAATTATATATGAAAGTATATACGATACTGACATGAAGAAAACTATTTAGAAAATGTTTTTCTGTCTGTCTCTGTTTGTTTGGGGATTCTCTGAAACGGCTGGACGGATCTTAATAGGACTTTCACTGGCAGGTAGCTAATGTTTCAAGGAGTAACATAGGCTACTCGTATTTAAAAAAAAAATTGTTTTCCGGCGGTCTGCTGTGAAATATCTACGCGGGTGAAACCGCGGCGCACATTTAATCTATACATCTATTCTATATAGATAAATAAAATTGAAGTGTCTGTTTGTAATTAAAAAATTACAGCTTTTCACTAAATGCATATGAAAGTATACACGCTACTGACACTAAAAAACCAAGTTTAAATTTTTTCTCTGTCTGTCTGTCTGTTTGTTCCGGGTAATCTCTGAAACGGCTGGACGGATTTTAACGGGACTTTCACTGGTAGGTAGCTGATGTTACAAGGAGTAACTTAGGCTACTTTTATTAATCAAAAATATTAGGGTTCCGCGACAATAAGGATGAAACTAAATCTACGCGGGTGAAACCGCGGCGCACATTTAATAGAAGATATAATTATACTAAGACACTTAAGAGTTATTTATTTCAGATCATGGACTTGCGTCGATCACCCGTTGGTGATTCAGAAGTATCAGCTCTGAGCTGGGCTCCGTGTCTTGAAGAGCTTTATGTATCAGTGGCCGAGAACGAGCAGTGGCCTCCGGAACACACCCACTATCGTGACGATGGACTGGCGTCTTACGAGGAACTCGTCCATTGGGAGAAGCAGGTAGGTCGACTGGGGAAGGGGGATTATACCTTTAATTATATTTGTGCATTGCAACTGTGTCCATGGGCTTACATTTCTCAAGTTATTTAGATTGTATTTTTAAAATTGTATAATATTTTTGAAAAGAGTAATTACTGAGTTTCTTGCCAGGTTGTTCTCAGTAAAAGCAACCTTCCGAACCTGGCGGTAGCATGTATAATACTGTGTAATTATGTAATTCTGACGATTTGAAAGTACTTTGTAAAAAGTCTTAATCTAATAAAGATATTTTTGATTTTGACATTGACTTTATAGGAGGATCAGGAGCTATTGGTCCGATTTGATAAATTATTTCAGTGCCCATTTATATAGTACCAATACATTTCGTACGCGGTCATTAAACTTTTTAAATTAAGGGGAAGGTTAATGGTTTCGAAAAATGGTTTTATGGGATTATTTCAGCATTTATTAGTGGGAGAAAAAAAATAAAAACGTAGTTAGATTTCACGTGAATAACTCTACGTTACAGCTGATTTTTATGCGAAAATAAGGTCTTGATATGGTCAACTTTGAACGTCAATTACTCGAAAACGGAAGAAGATATTTTTGTCATAATAATTTTATTTGCTTCCTTAAATTATACCCTATCACATATTTTAACAGCTGTCCTATTTTCCCCGACACCCTGTATAGCGATCCGTTAATTTTCAGATCCCAGAACACTTCTCTACAAAAGAGTATTCGTACCTTGTAGAGGGAGAGGGCAGTGATGATGAAGATATTAAAGAGTCATCTAGTGAGATGAATTTCAACAATATGTTGGATAGTAACAGGTATGTTCCTATAACAAGACTCACGCTTGACCGTGCCGAGTCCGAGCCGAGCTCGCTTGCTGTGAGTGTAGCCATCTATACAGATAAATACAATGTAAGTTTTTAAGTCGAAAATAACAGCTTTTCACTAAATGTTTATGAAAGTATACACGGTACGGATATAGAAAAAAACATTTTTTTTAATTTTCTCTGTTTGTCCGTCTATCTGTCTGTTTGCTTGTTCCGGCTAAACTCCGAAACGGGCGGACAAGGAGTAACTTAGGCTAGTTTTATTTTAAAAAAACATGAGGATTATAATAGAAAGCCCAACTGTCTGCACTATTGAGTTTTAAAAGGTGCAGTGAATTCACACACATGCTTTACGGTGAAGGAAAATATCGTGAGGAAACCTGCATGTGTCTGAGAAGTAATCAAACACGTATGTATAGTGGCTGAGACGGCGATGGACTCACCATCTGTCACGTTGGCACTTAATCATCTTGTGTGAAAAGTGTGTGTTGTTATTACAACACCTCTGCTTAACCCACCGGGCTCTCTTCTGGTATGAGAAGAGCATTAAAAGCATAGTTACTTTTATTTTTCAGAGTTATAGTAGTGAACCCTCGGGCCGCGCTTCAAGCAGAAAATGCACGAAATGGCGAAAACGGTGCTGGCGATGCAGGCAACGATCCAGAACCAGGCCCTTCAAACAAAAAGCGGAAACACGACGTCTGCGAAAACCAAACAAAATCATCCAGATATACAAATTCACAAACCACAAGTCAATCCAGTGACAGCTCAGATGACGATGACGATGAGGTGCCTACGAAGAAAAGTCGTCAAAACGGCGTCAATCAAGGCGCTAGTACATCAAAAAGTGACACGGACTCATCCGAATCCTCGAATGATACGGCCACTCCCACCTGCCAAAACTCAGAGGCTGAATCTAACGTCGGAATTGTAGACGAGGATTTGAAAAATTTGCCTGCACTCTTAAGGCATGGCGAATCGGAGCCTTTACATAAGATTTTATACGTTAACGTTAGTCGAAGGCTGCATACTGTATACAAGCTATCCATGCCGGTTTGCACGGTATACAACCCAGAAGATGCGGAAAGTAGCAACATTGTTCGCCGAGGAAGGAACATAGCTCCCGTAGATCATTTATTTTTAACACCAGCGAGGCTAGATCGTAGTTCTTTGGTGACAGACGTAGCGATTCGATCCTTCGGTGAGTCGGATAATGATAACGTTAATTATATACAAATAGGTCCCAACGGTCCGTCTGCATATTACCGTCGACCTACACGCACGAATTTAAGGATTCTGTCCGTCACAGGGTTTAGAACAATAACTAACAGGACGTTAGAACATCTCGCCACTGCGGCGCCTTATCTAACATTCCTAGATTTGTCTCGCACTAGAGTCACTAAACGTGGGGTTGAAAAGTTTAAAACTCTCAAACCTGATTGTGAGGTGGTGTTTAGCGAATTCGAATGATCTTAATAGTTGGCCAACAAATCGCTAGAGTTATCCGGAGAATTGTAGGCCTAGATAAGTCAAAGTCAAAGTCAAAAATATCTTTATTCGATTAGACTTTATACAAAGCACTTTCAAATCGTCAGAATGACACAATTTACAGGATTATACATGCTACCGCCAGGTTCGGAAGGTTGCTTTTACTGAGAAGAACCTGGCAAGAAACTCAGTAATTACTCTTTTCAAAAATATTATACAATTTAAACAAAATAAATCATTTGAGAAATGTAAGCCCATGGACACAGTTCCAATGTACAAATGTCGATAAAAATTAACATAAAGAAAAGTCTAGTAGTTCTATTTATATCTAAATGCGTAGCTTGAGATGACCAGCCCCCACAAGCAGCACCTGTTCACAAGTATGACGAGAATGCCAGCCATCGCCCTCCTATAATATTATCCTCGCGTTAGCGGGGATGGCGAGTGATCAGTGAAATCCCCAGCAAAGACAAGACCTTCGATTGAGGCGGGTTCTAGTTGAAAACTTGTATATATACTGTTCTCGTGTATTTGTACTCAATGCTTGCAAAGCTTGACGGACGCTAACGGTTAATCGTGATCGATTGAACACAGATATTCGTTCGAAGCGTATGTTACTTTGTCTAGACTGGTTTCCCTGTTGGGAAAAAGTGAAAAAAAACAGTATTTTTATATAGCAGCCGAGAGCCTGTAGATAAAGTAACATTATCCTCACGCTTCGCTAGTAAAAACGATACAAAATCCAAGAAAGCAGAGCATAGACAACTTTTATTTCGATTTTAAAATTGACTGCGCAATTGCTTACCAACTACAAAAATAGACGCGTTCAGTGCTAACGACGCGTCTGCGTCCAACTGTTAGAGAATTTACGAAAAAGATGAATTGTTAGCAGTGAATGTGTTAAGAAGCCATGGTTTATTCCATCCATACTTATTATAGACGATAGCAAATTTAAACAGGACTAGAAGAGAGAGCAGTGAAAAAAGCTGACATTACATGAATTTATTTGACAACTTACTGAAAGTTATAAATTATGAAAACAACATTAAAAACCATAAATAAATATAAGTAGTTTTCAACACTTATTAACCGCTTTTTACGGGTATGAAATATGTCACGTGATTGATTTATGTCATTCATTTTGTATCGTTTCTATTAGCGCAAGCGCGAGAGAATGATACTTTGTCTAGGGCTAGGACACTTGGCAAATGTCAAATGTCATTGCTAATAGTGCGTAAAATTGTTAAAATATTAAATCTTAAATCTCTCATTATAAATAGGTGTTCGCTCGAATTGGACGCTTCGAAATATGATAGAGTTTTTCAACAAGTCGTATCGATTTAAAATATATTTAATAAATAAATGAATTTTTCAAGAACATGGGTACGTAATAAAAAAAATCCAATGTACTGAATTTATTAAGGGTTTACGTAAGAGGTTGTGTAGGGTTTTCTTTATGGCAATACTATTATTTTTAAGCATAGCTGAACACGAACGAATAAGTTTAGAAAAATATGAATGTACCAAAAATTTTTCAAATAAAGTTGATTTAACAAAAAAACTATTTTCGAAATAACAACAATAGACTACATACTACTTATATAGAATATAAATTAATCTATTGCTAAATTATTAAGTATATAATATTCGAATTTGTATCTACGCTTGGCAACATCAGAAAAAAATATGAATATAATCTATGGTTGCAGATTTCGTGTTATGTAAGTTATATAGCAGCACTAAGGTTTATTTATGTACCCAATAATAAATTACTAAAAACTGAAAAAAATTTTTTAGAAAAACAAATATATATAGATTACCTGTGGTACACACATACATAGCGCGGCGATGTGGGCGTGACCTCTCACAGACATGTTCACGTATGCTTCGATAGAGTACAAACTCTCTCAGGCTAAGTACGAGCGTGAGGGCAAATCACGCTAAATTATTCACATAGTTAGATAAATAAAGGAGCGTGGCACAGTTGCTATTGCGCATATGATTCGATCAGCGAAGTTAAGCAACCATACGCCTAGCCAGTAGTTGGATGGGTGACCGCCCGAGTTCCCTCCGTGCCTCGGAGAGCACGTTAAGCCGTCGGTCCCGGTTGCCAATTTAACATCTTTGGCAATCGTTACAGGTCAGTCAGAAGCCTAAGAAAGTCTGACAACTGGTTTAACCCAGATTGCCGATTTTCCTCAAAAAAGGGGTTACAAAGGTCAGATGGCAGTCGCTTCGTATAAAAATCAGGTGATCAGCCACATCGAGTTGAATCAAGTGCCGACCCCAACAATGTCCCATAGATACTCGGTTTTGTAAAGTTATATCTGTCACCCCTATTACGAGTTTGCCACCGTTTTCCTAATCTACACTCGCTATCGTCTCCGTCGAATATTTGTATGAGAAATTGTACAGCGCCTCTAAGCGGTGACGTGAAGAACTAAAATATGTCATACAATGATGACATCACGGTCCTCCAGGAGGCTAGGTTAAAATCAAAGCACACTACACAAACACGCCCGCTGCTCCGTCCTCGCCGGCGAGGCTCGACACGAATAAGTCGTTATGTTTACCCCCGACCCTTGAATATGCCCGCGCCGAGCAAGTAAATTCTAACCCCCCCCCCCAAACCATAAATAATATACCCAGCCCAGCTCCCTAGCTCGCGATCCAGCAACGCCCTAAGCCGAGGTCCAAGCCCCACTATGGGGCGCCCTTAGCTGTGTTGCTTAAAGCTTTGCGCCTGGCTGGAGGCTTTAATTAGTCTCGCCATTGTCCGGTTAAGCAGAAATAACTACATCTCCCTGGCCTTTGTCCCATGTATTTAGGGTCGGCACTTGATTCAACCCGATGTTGATCACCTGATTTTTATACGAAGCGACTGCCATCTGACCTTCGTAACCCCTTTTTCGAGGAAAATCGGCAATCTGGGTTAAATCAGTTGTCAGACTTTCTTAGGCCTCTGACTGACCTGTAACGATTGCCAAAGATGTTAAATTGGCAACCGGGACCGACGGCTTAACGTGCTCTCCGAGGCACGGAAGCAGAAATAACTCCCGGAGTTAAATCTGCAAGGGACACCACACAAAAAAAAGTTTAGGATGTTTTACGTCTACATACAAAAGCGCAAAACGCAAGGTCAAGCGACGACGTTCGTGTCTAAACGTATTCTTGGGACACGGATTTTGGTATTTATTATTGGGTATATTTCAACCTGTAATTCAGGTAAGACTGCGGTTGGATCTCCGGTAGTTAAAATATTAAAATAAGTTATTTGGTTTAAAAATAAGCTTTTTATTTATTATTAAGTTTAAATATCGAAATTAATGAGCTTTCCCATGTATTTTATATTCTACCGATAAAGTTGTCATTTGAAATTAATTGATGGAAGAAAAGAATTGTATTGGGCGCTTTCACATTGGACGATAACGGTAACGACACGATATCGTCGGACTAGTAGTTTGATACAATTACTACTGAACGCTTTCACACTGTGTCGTTGTAGTCAAGTATCGGCGGACGATATCGTCGGACTAGTAGTTTGATACAATTACTACTGAACGCTTTCACACTGTGTCGTTGTAGTCAAGTATCGGCGGACGATATCGTCGGACTAGTAGTTTGATACAATTACTACTGAACGCTTTCACACTGTGTCGTTGTAGTCAAGTATCGCCGGACGATATCGTCGGACTAGTAGTTTGATACAATTACTACTGAACGCTTTCACACTGTGTCGTTGTAGTCAAGTATCGGCGGACGATATCGTGGCAGTGGGAAAGCGCCCATTCGCTTATGTCACAAATATAAGTTATTTATGCATGTAAAGATAAACTTTGATGTTAAATAAAATACTTGCTATAAATGTTGGTGTATAATTTTCTTTGTGTCAAATAAAACGAAAATCTGTCACGTTGGCACTTAACCATTTTCAGAGAAAAGTGTGTGTTGTTATTACAACACCTCTGCCTACACCCGAGGGGAATACAGGCGTGAGCATAATATGTATGTATGTAAAGCGAAAATAAACGGATTGAAAAATAAAATGTCACGAAATGAAAACTAATTATTATTAAATTATTTTTTATTTAACACATAAATTATCAGTCTAATAAAATACAACAAATCGAAATAAAATCTATTGAGCCTCTTTTCTACCTAATTGCAATTGCTTTACTTATAGCTAATGAAAATGAAAATGATTTATTCAGTTTAGGCCTAGGCCCTGGGGCCCAACGCTGAGCTCTTTTTGCAATGTTAAGTCAGTTGTGCAACAGTGACAGATGTATACACGTCACATACATCTGTCTCATAAATGAGTGAAACTATCATGGCGATAAGAGCTCATGGTAAGGCCCCAGGGCCTGTAGACAAAGTAGCATTTACCTCACGCTTCGCTAGTAGAAACGATACAAAATGTACGGGAATGACATATGTCACGTGACTGTATTGATACTGACGCTAGCGTCCCTGACATTTTTTTATGAGAAATTATACTGCGCCTCCTAGCGGTGACGTGAAGAACTAAACTCTGTCATACAAATATTGTCGCTAGCGAGTATAGATTGCGAAAACTGCAAAACTTCACAGGGGTACTGGGGCCTTACCATCAGCTCTTATTGCCATGATAGTTTCACTCATTTATGAGACAGATGTATGTGACGTGTATACATCTGTCACTGTCGCACAACTGAATTATCATTGCAATAAGAGCTCATGCATCAAAAAACTTCAAACTTATTCAGTATTTTTTGTAAAGAATTGGGTAACATTATTTTTCTACCCTTTATGTATTAACTTGTACTTGAGTTTAAATAAATACGAAAACATAAGTGTTGCCAAATATCCCTTTAAAATTAATTAATTTAAACCCTACATTCCTTAGATTTAATAATTATAGTTCTGATGTGTCTTCAAGAAATTGAGAAGTAATTTCCTGGACACGAGAAAATGAATTAATCATAAGATAAAACTTACGAAAAATTCATTTTCTATTGGAAGCAATATACAAAAATAAATAGGCTAAAGTTGCCAGCAGTCTACATTTTCTACCATTTTGGTAGTGTTAATTAAGTGTTGCTTAAACTAGCTGTGCCCCAAGGTTTCATCCGCGTAAACTTAATTCCGTAGGTGGCCTTATTTTGAAAATTAGCCCAATTATTACTCTTTGTGACATCAGCTATCTCCTAGTGAAATCCCATTAAAATCGCTCTAGGTTTTTCAGAGATTAGTCGCAACAAACAGACAGAAAAAAAAAATGTTTTTTTTTTTCATTTAAGTATCGTATATACTTTCATGTGCATTTAGTGAAATTATGTTAATATGGAATTACAAACAGACACTTAATTATTTTTTCATCTGTATAGAAATGAATTATTCGATCACGAACGTCCGGATTTTTTCACTGGTTGGATGGAGTCTAACACAATAGCAGCTGCGTCCGCTTCAGCACACCTGAAAAATAACAAAAAAACTCAGTAAATTTGTTTAAGGGCAATTTTATAATGTAATAGCTGTGCCCCGCGATTTCACCCGCGTAGATTTAGTTTCATGCTGTTTTTTAAGCCTAAAACACTCCTTGAAACATCAGCTATCTGCCAGTGAAAGTCCCGTTAAAATCCATCCAGCCGTTTACGCGTGATGCCGTGACCAAGGGAAATGGGGATTCATTTATAAGATGTTGGTAATTTTCTGTTAAAATTTCAAAAATCTGTAGTTATTCAGTACCCAAGTTTCTTCTCAGAAGGCTAGTTTCCGAACCGGTAGTCAAGTTCGACGTTCATAAGTCCCTTACCAGGGCCTGAACTGAATAAATCATTTTCATTTTAATAATTATTGACTATGTGATGAAATGTACATGCCAACTGAGTTTCTTGCCGGTTCTTCTCAGAAGGTTAGTTTCCGAATCGGTGGTAAATTCTTCGACATTCATAAGTGCCTTACCAGGGGCCTTACCATGAGCTCGTATTGCCATGATAGTTTCACTCATTTATGAGACAGATGTATGTGACGTGTATACATCTGTCACTGTCGCATAACTGAATTATCATTGCAATAAGAGCTCATGGTTGGGCCCCAGGGCCTAAATTGAATGAGTCACTATCATTTTCTAGTAGGTTACAGTTGCTAAGAATAGCGAGGAGGGTTTTTTTTGTGTATGACGCTTTTATTAATAATGAACTAAAAACACAGATTTTTAGTACCTGGGAAACATGTTGGTACACTTGAGATCTGACCAGCCGCTGAGCAACTCGAACATCATCGTGTCCAGAGCTCTGTCAGGTGGCACCTCGCCTGTCAGTATCCGCAAAGCCATACTGGACGGGAGACAAGGTATTTTATATATTATTCACCCGCGTAGATTTTAATTTCATGTTTGCACGCGGATCCCTAATATTTAAAAAAAATCTTAGTAACCTAAGTTACTCCTTGTAAAATTAGCTTTCTGTCAGTGAAAGTCCCGTTAAAATCGGTCCAGCCGTTTCGGAGATTACCCGGAACAAACAGACAGACAGATGGAGCAAAAATTTAAAACTTGGTTCTTTAGTGTCAGTTCGTGTATACGTTCATATGCATTTAGTGAAAAGCTGTTATTTTGGAATTACGAACAGACACTTCCATTTTATTTATCTGTATAGATGTATAGATTATATTACCCATTAATCCTTGCCATAGTGGAATAAGGCGCGTTTAATTCGGAAGTGGCAATTAAGTTTCGACAGTACAGCAGCCAAACACAATCCAACTGCGTGTATGTAGTGTTGCCAGTCGTCAACGACTGCAGATGACTTATAGCTTGAGTGTTGCCATCCACGTTGCGTGTGAGTTGTGATTGTATGTTCGCGTTTATCGTCTCACGATTCGGAGTGTTTGAGGAGAGTTGATTTATTATCGATCTGAAATATTTGTCTTTATTATAGACTAGCTGGGCCTCGCGGTTTCACCCGCGTAGATTTGGTCTCATCCTTATTGTCGCGGAACCCTAATATTTTTGATAAATAAAAGTAGATTAAGTTACTCCTTGAAACGTCAGCTACCTACCAGTGAAAGTCCCGCTAAAATCCATCCAGCCGTTTCAGAGAGTACCCAAACAAACAGAGACAGACAGAAAAACATTTTCTAAATAGTTTTCTAAAAAAAAATTATAACTTGGTTTTTTAGTGTCAATAGCGTGTATACTTTCATATGCATTTAGTGAAAAGCTGTTATTTTGGAATTACAAACAGACACTTCAATTTTATTTATCTGTATAGATGTATAGATATGGAAATAATATTTATTCACATTAAATATTGTACGTAATAGGCGTTATTAAGGTCACAAGAATTTTTCACACATCACATTTGACCCAATTTTAGGTTTAAATATTAGGTATTGCAGTTCTATTTTAACCACAAATTCGATATTTTTTATTAACGATTTATGAATAACATTATATTACCAACTAGCTGTGCCCTGCGGTTTCACCCGCGTAGATTTTAATTTCATGGTTGCCGGCGGATCCCTAATGTTCTTTAAAAATCTAAGTAGCCTAAGTTACTCCTTGTAACATTAGCTTTCCATCAGTGAAAGTCCCATCAAAATCCGTCCAGCCGTTTCGGAGATTACCCGGAACAAACAGACATACAGACAGACAGAGAAATTTTTAAAAAATTGGTTTTTCTGTTTCAGTACCGTGTATACTTTCATATGCATTGATTGAAAAACTGTTATTTTGCAGTTACAAACAGACACTTCAATTTTATTTATCTGTATAGTTACAATTCTTTAAATAGGACCTAATTATGCAAAATGCTATAGATTTTGATATAATTAGGATTTAAGCATAAAATTGTGTAGAAAAGTCAAAGAGTTCTATTAAAAAACAGAGTGAAATTTCATCCAAAGATTTGCTAAGCTGCTTGGGTTCAGTCGCTAGTTTACAAAATAAGTTAAAAAAAATAATGGAATACCAACTTTTACAGCAATTCTTGTATATATGTATATAATCTGAATCTGGGAAACGATTCAAACGATTTCCATCAAATTTCGTATGCAGTCGGGGTCGATGAATCGATATTGCTAGGTTTAATTATTAGCATACTTCATAAACATCAGGATAAATATATATAGGACACAAACCTTGTATTTTTGTATGCTCTTCCCAGGTGTATAGCGGCGCGCGCCGTACTCATACCGAATTCCATTATATTCTCCAGTATATTCTTACCAAAATCTGATTCCTCCGCCGAATCTTGTCTTTGGTTCGTGCGCTTACTGAAAAAAAAAAATTTTTTTTAAAATACACTCGTATTACCGCGAAATATTAAACTGGATTAAGTGTCAACTGTCAACCTGACAGTTGCGTACGTGCGCCCGACAAATGGAAACAATTTTTAAAATCACTTAATTTCTTTAAGCTTAACGAATATACAGGTTTATATGAATAAATAACTAGAAGTCTTAACCAAACAATTCTTTTTTATTCGGACCTCATCTCCCTGGCCTTATCCCATGTATTTGGGGTCGGCACTTGATTCAACCCGATGTGGCTGATCACCTGATTTTTATACGAAGCGACTGCCATCTGACCTTCGCAACCCCTTTTTTGAGGAAAATCGGCAATCTGGGTTAAACCAGTTAGACTTTCTTAGGCCTCTGAGTGACCTGTAACGATTGCCAAAGATGTTAAATTGGCACTCGGGCGGTCAGCCATCCAACTACTGGCTAGGCGTATGGCCTAACTTCACTAATCGAATCATGCTGTGCCACGAGCTCCTCAATTGTTTTTTTGGACCTCAAATAAAAATAATTTGTTTAAAAACTAAAACCCGACTTCAAAAGTCACATTCTCAAAAGTATAAAACTCGAGTAATTTTCAGATGATAGCCTGCATATGCCGACTATAAAGAAAGTTAGTTTTTTTTTATTTATTTATTTCACAAAGAACGAGACAAATGCTTATACCTAGCATGCCAAAAACCACTGAGGTTTGTCCGGCATGCCGTACAGTCTGCTTTAATGCTAACATACTACATATACATACAATAGGTAAGTATTACAATTACTTATACATTAGAAGAGTAACAATGTCTGTGGGTGATTAACTAAATAAACTAAGGCAAGCATCAAACAGAAACTTTGTGAAAAAGCATATTATAGTGTAACTGAGTATATTGATGATAGCCAAACATGGCAATGAGTTGCTCACTCTTCCATTGAAATGTACTTAAACAACCCTATGTGTATAGAAGGGACACATGTAAAAAAAAACCGGGCAGTTTGTTTCGCCGTTTCTTCTCCTGACAGGCTTACTTTTGGAAACGGTAGTAAATTAACTTAAGTTAGCGTAAGAAAAATGACGTTCAATAAGTGTTCCAAGTGTCCCTTATGTTGAATAAAACTTTTTGATTTGATTTGATTTGAATAACTTAGCTGCAATAATCAGTTGAAGACAATTAATACGAGTGGTATAACAATTTTTTTTTAACAATTTTTGCAGTTTTTTTGGCAAAGAATTTTGAATCGTTATCATTATTACTTACGCAATAACATTATTGTCATAATGGTTAATTTCATTCTTTTTCGCTTCTATTTTGCTCGGGTCTAAAAACAATGCGTTGAATGCAAACACGTTCGGATCCTTGAGCATTTTGATTCGGGCTGTCTCCTGAAATTTTAATAATATTTTAGTTCAGCCTGAGTGCACCTATGTCCTACCTGGTTCTAGCCTACGTGAATGTATGTCTCACCTGGTTCTAGCCCGCGTGAACGTATGCCTCACCATGGTTCTAGCCTAAGTGAACTTATGTTTCACCTGGTTCTAGCCTGAGTGTCTCTTTGTTACCTGGTTTCTAGCCTGAGTGAATATATGTCTCGCCTGGTTCTAGCCTGAGTGAACCTGTCTTAAGGTTTCTCAGCGTCGTACTCGACGACAAGCGTTGGTTTCAATCATAGGATATTGATACATAATACATAGAGGATAAGGTTTAAATTCGTATCTTTAAAACCGACACTCGACGACGAGTGCGAATCTGAGAAACTTTAGTGAATAACGCGGCTTGTTCTAACCTGTACGCGTAGGCAAAGTAACATTCTCTCGCACTTGCGCTAATAGAAACGATACAAAATGTATGACAATGACATAAATCAGTCACGTGACATATGTCATTCCCGTACATTTTGTATCGTTTGTGCTAGCGAAGCGTGAGGATAATGTTACTTTGTCTACAGGCCCTGAGTGAATCAATGTCTTACCTGATTTTCCCAAGCCATAAGTTGTATGTTATGCAACAACATAATATCCAAAGTCAGAATTCCAAAAGACAGTAAATCCGTATTATTACCGATAACTTTCCTAGAATTATTAGCTCGCGTATAATTATCACCATAATATATGTCTTTCAGTTTGTTCATCACAATCGTAACGTTCCCCTCTATTAGACTGTCGTTCAAGGCTTTTAAAACCTGTCCGAAGTGATTATTCGTCCGGTTTTTATTGATTGCCTTAAAATCTGGATCATTTGTCACCCAATCATGTAGTTCTTGTACCTTTTCTATCAAATAACTGGTCATTGTATTACTCTCCAAGTAATCATCGTAAAGATTTTCGTCGTTATAGTAATCTTCGAACTCTGAATCTTTTAGAGTGAAATCTTTACCGTTGAATATGTCTGGAAGGGTCGGTTTGAATTCCGGAACTATAGGGTCGTTATTTGAATTTGCATCTTGTATGTTTAAAGTCGGATTGTCAACATTAAAATTTGAGCTATGATCGTTTGAATTCAAATCGTGATGTTCAAAATTAAGATTCAGTGCTATATTCGGGATTCCTTCGTGTATACTATCTTGAAATGTGTCAGGAAACTTAGCCCTGTCTTTTTTTTCAATCTTTCTTTCTACATGGTGTTCTAAATCATGTACAGGGTGTAGTTGATGTTTGGTCACCAGATTCGTCTTGTCTCTATTAGCGACGTAGTTTTTGAAAAAGGCAAGTTTTTCTAGAATTGGTATGTCTATATCATTTGGCAAGTCATCTTGTATCGAAGGGTTTTCAGTTTCAGCACTGGGTCGCGACTGCGGATATGCTAATGAGTACATCGGCTCCTGAAATGTAATAACGTTCTGATTTACATACAATGGCTTAGTCATCGAGGTTAAATAAGCTGACAAATTATTTGTAGTAGTATTTATTTTTAGGCTATGGTAAGCTACTGCAATCTATGAACGTGACCAAAACCAAGGGTGGCACTCGTTGACTACCTTATAAATAATACCTGATGGTAAGCTACTGCAGCCTATGAACGTGACCAACACCAAGGGTGGCACTCGTTGACTACCTTATAAATAATACCTGATGGTAAGCTACTGCAGCCTATGAACGTGACCAACACCAAGGGTGGCACTCGTTGACTACCTTATAAATAATACCTGATGGTAAGCTACTGCAGCCTATGAACGTGACCAACACCAAGGGTGGCACTCGATGACTACCTTATAAATAATACCTGATGGTAAGCTACTGCAGCCTATGAACGTGACCAACACCAAGGGTGGCACTCGATGACTACCTTATAAATAATACCTGATGGTAAGCTACTGCAGCCTATGAACGTGACCAACACCAAGGGTGGCACTCGTTGACTACCTTATAAATAATACCTGATGGTAAGCTACTGCAGCCTATGAACGTGACCAACACCAAGGGTGGCACTCGTTGACTACCTTATAAATAATACCTGATGGTAAGCTACTGCAGCCTATGAACGTGACCAACACCAAGGGTGGCACTCGTTGACTACCTTATAAATAATACCTGATGGTAAGCTACTGCAGCCTATGAACGTGACCAACACCAAGGGTGGCACTCGATGACTACCTTATAAATAATACCTGATGGTAAGCTACTGCAGCCTATGAACGTGACCAACACCAAGGGTGGCACTCGTTGACTACCTTATAAATAATACCTGATGGTAAGCTACTGCAGCCTATGAACGTGACCAACACCAAGGGTGGCACTCGTTGACTACCTTATAAATAATACCTGATGGTAAGCTACTGCAGCCTATGAACGTGACCAACACCAAGGGTGGCACTCGTTGACTACCTTATAAATAATACCTGATGGTAAGCTACTGCAGCCTATGAACGTGACCAACACCAAGGGTGGCACTCGTTGACTACCTTATAAATAATACCTGATGGTAAGCTACTGCAGCCTATGAACGTGACCAACACCAAGGGTGGCACTCGTTGACTACCTTATAAATAATACCTGATGGTAAGCTACTGCAGCCTATGAACGTGACCAACACCAAGGGTGGCACTCGTTGACTACCTTATAAATAATACCTGATGGTAAGCTACTGCAACCTATGAACGTGACCAACACCAAGGGTGGCACTCGATGACTACCTTATAAATAATACCTGATGGTAAGCTACTGCAGCCTATGAACGTGACCAACACCAAGGGTGGCACTCGATGACTACCTTATAAATAATACCTGATGGTAAGCTACTGCAGCCTATGAACGTGACCAACACCAAGGGTGGCACTCGTTGACTACCTTATAAATAATACCTGATGGTAAGCTACTGCAGCCTATGAACGTGACCAACACCAAGGGTGGCACTCGTTGACTACCTTATAAATAATACCTGATGGTAAGCTACTGCAGCCTATGAACGTGACCAACACCAAGGGTGGCACTCGTTGACTACCTTATAAATAATACCTGATGGTAAGCTACTGCAGCCTATGAACGTGACCAACACCAAGGGTGGCACTCGATGACTACCTTATAAATAATACCTGATGGTAAGCTACTGCATTTTCACTGGCAGATATCTGAGGCCATGAGAACCATAGTGGCCTATCATTTTTTTTACAATATTGAGTTTATGATTTTATACAGTTCAAATTGATTAGATTATTGATAAGTTCAAATTGATTAGATTATTGATAAGTTCAAATTGATTAGATTATTGATAAGTTCAAATTGATTAGATTATTGATAAGTTCAAATTGATTAGATTATTGATAAGATTGTCCATTGAATTAGGTCGCTATGGTTCTCATGGCCTCATCTCATATTATAAAGTATAAATTAGGCTTATATTTAAAAAAGGGGTATTGTGCGTAAGCGTGTGAGAATGTCACTTTGTCTAGGGCTACAGGCGACTGCTTAAACTCCACGGCTCTTAGTAATAAAATTGTACTAACAGGCGCCTGGGCAAATAGCTCGTGTGTGGAGTACCGCTCCCCAGTTCCCCATTTGGTGATAACTATGGTAGCTAATACCAACGCCGCGCACACAGCGAAACAGGACGCACTTGCTATTATCCATACTTTTAGCGGCACCTGGAAGAAATTAGATTAATTTGTAGCATGCATAATCATGTAAATAATGTCACTCTGACGATTTGAAAGTACTTTGTTAAATATAGAATATAAATAAATTAAGGGGAAGGTTAATGGTTTCGTGGGTTTATTTCAGGATTTATTAGTGGGAGAAAAAAAATAAAAACGTTGTTAGATTTCACTTGAATAACTCTACGTTACAGCTGATTTTAATGCGAAAATAAGGTATTGATATGGTCAACTTTGAACATCAATTACTCGAAAACGGAAGAAGATATTTTTGTCATAATCATTTTAATTGCTTCCTAAAATTATACCCTATCACATATTTTAAGAGCTGTCCTGATTTCCCCGACACCTGTATATAGATCATTTATTTTTCTCTTTTTGAAAGCGTTTTATTTTTTTAAACTTACTGTATTGTTAGCTGGTATTCTCTCACAGTCTATTGGTCGTGGAGGCAGTGGTCTCCGAGCTCTTTCAAGATTCAATGCCATACGATCTGAAGATAAAACGTATTTGTGACAAACCCAAGCGAAGCATTTTGAGTCGCATGCAAGATCAGGGGCCTAACCATGACCTCTTATTGCAATGATAATTCAGTTGTGCGACAGTGACAGATATATGCACGTCACATACATCTGTCTCATAAATGAGTGAAACTATCATGGCAATAAGAGCTCATAGTAAGGCCCCTGGGGCGGATCCAGCTTTGGCGCCAGGAGGAGGTCAGTCGTTCGTTCCCAAACGTTTGCCATCATACAAAGTTATTATATTATATTAAATTAATTAAATATTGAAGGCATGTAGTTACATAAAATCTGTATGGTGACAAAATATATAAATAAAATCATTATGTTCAGTCAGTGGTCCACCTAAGTCTTGGAACCAGCTCAGGATGTTGTGCAAGATACGTAAGCGAGAAAAAATCGTATCCGCCATCACCAACGATCTACAAACAGATACTGCTATACTATTTATGTGTAAAGCTATAGACTAACTCTGCCCCGCGGTTTCACCTGGCTTGATTGCATAGTTGACTTTATTTCATGAACTCGCTGTGCCCCGTTATGTCACCCGCGTAGATTCAGTTCCATGCTTTATTCAACTAAACAAATCCAACCATTTTGGAGATTAGCCGGAACAAACAGACAGCCATCCACACAGACGGGAAAAAATATATTATTGGTTTTTTATGTCTGTGTCGTATATACCTTAATATGTTGAGTTTCTTGCCGGTTGTTCTCAGAAGGCTAGTTTCCGAACCGGTGGTAAATTTCTCGACATTCATAAGTGC